>OW026524.1:5136481-5736481 GCA_932274085.1 Protocalliphora azurea
TGATATAGATATATAGATATAGATATAGATATAGATATAGATATAGATATAGATATAGATATAGATATAGATATAGATATAGATATAGATATAGATATAGATATAGATATAGATATAGATATAGATATAGATATAGATATAGATATAGATATAGATATAGATATAGATATAGATATAGATATAGATATAGATATAGATATAGATATAGATATAGATATAGATATAGATATAGATATAGATATAGATATAGATATAGATATAGATATAGATATAGATATAGATATAGATATAGATATAGATATAGATATAGATATAGATATAGATATAGATATAGATATAGATATAGATATAGATATAGATATAGATATAGATATAGATATAGATATAGATATAGATATAGATATAGATATAGATATAGATATAGATATAGATATAGATATAGATATAGATATAGATATAGATATAGATATAGATATAGATATAGATATAGATATAGATATAGATTAGATATAGATATAGATATAGATATAGATATAGATATAGATATAGATATAGATATAGATATAGATATAGATATAGATATAGATATAGATATAGATATAGATACAGATATAGATATAGATATAGATATAGATATAGATATATATATAGATATAGATATAGATATAGATATAGATATAGATATAGATATAGATATAGATATAGATATAGATATAGATATAGATATAGATATAGATATAGATATAGATATAGATATAGATATAGATATAGATATAGATATAGATATATAGATATAGATATATAGATATATAGATATATAGATATAGATATATAGATATAGGTATAGATATAGATATAGATATATCGAATCTTTTGACATACTGAAAAAATAAGAAATATTTTATTGTTCAAAAGTAGTAATACTTCTTGTCATAGAATGTTAAGAATTTAATGAAATTTCAAAACAATTTTACTTTTAACAAGTTAAATTTTTGATTTTTTAATTGTATTATTAGTTTGTGGAAATAAATATTAAATAAGTTACGCTTCGAAAATATTCACTATTATAAACAAATTATTAAGTCGACAGTTTTTGCACTGAAAACACAACATGTTTCAGTCCTTTTGAAACACATGTCTTACATAATGAATGAAACTGTAAAGAAATATATATAAATGTTAAAGCCTCAAAACTTAACTGAGGATTTTAAAACGATTAATAGAACCAATTTTAAATATTTTCCAAAATTGTGTTTTACATCTCAAAATTATAAAGAATTAATTAATAATGTAAAATGAAGAAAAATGGAAATAAAACGATAAGAAAAACTATTCATATTGAAACTTAAATATACCAAGCTTTTGCTTTCCTGGTAAGCTAGCAGGTATAATTGGAAACAAAAAAAAACTACTTATTTTTTGCCTGAATAACTAGTTATTTTTGTTTGAGTTGTCCACAAATTCATGTAGTTATTTTTAGACTCTAGGGGTGCTCAAAAATATGTATCTTAACGAAAATAAAAATAAAAAAGAACAAACAAATTTTGCCGTCAGTGAGATTTGAGCTTGGACAGAAATTAACCATTCGTTTTTAATGACTAACGTCTTACTCAAGTACACCATCTCGCACGTAATTTTCTTAGTGACAAATACTTTTATAGTATAAATATATGTTTTTGGACATTTTGTTATAAAAAACTAACTACATCAGAATGGGGTTGAACCAACAATTTTCTGGTTATTAATCCATCGCTCTAACCAACATATCCACGTGATTGCAATATTACTGTGCTATTATACTTTTGAGTACTTATTTATGTAATACCGAGTATGCAAATAATAATGACGCCTTATTAGCAAGAAACTACTTTAATAAGTAGTTGGCAGTACCGAAAACCAAAAAGTTTTTGATGGTTTTTTTTTGCATGGAAAACTAATTAACCTAAAAATCTGAGATATACAGTTTTTAATGTGAGTTACAATAGGTGTTAATTTTATTTTTATGGAATATGTAAAATTGTTTAAATCTTTAAAGATGCATCACATATTATTTTTTGCTAAAGAATTACGATTTATAATGTTGTTTAATATTCTCTATAAAAAATCAGTGCTATTTTCTTATAATTAACTGCCTGTTTTTATAACACGAGCGCAAAAACGATTCGTCTAACTTACATTTAAAACAAAAACAAAATTTCAAAATTTGTATCCAAAATGATGTTGTGTTCATGTTGCTGTCCCAATTACGATAGTTTTCCCTTTGTATTTGTGCATATTATTAATTCAGTATCTTTATCATTTATTTTGATTTCTCTTAAAAGTGAAAAAATAGAAAACATACAAAATTTCTTTAAAAGATCTAAATTTTTTGTTATCGATTTACTAATTCTGTAACTAATTCTTTTGTAAAATGTGTACATGTAGAACGTATTATAAGTTCTTCATTTTGAGAAATTAGTTTCATATTATTTATTTACTTTTTTAATAAGATTCAAGCGAATATCCAAGGCTGAGAAAGTAGGAAATCGTCTAGGTTTACAACATTTTATGTAATAATTTCAATAACTTTCTTTAACATATATTTTATTTGCAATTGATTGTACATGGAATAAGAAATTATTTAAACTTTTTAGAGGACCGCTCTTTATTGCCTGCAAAGCTTTATTTAAAATTTTTAGTTCTTCTAAAATTTTTTCTAGGAAATATGATAACAAAAATGATTTTATATTCTGATAAAGCTTATACAAAATCTTTGCTGTATAACATTTTTCATGTGTATATGCAATACAGAAATGCATATTAAGTGTTAGCCATTACTCACATATACTTTTTATTGTGGTCTCTATGAACATTCAATGGATTAATGTAAATATTTTTATACATATATTACGTTTATTCGCACCTCTTACTCGCAATTAAAAATATTGCGATTTGAAAATTTTGCTGTATAAACGGTGAGTTAATATTTTATAATCAAGTTAGTAACTCACGAATACTAATCGTGATTAGTAAAACTAATTGCAAAAAATGCGTACGGTGTTGCCACTTCCTTTTACGTTTATAGAATTTTCTATGACAATAATTGCATTTTTCCCATTTAGCACAACAAAAAGGAAAATATATTTCTTTATGCAATTTAGTATAAACAGCGAATTATTTATTTGCAAATTATTTTTATTTGCAATAAACGTGCGTATAAACGTATATTGTCTCTTTTGAGATTTAGAAACAAAATGATAAAATTAAAAAAATAAAAAAATATGTATGCTAAAAAAACTGCTGTAAGTAGGTCGGTTATGCTAAGAAGCATTTAGAAGAACTATTCAATTTGTCAATCCATACTTCTAAAGAAGCAGAAAAAATGCTAAAATGGCAACTCTGCCAAAGTTCCAGTTGAGAGTTGAGAGTAAATGTCAACTGCGCAATTGAAAACATGTACGCAATAACAATCTGTGGTTGAGTGAGTGGTTAGCGTGAGAGAGTAAAAATAAATTTGCTCTTAAAATAAAAAATATTTAAAAAAGTACGCGATATGGAAAAAATATTAAAAAATTTTCTTGCCATTCATCTTCAATTCCGCACCATGAATTCTGGCCAAAATGTACCAGATTTCAGGTTTTCATTCACTGGTAGGAAACAGAAGATGAACTTTAAACATCTTTTTAATATTTTTCCGTATTCAATTCATCAGTACACCTTTTAACATTTTCATGGGACAATCCAGAATGTATTTTTATTGAAATTAAAAAAGGAAAAGTTAAAAACAGAATCCCTAAGAATCTTTTCTTATTTCTTAGGCATTTGTGTACTTAAAATAATAAAATTAAAACAAATATTAAATATGACTAAAACATTCACAATGATACTCGTAGTTTATTTTATATTTTTAAATAAGTGAATTTATATAATTTTCAGTTTCCGTTTTGAAGAAAAATGTTTTTCTTAACTAGAAACTTAATTCAGAAACTCAAAACATTAAGGTTTAAAATATAAAAAAATAACAAAAATTTCCAAAATCCCGCTTTTTTCATAAAACTTTTCAAAATCCAGCCGCTTAATACAAATCTCTTCAGAATCCCGTTTTTAACGGTTCATATCCAGGGACCGTAACGATTATGAGCAATATAATAAAAATCACAATTTAATTATTATTTTTTGATTAACAACTTTTATAAGTTAATTTTTATCTAATTTTTAACATAAATTATAGTGAACAATTCAGAGAAAACATTAGAACCATTTTTTAATATATTTTTTTTTTACAAATGCAGTTTTGTTTTATGCGTACTTCAAAAATTGATTAAGCTCCCTAATACTCGTTTAATTAAGAGCTGTTTGTTTATATCAAAAGTTCTTATGTACAAAAACTTTGTCAGCATCTTTTTTTTTGAAAGTAATTGTTTGATACATGTATGTATATAAACTATGTTGCTAGAACCATAACTTTAGAAAAATTTAATTAAACGAATATTTGTTAAGACTCATAAATATTACACCTTCATATATAGTTAAAAGAGCAAGCAAAAATTATGAAATAAAAATATTCCCTTTTGATTATTAATCTATAAATAATTTTTATATTTATAACCTATCATTTATTGTTCCATGTATATAATTCGATGGGCTACTGCTTTTTTAATCGACGTAGCAATTCTATTACCATATGTAGCGAGTTTATTCGTTCTCTTTCTCCGAATATTTTCACTGAGTATACTTAGTTGATCACGATATTACTGATCATACTTTTTTTATTAAACTCGAAGCCATCCAAACGTCTCTAGTATAAGAGTAAATGTAATATTACACATATAACAAACCGAGTGTTAGGATTTGATTTTGATTTCTATTCATTTATCTTGGATAAAATCCATCCAGATCTAACCACATCCACCCAAATTTTCATATGATCCAGTCAAAAAGTGGTAAGTTTAATGTATAAAAATGATCTTCGACGGGACTGAGTTCAATTTTCTTTAATTAGTCACGTGGAAACACTTTTAGAAATTTTATTTAAAGAGCATGAAGGCACTACAAACCAACCATTAAACATTAAAAAAATATATAGAAGAAAGAAACCACACCTCTTCTAATATCTTGAGTAGAATCTGGAAAGAACTAAAGAAGCACTTGACATCCCTATTTTCCACCTAATCTGCGCTAAAATTAAATATATTGTAGAACAATAGACTACTAATCAGCAATCACACTATCACCTACATTGAAAATTTAAATTGAAAAAAGTGAAATTTAATTATCCAACCACTTATAAAACTAATCTACAATTAAACCTTAACTAATAAGTAATATACATTAAACTTAAAATTATTTTGGCATCCTTCAATTGGAAACTTTTTTTCAACAATCTGCACCAAAACTTCGCTTAAACCTGTATAACTGAAAGTGAAAATCATGTCTATCAACTAAATAAAATATGCAAGATCTATTTTAAATTAACATCCTTTATATAGTACCAACCAAATTGCACCGAGAACGAGGAGGCCTCAACGTCATCGCTGCTTCATTGGGTGAGTCAATTTTAGTGAAATTATTTTTTTAATGCATAATAGTATCTTGCATATCAAAGAAAAAAATTTTTTTTTTGCTAATTTATTCATAAATTATAAAAAACAGAAATTTTACTACTTTTACTTTTACAAATAGTGGAACGTATTCATTAATATGTAAAAAATATAAAACAACAAACACTAAAAAAAACTAAAATCAAAACAAAAAAAAATTAACATCAATTCTTTTTACTTTTATTGATATATGATCCAACTTTTTTTTTCATTTATTATTTCTTCTTTGCACTTTCTATATAACAAACAAACAAAATAATACAAAAACATACAAAAAGAAGTTAAATTGTTGAAGAAAAGTAACCTAACCTAAGTAATAATCAAAACAAATGTAAAAATCTAAAAAAAATCAATTAATGACAAACTATATAATAAAAACAAATGCAAAAACCTAAAAATCAATTACTGATAAAGTCCAGAATCAAAACAAATTAAGAAAAACAAATAAAAGAAAATTTGCCCAATAATAAATGAATGATTGTAAAATTTTGTTGATTTATTGTATTCCTTTTTTTTAAACATTAAATTACAACAAAGCACATAAAAAAACTGTATCAAACCGAATCGTAATCGTTATTTAACGAATTATTAAAATATTATTTTCTTTAATTATAATACGTTTTATTTGTAATCCCATTTATTATTATTAACAAACCATGAAATCCTTTATATATATTGTACTTGGAATTTATTTCACTACTTTCCTTATGCAGATATATAACAAAATGTTCTTTGCTACAATTTGAAAAAGCTTTTGTATAATATTTTTTCATGTATAATTTACAACTGATTTTTCTATTCTAAAAAAATAAAAAAGAAAACAATATAAGTTTTTTTCCAATTAGAATCATAATATTAAACTAAAAAATTAATAAATTTTTTTGAAACATTTGCAAAATGAATTGCTAAAATAACTACATAGCGTTTTCAATCATGAGCTGAATTGTAGGGACTTAAAGAAGATCTAAATAAGGGATCCATAGTAAATCTCCTTAGCATAGTAGGGGATTGTGTTTCTATGCTTTCTGGTCTATTTAATAATTTCCATCAGGGAGTCTTTAATAAAATGTTGTAATGATACTGAGGCAAAGAGAGAAAGATCACGAATCCTCCCAACTGACTGATAGCTAGCTATTATAGGCTCCCGCAGATCTTTTAATCTTTCACACTTTAACAGAATTTTGACTACTCTGTGGTTTTTAATTCTATTTATAAAAAATATATGAAATGTATGAAACTGTAAAATTTCATTACCATTTATTTGTTCGTGAACATTACATAAATAAACAGTTGAACGTTAAGCATCAAAAAAAAAAAAAAAAAACAAAAAAAAAAAAAAAAAGCAACTCAAATTGGCTCCATGGTCCAACATTCTTAAGAGAAGCCAGTTCTTGTTGGCCCATACAACACAATCTCGTTTTGAGCGAAGAAAATTTGCTTTTAGAAAAGCGAAAATTATCATATGCCACCAGTTTTCAAGAAAAACCGTACGTGTTAACGGCAGTACACAAATTTAGCAGCTATTTAAAGTGTTTACGTGTCATGTCATATGTTCTCCGTTTTCGTTGCAAAACAAAGCCGAAAGACATAAATATATCTCCAGATGAAGTCACACGTACTCTCAACAGAATTATTTGGGTTCTTCAGCAAACTCATTTCTCTGACGAGTTTCATCAACTTGAAAAATCTGGCTCTGTTTCGCAACAATTGGCATCCTTGGCTCCGTTTATAGATACTATTTCGGGAGTCCCATTAATTCGAGTTGGTGGCCGATTGCTTAATTCCGATCTACCAGAGCAATCAAAGTTCCCATTTCTTCTACCGAAATCTGACTCGTTCGTAAAAACAATGGTCACACATATTCATCGCAACAATTTTCATGCCGGCCCACGGGCATTAGTGTCTCTTATTCAACAGCAATTTTGGATCATAAATTGCAGATCATTAGCCAGGCAAGTAGTTCATCAATGCATTCATTGCACTCGATATAAGCCCAAGCTACTTACGCAGGTGATGGGAAATCTACCTCAAGAACGTGTCTCTGGTTCCCGTCCATTTGAAATTGTAGGTGTTGATTTTGCTGGCCCAATTTCAACTTACTTGCGTATTCGAGGGAAACGCCCTTACAAATCTTACATAGCAGTCTTCGTCTGTTTTTCATCAAAGGCTGTGCACCTCGAAGCTGTCTCCGATCTGTCAAGTGATGCGTTTATAGCAGCTCTGAAACGTTTTGTTGGTCGAAGAGGTCTACCGTCAAAAATTTTCTGTGACAATGCAACGAATTTTGTTGGCTCAGACTCGAAACTTAAAGAATTTTACCAGAATTTTCTTAAAGAATCTACTAAAGCAGAGATTATTTCCCACGCAACTTCGAAAATGATTGAGTTTTGTTTTATTCCTCCTCGAGCTCCACACTTTGGAGGGTTGTGGGAGGCGGCTGTCAAAACGGCCAAGGGACACTTATTTCGAACGCTCTCGAATGCTCGACTTACATTTGAGGAACTTTCAACGGCTCTAGTTGAAATTGAAGCAGTAATGAATTCTCGTCCAATTTCGCCAACGTCAACAAACCCGAATGATTTCGAGGCCCTTACACCGGGCCATTTTCTAATTGGTTGCCCACTAAAACACATTCCAGAGAGAATCAACTTTAGTTCTGACATCTCCAGTATTCAACATTGGCAAAGAATAACAGCTATTAAAATTCATTTCTGGAATAGATGGCATAAAGAATACTTGGCTCAACTACAAGAACGAACTCGATGGCGAACACTTCAGCAAAATCTTAAAGTGAATGATATGGTCCTAGTGCACGAAGATAATCTTCATCCGATGAAATGGATAATTGGTCGTGTCATAAATGTCATTGTTGGTCCAGATGGTCACGCTCGTGTTGCAGATATAAAAACTCCAACAACTACTTTTCGTCGTCCGGTTTCGAAACTGGCGCTTCTACCAATTGATTGAAACCAGGGGTTTCAATGGGGCCCGGCATGTTAAGGCATTTTACTTATGTTAGATTTAATAAACTTTTTTTTGTTTATTTTGAGCCACCCTAATTGTTAGGTCACCGTATAATACTCATTAATATGTTGTTAAATTCATTGTTTTATTTTATATTTATTTCTATTTTATTTTGCATTTTTTATTGTATTTAAATTAATCATATTTTTGAGCCAACTCATCCCACTGTAATTTGATGTAACTTTTGTTTTTATGGTCCACTATAACTTATTTTAGCTATTAACCGTTAGGTTATATTTTATTTCTTATTTTGTTTTGTATTACCATCTCATAATGTGTTGTTGTAAACAAAAATTCAATATCAGTACATATTTTATTTATTGTTTTGTTTTTTGCACATATGTACGTTACTAGTGGTGAATTTCTTTTATTTGTCTCTCAACATAGAATAACAACAACAACACAGTAGCCTTTATTTATTTACTTATGATCGTTTGTTCTACTTTATTGTTGAATTTTGTATTTTGTAAATAAATAAAACAGTTGAACGTTAAGCATCAAAGAAGACGGTTTCTTCTTTTATAAAAAAAAAATAATAAAAAAACAAATTACCGGGCAGTCAAACTAGGCTGTCCTCAAACATAAATTCCATAGACAAATTTAATTTTCTCATTTTTGATTGAATTGGTTATTCTTTTAAGCCCATACAGCAGAAAAATCATGAATGAAAGTGTAAATGAAGAATTGTTTGCTTATAATTTTCACATCAATAATTGTTGTTTCAAAATTGGTATAGTTTTTATTAAAAAAAAACATACATACAAAAATTTTAAAGTTTTCACAAAAATTAGGTAATTTACATTTAACATTAACATTTTTATACTTTTCTATTGGATAGTTGCATATTTCGAATTTCTGCAATATAGTTTTATATATATATTCATCTTCCAATATACTCGTTATATAATTCACTATCGTCGACACCAAGATTCTTTTTTCATACTTATTTATCGTTTTGAGTTTCATAATGTCTATGCCAAAAACACCCTTCAGTCCTCGGTATCATTTGCGGTAACGTCACCAAGTCAAACCCCAAATCCGATTAATAGTCAGGATGTTAAATGTAATATTTGCAATAATAAAATGATCTAAAAACGAAAGATTCCATGCATGGTATTAAACCGTTGCAACCACTCACCGAGCCTGTATTGAAAATGCTCTTGAAAAAGAAAAGGAATGTCCTGTTTGTAGGCAGATTTGCGAATTAGAAGTTTTAAGAAAAATCTCTTTTCCCCTAAAGCAAAATACCAATAAATCAAAGAATCGTGGTAATGCTCCCACAAAATCATATCAAACAAGAAGTTTTAACAGAAATCTTTTTTCAAAATTCCTCCAATAATTTGGTTGATGTGAGGAAACAAGTCAAAGAACAATTTTAAATGAAAATCTTACTCAATCTAGATTATCGTTGCCACCCGAGTCTAATAGTATACTTGCGAATCCACCGGAAAATTCTCAGATTTCCATAAGTATAGATCATATTAATAGAATGATTGAAGAAAGTTAGAATAGAGCTTTACATAATTTGACAAAGCATAACCCAAATTATGCTCTCCCCTCTCAATCAATTGACCTTACCTTAACCCTGTAAATCAAATGGTTGAATGTAATGTGCAAAGTGCATTGCAAAATGTTAATCCAGCATATAATGTAGATCCATCTCGAAGATCTGGTAATAGCTTTTCACGTAGTACAGATCGTAATAGGATTCGTTCTGATAACCATCACCTTTTGGTAACAGAAAATAATAATGGTCCATCTACGCACACGGCTTCATCAAATATACTCGGAAATAGTAACCGTTTCCCTTCTAATGTTACATCTCCTAATCGTTACACTTGTGCTACACCTTATTCTCCTAGTTCTCAAATATCTACCTATAGTACTGATAAGATCACATCAATAATACAAAACTCGTGATTGAAATTCAATGGATCTCCTACAGGACTTAATGTCGAGGAATTTTTATATAGACTTAAATCATTAACAAAAGACAATTTTAACGGCAATTTTAATATAATATGTAAGAATTTACATATATTACTTTCCGGAAAAGCGCGAGATTGGTTTTGGCGATACCATAAACAAGAAAATGGCAATATTGACTTGAGTGAGTTCTGTAGTTCTATACGTTCAGAATATAAAGATTTTAAATCCATCTTTGACATTCGAGAAGAATTAAGGAATCGAAAACAGAAGCTTGCAGAGTCTTTTGACGTTTTCTTCGAAGCAGTGTCAGCAATTATGGACATACTTCCCTCACCTATTTCTGATATGGAACTTATTGAGATAATAACAAGGAACTTGCGTCCTGAAATACGAAAGGAATTACTTTTTGTGCCAATTCATTCCATTCCGCATCTAAGGAAGTTAGTTCAAATTCGTGAAACTTTTTTTGACGATGAAAGCGTTAGGCGAAGCTTTACTAAATGAAATTTAAATACCGATATCGGGCGTAGGCATATAGCCAAGGTTGACTTAGATCGTAGTGATGATAATCCTTCCAATGCTCATAATTTATCAGAAAAGTGATTCCTTCCCTCGATGTTGGAATTGCGATAAATTAGGTCATTACTGGGAGGATTGTTTGTACGAAAGGACTATATTTTGTTATGGCCGTGGAGCAAAAAAATACATACAAACCCCAATGCCCAAAATGCAAAGACAAAAGGTATGCAAAAAACTACAACTCTCAACCTCTGAACAGAAATGCGATATAGAGAAAAAATCTGTTGTAAAAATACCTGATTTTCCTATAAATTTACCTGACTATACAAAAACCTTACCAAAATTTTCAAAAAACTCACCTGATCGTACTACAACCCTTCTTGATTTTAACAACAATAGTCCTGGTTTAGAAAATTTCACTCCTGTAGGCCCAAATCGTACGGATTGTATTGTACCAAATATTTTAATATTTGGTACAATACAATATTATTTAGATATTAATGGAGATAAATATTAAACAAAATAATTTATCCCAAATTGCATTATCACGTGCGGTGGGAAAACTGCATTAGCAAACGTAATGAGATTTTCCAAGCTTTTCAATTAGCTACCCTGAATGTACGAAAAAGTCCAAGGCGTGCCACTTTGCGTCTTAGAAGATATTTCAAGAATAAAAAATTATGTGCCAAATTGTTAGCATTAGCAACCTCAAAGACAGTCGTTTTTACGCCAAAGTTTCGTTTTTAGATTATACGGAATACGGATTATTAGATACTGGTACTAGTATTAGTTGTATTGGATCCTCCTTTGCTCCCAATGATTTTTCAAAATATAAAAATTTCTTTAAATGTAAAACCTTCGTTAAAATTGCTGATGGTGCTCAGCTGACTGTGATTGTTTGGCTTAACGTGAATGTTAGTTTTAAGGGAAATTCCCAACAATTAACTCTTTTTGTTATACCATCCATATCACAACGTTTGATACTTGGAATTGATTTCTGGAAAAAGTTTGACTTAATTCCAAATGTAATTGCCTCTGTTGATATAATAGATAAGTCCATGTTAATCGCAAGTTCGTCTGACTCAGCTATTTCAATGCCTAAAAGTCCTGCGGTAAATAAAGAGAATACTAGTAGAGAACCTCAAGAAACATATTGTACTTTAACTCAATCTCAACAACAGCAACTTAATGCTGTCGTTTCCTTATTTCCAAATTTTGCTACACAAGGGTTTGGAAAAACGAGCCTAATTAAGCACTTGATCGCCGTTGGCGAAGCCAAGCCGATCAAGCAAAGGTTTTACCCTGTGTCTCCAGCAGTGGAGAAATTAATGTTCAAGGAAATTGACCGTATGTTGACAATGGGTGTAATCGAATCATCATATTCACCCTGGAGTTCTCCCATGAGATTAATTATAAAACTCAATAAAGTCCACCTATGTCTGGATGCTAGAAAGGTGAATTCTGTCACCCGAAAGGATGCCTATCCTCTGCCTTCTATCGAGGGAATTTTTGCTCGATTACCAAAAGCCAACATAATTACGAAATTAGATCTTAAGGACCCGTATTGGCAAATCCATTTAGAAGAAGAATCGAAACAACTAACGGCCTTTACAGTGACAGGCAGGTATCAATTCACCATTCGGATTATGCAACGCGCCACAAACGATGTGTAGGTTAATGGATAACTTGATTACATCCGATTTAAAAAATCAAGTTTTTGGCTACCTAGATGATCTAATTATCATAAAACTTCTAAACATCTAAAAAAGGCTTATGAGTAGAACCAGCGAACATATAATCTAAAAACCAGTCCAGAAAAGTTTAACGTAGGCCAAGTAGTGCTGAGCCGAAATTTTGTTCAAAGTAGTCTAGAAAAACATTTCAATAGTAAACTAGCACCTTTGTTTGTCAAAGCTAAGGTTAAAGAAAAATTAGGCAAACATTGCTATATGTTAGTAGATTTAGATGGAAAACCTGTTGGCACTTATCACGCAAAAGACATCCGCACATAATGTTTTTTTTAAAGTTTGTATTTCCTGTTCTAGTAATTTCAATTTTCTTCCTAACATGATAGTAAATTTACTTCATGTTATGCAGTTTTGTAGTCAATGATTCAGAGGAAACATTAGAACCACTTTTTTATTATATTTTTTTTTTACAAATGCAGTTTTGTTTTATGCGTACCTCAAAAATTTATTAAGCTCCCTAATACTCGTTTAATTAACAGCTGTTTGTTTATATCAAAAGTTCTTAGGTACAAAAACTTTGTCAACATCTTTTTGTTGAAAGTAATTGTTTGATACATGTATGTATATATAAATTATCATATCTGAATATTTTGAAGAGCATCTTAGTATTTTGGTTGGCCTTTCTGAGCAATTTCGCAAAGAAAATTTAACTTTTAACGTGTCTAAAAGTTATTTTTGCTTTAGACAAGTAAAATATTTAGGCTACGTTATTGGTAATGGTGGTATTATTACCGACGCCGAGAAAGTAAGTACTACTCGTAACTGGCCCATCTCGAAAAATATAAAACAAGTGAGAGGATTTCTGGGGTTAGCTGGCTGGAACCGGCGCTTCATTAAAAACTTCTCAGATCTAGTATTTCCCATCACTGAAACCCTATCATCAAAAAAGAAATTTTTTTGGAGTCCAGAAGCTCAAAAATCTTTTGACAACATCAAAAATGTTTTATCATCAGCTCCGGTTTTAAGTCATCCCAATTTTGACAAGAAATTCTACGTATATTGTGATGCCAGCGACGTTGGAATTGGCGCTGCACTTGTCCAAATAGATGATAACAACGAAGAGAAACCAATTGTTTTCATGAGCAAGAAATTAAATTATAGTGTAAACGAGCGGGAATGCCTAGTGGCTGTCGAGGCAATGCAGAAATTTAGATGCTATTTAGAACTTCAAGAATTCGAAGTGATAAAAGATCATTCTAGCCTGGTATGGCTAATGAGACAACCTAATTTATAGGGAAGATTGGCTCGTTGGGTCCTAAAGTTGCAGGCTTATCAGTTTACAATCAACTATAGGAAAGGGAAAAACAATGTCGTTCCTGATGCCCTTTCCAGAATGCCAACTGAACCAGAAGTCGACTTAAATTCTCCTTATTTTGACAGTTCTGACTATAACAAGTTAAACCAAATTATAAACGATAACCAAGACAGGTACCCATATATAAAAATCGTAGACAAATATTTATATATTTGTACAGAACATTGCATCACGGAGGCATGTCCAAAACCCTAGATTTATTGAAGCGAAACTTTTTCTGGCCAGGAATGGTAAAAGATGTGCGAAATTTTGTGCGCAACTGTGATACCTGTAAGTCCACAAAACACTCCAGTTTTATTTTAAAGCCAGAGATGGGGCAACAAATTATAACCCTATGCCCTTTTCAACGGTTGTACATAGATCTGTTAGGCCCGTATCCACGCAGTAAGATCGGTAATATTGGCATCCTAATTGTTCTTGACCATTTAACCAAATTTCAGCGGCTCTATCCTTTAAAGAAATTTACCTCTGTTGCAATTAAAGACTTTCTAGAGAAGCATATATTTCATGTTTATGGAGTACCGAAAGTCTGTAAGTGACAACGACTCACAATTTAAGTCAAACGATCTAAACGCTTACTTCGCCGCCTTGGAAATACAACACACGTATACTGCAGTATATTCGCCACAGTCGAATGCGTCTGAGCGAGTGAATCGTTTAATAATTTCCGCAATAAGAGCTTTTCTAAAAGGTGATCACTCCCACTGGGACGAGCATTTAAGCTCCATCAGTTGTGCTCTCAGGAATGGTTACCACCAAGCCATCGGCATATCTCCATAACACGCATTATTTGGACTAAACATTATAACTAATGGCTCAGCATATGCACTGTTACGAAATTTTAAGTTATTAGATGAACCAGCTGTGTTATTGGTACGAGAGGATAATTTACAATTAATAAGGAAAGATTTACAAAAACATCTAAAAAAGGCTTATGAGTAGAACCAGCGAACATATAGTCTAAAAACCAGGCCAGAAACGTTTAACGTAGGCCAAGTAGTGCTGAGGCGAAATTTTGTTCAAAGTAGTCTAGAAAAACATTTCAATAGTAAACTAGCACCTTTGTTTGTCAAAGCTAAGGTTAAAGAAAAATTAGGCAAACATTGCTATATGTTAGTAGATTTAGATGGAAAACCTGTTGGCACTTATCACGCAAAAGACATCCGCACATAATGTTTTTTTTTTTAAGTTTGTATTTCCTGTTCTAGTAATTTCAATTTTATCGTCCTTTTCTTCCTAACATGATAGTAAATTTACTTCATGTTATGCAGTTTTGTAGTCAATGATTCAGAGGAAACATTAGAACCACTTTTTTATTATATTTTTTTTTTTTACAAATGCAGTTTTGTTTTATGCGTACCTCAAAAATTTATTAAGCTCCTTAATACTCGTTTAATTAACAGCTGTTTGTTTATATCAAAAGTTCTTAGGTACAAAAACTTTGTCAACATCTTTTTGTTGAAAGTAATTGTTTGATACATGTATGTATATAAACTATGTTCCTAGAAACATATCTTTAGAAAAATTTAATTAAACGAATATTTGTTAAGACTCATAAATATTACACCTTCATATATAGTTAAAAGAGCAAGCAAAAATTATGAAATAAAAATATACCCTTTTGATTATTAATCTATAAATAATTTTTATATTTATGAACTATCATTTATTATTCCATGTACATAATTCGATGGGCTACTTTACAAAAAACTACTACTTTTTTAATCGACGTAGTAATCCTATTACCATATGTAGCGAGTTTATTCGTTCTCTTTCTCCGAATATTTTCACTGAGTATACTTAGTTGACCACGATATTACTGATCTTCCTTTTTTTATTAAACTCGAAGCCATCCAAACGTCTCTAGTGTAAGAGTAAATGTAATATTACACATGTAACAAACCACGTGTTAGTATTTAATTTTGATTTGTATTCATTTATCTTGGATGAAATCCATCCAGATCTGACTACATCCACCCAAATTTTCATATGATCCAGTCAAAAAGGGGTAAGTTTAATGTGTAAAAATGATTTTCGACGGAACTGAGTACAATTTTCTTTAATTAGGCACGTGGAAACACTTTTAAAAATTTTATTTAAAGTGCATGAAGGCATTACAAACCCCTGCTGTTGTCTTTGGTCCGGCTACAATCATTAAACAAATACAACCATTAAACATTAAAAAAATATATAGAAGAAAAAAACCACACCTCTTCTAATATCTTGAGTAGAAGCTGGAAAGATATATTAAAGAAGCGCTAGACATCCCTATTTTCCACCTAATCTGCGCTAAAATTTACCGACCTACCGAATATATTGTAGCACAATAGACTACTAATCAGCAATCACACTATCACCTACATTGAAAATTTAAATTGAAAAAAAGTGAAATTTAATTATCCAACCACGTATAAAACTAATCTACAATTAAACCACCTTAACTAATAAGAAATATACATTAAACTTAAAATTATTTTGGCATCCTTCAATTGGAAACTTTTTTTTAACAATCTGCACCAAAACTTCGCTTAAACCTGTATAACTGAAACTGAAAATCATGTCTATCAACTAAATAAAATATGCAAGATCTATTTTAAACCGAGAACGAGGAGGCCTCAACGTCATCGCTGCTTCATTCGGTGAGTCAATTTTAGTGAAATTATTTTTTTTAATGTATAATAGTATCTTGCATATCAAAGAAAAAAAATTTTTTTTTGCTAATTTATTCATAAATTATAAAAAAAAAAAACAGAAATTTTACTACTTTTACTTTTACAAATAGTGGAACATATTCATTAATATGTAAAAAAATATAAAACAACAAACACTAAAAAAAAAACTAAAATCAAAACAAAAAAAATTAACATCAATTCTTTTTACTTTTATTCATATATGATCCAACTTTTTTCATTTATTATTTCTTCTTTGCACTTTCTATATAACAAACAAACAAAATAATACAAAAACATACAAAAAGAAGTTAAATTGTTGAAGAAAAGTATCTTAGAGAAGTAATAATCAAAACAAATGTAAAAATCTAAAAAAAATCAATTAATGACAAACTATATAATAAAAACAAATGCAAAAACCTAAAAATCAATTACTGATAAAGTCCAGAATCAAAACAAATTAAGAAAAACAAATAAAAGATTTATTGTATTCCTTTTTTTTAAACATTAAATTACAACAAAGCACATAAAAAAACTGTATCAAACCGAATCGTAATCGTTATTTAACGAATTATTAAAATATTATTTTCTTTAATTATAATACGTTTTATTTGTAATCCCATTTATTAATGGTAACAAACCATGAAATCCTTTATATATATTGTATTTGGAATTTATTTCACTACTTTCCTTATGCATATTTATAACAAAATTTTCTTTGCTACAATTTTAAAAAACTTTTGTAAGTTATTTAGTCCCAGAATTAAATATTTTTTCATGTATAATTTACAACAGATTTTTCTATTCTAAAAAAAAAAGAAAAATAAAAAAGAAAGCAATATGTTTTTTTCCAATTAGAATCATAATATTAAACTAAAAAATAATAATTTTTTTTGAAACATTTGCAAAATGAATTGCTAAAATAACTACATAGCGTTTTCAATCATGAGCTGAATTGTAGGGACTGAAAGAAGATCTAAATAAGGGATCCTGAAATAAAGTTTACGCCATTAGGATAAAGGTTTGGGATGGTCATGAGGCGTCGTTTCTCCACTATTATCTGAGAAACCAAAGGAAAATATGAAGCCAAATCAATCAACGTTCCATAGTAAATCTCTTTAGCATAGTAGGGGATTGTGTTTCTATGCTTTCTGATCTATTTAATAATTTCCATCAGGGAGTCTTTAATAAAATGTTGTAATGATACTGAGGCAAAGAGAGAAAGATCACGAATCCCCCAACTGACTGATAGCTAGCTATTATAGGCTCCCGCAGATCTTTTAATCTTTCGCACTTTAACAGAATTTTGACTACTCTGTGGTTTTTAATTCTATTTAGGAAAAATATATAAAATGTATGAAACTTTAAAATTTCATTACCATTTATTTGTTCGTGAACATTACAAAATCTAAACAAACATCAAATATAAATATTTGCTTAAGATTTTATTACATTTGTTTTTCGAAACTATCGCAGAATTTCAGTTTATATATTTTGATTTTTTTACATTTGTAAACAAATATTCATATGTTTTATCGAAGAAAGTTGATGGCAGAAACTTCATCAACTTCTATATTAATGAACTGTCAAAGTTTGCCTCTCTCTTGCTTTCACTTGCAAGATTTTTGAGCTAATTTAGCAATTGCCAGCAACATTTTGTGATAATTATCACAAAATATCAGGTACACAAACACAACTAATCAATGAATTTTGCGAAAATTGTTCAAGTCAACTGGTTCTGAGAATGTAAAAATTTCTATTGTGGTGACCATCATTAAATGGGTTCATTTAGACTAGTTCTGTGAACGGCACAACCGTATCTAAATGAGGTTAAGATAAATAAATGACAATGTACATGATATGATATAATAAATAAACGATACAAAATATCAAACGACTTTTAATGTTTTCATTAAAGATTTTTTGAGAATTTTATTATATACACTTATTGTCAGATTTTTTATATTTATTTCATATTTTAAATAAAATAAATATCATCAAGCGGTATCAACATATATTTTATCCGTTAATTTTTTCTTTAATATATTACAGGTGAACAACCTGCCGCAATGCAAACAAGTAAAGGCATTGGAATAACGCCGAATGCCCACATGGCCATCGTGACATTCTGCATATTTTCAATAGCAGCGTGGCACTATTCAACCATATCACAAGTTTCTAATTTTATTTCAGTTTATTACATCTTGCAACACAAACAATACAAACATTTATTAGACACCAAAACAAAAAATATGCAACATATTGAGCATCAACCTAATTACCAAAATAATTATAATAGACTCTATTGTTGCAAGCAGCGGCATATAAAAAGTACGAGACATGAAAACTTTCATCGATCACATCGAATAAGGTGACTAGAAACACACAAAAATGTTGCTTGAAAATGTCAATAAAAAACTGAAATTTCCTAAGTATCTACACATATAAACTAATTAAAGGTAGGTAAAAAAGTACAAAGGTTTTTACTATGTAACTTGAAGAGTTTGTTTTTATAATACAGTATGTCACAAACGTTTTCTTTTTTATTTAACAAAATGCAAATTATAAATTTTTACAAGTTGAGACAGCGACTTTGCAAAATCGACAACGGTAGAGGACATTTTGATACCTTAAGGTATTATTTGTGACACGCTTTATTTTTAACTTGTAAACAGGCGAGTACGGATCGACAATATAATGTAAACAAGTTATTTGTCGATGCGATTCGCCTTAAATGATAAATCAGTCAATTTTGCAAATGTAATTAACAAAGTGGAAAATAGTGTTCAAAATCAGAGTCCTTATATATGTAGAGTCTACTAATATTTTTCGGTTATTTGGCATCGATTACCATTTATAAAGCTATGCTAACATTTGACGAATATTTGATCCAAAAAAAAATGTCATTGTTTGATCGTTTGATGTTTTGTAAGAGAAAACAGCGTCGAACAAAATTTCATAAAATATCAACTGTGACTTATGATAAGTAAAAACAAGTCGGCCAAGCCCGACCATAAATTCGAGGGGGGGGGGGGGGGGGTGTGTGTTATGTTAAACTTGTGGCCAATTGTGGGCCGACACTTGTATTAAGTGTAAAATAAAACGTACGAAACAGAATATTGCGTTGATATTAACATTTATATAAATTTATGTACTTTACGGTGATTCCTTAAAGTGGGCCCATAAAATTTGTCATTTTTAATTACATAAATAAAACTTCTTTGTCAAATATTAACTTGATACTAAAATTTTATGAGATTTATGCACATTAAAGTGATTTGCGGAAGAGAGGTTTATATGGGAGCCGTAGATAATTATGGACCGAACTTCATAAAATTTGGCACAAGGATTGATATTTATACAAATTTCATTAAAAACTTGCTATACTTAAAGAATTTATGATCGTTAAATCTCTACTTCGGGAGGACATTTATATCGAGGCTAGGTGAAATAATCGGTCAATTTCAACAGGCTTCGTCCTTGTGGCAAAATAATTATTCGTACCAAATTTCATCAAGATACATGAATAGATAGCCAGACATCCATCTGGTCGGAGTCCGTCCGTTACAAACATCAAACATCAGCACAAACTCATAATACCCCAACCACCTATGGTGATATAGAGTATAAATATTTTCCTATATAAAAAGAGGAATTAGAAGATAATATATTTATTGGTTACGTCTTTTTCGTCAAATATTTGACTAGTCTGAACTTAGCTTAAGTAAATATAAATATTACTGTTACATCATACAGAATACATATTTTATTGTTGTTCAAGTATAAATAACACAATTTTACAAATTCGTGTCAACTTTTGTACACGAGCAGATGAGAACTTATTATAATATAATTTGGGGCCCTGAATTCACAAATTGTATTCGTTTCTCAAGATTGGTCCTAGTTTT
Source organism: Protocalliphora azurea (assembly GCA_932274085.1). Lineage (NCBI taxonomy): Eukaryota > Metazoa > Arthropoda > Insecta > Diptera > Calliphoridae > Protocalliphora > Protocalliphora azurea. The sequence continues at coordinate 5,157,173 of OW026524.1, forward strand.
CGAGGTCTAGTGTGTTAAAGCAATGTGGTATCATAACGACTTTTTGATGCTGACGTCGCAAAAAAATTCATTTCAATCAAATGTATTCTAAATGTTAAATTTTATTCCAGATCGTGCAGCAGTACACACGAAGACGATTTCAAAAGTGTTTTTTATGTTTATCGCAGGAGAATGGGCAAACTGAAGTCAAATGCCAGAAATGAGTTGCTTCATTAGTTAACAAAAACTTAGTAGATTTGATCACAACACATTAACAGGAGTAAAAAATCAAATGTTAATGTAAACGGTACCAAAAATGAAGCACTTTTCCTATCCTTAAGAGGAAGATAACAAAATTTTGTGATGAACGACTTATTTGGTTTAATGATACACCGTTTGATATCATTTGTGGCAGAAAACAAAACGTGTCCTTTTCACTATTTGTAAGCTCATTTACCAAAATTTCTTCAAAATGCTTAGCCATGAAGCACAGAAAGTAAAGGAGAAGGATATTAAAACGAGGGCATGTTGGGATTCTGCTGTTGAACAAGCGACTCAGTTTGACCGTTCTTCGATTCCAATTTCACACTTTTTTTGAATGAATCGGTTATTAGATCCTAAATATAAAAAAATTATTGATATCTCGAAAATTAGAACCAATTTTGTAAAAAAGGAGTGAAGATTGGAATTCAGCATTTTCAAGGTTGTTACATTTGAAATGTATTATTCATACGCTAAAATGACCAATACAAAATATATTAATTTAACTGAGAAAATTTTCTTTTTAATAGCTTATTTACTTTTTAAAATATGTTAAAGTAAATTTAAATAACAATTAGAAGCATAGAGAATACTGACTTAGGGTAGCTAATTTGTTGAAAATATTTTAATTTAAAAATATATTAATAGAATATTTAAAGGTATTGTATATGTAAATAATAGGGTAGCTCTCTTCTTTATGACGGTATTCAAATTGGCGATCTCATCCGCTAGAAAATTGCGAATAGACAAAAACTAAGAAATACAAAGTTTTCGACCGTATGAAATAAACTTAGAAGTGGCTCATAGTAATAGAAATATTAAGAATTAACATTTTTATTATTATTATTTTTTTTTTTAATTTTTGCAACCATTAAAAAATTATTACAACTCATGTTAACTTGCTTTATATCTTTTTGAATTCCATAGTTCATTACCTTTCTGAAATGGTGTAAATAAAAACAGGTGAGATTTTTATATTTGGCTTGACCGAATCTTTTATGCCCACTATCAGCAAATTTTTGTGCAACCCTATATAAAAGTGGCGTATCACTCCCGTTTTTAGTTTCTAAGTTTACGTTGGTCCTCAAATTATTTGTACAAAAGTTCGTTGTCGTATTAGCGGAATAGTGCGAACTGGAGTTTTTCTAGTATATTACCCATAACTTTTTTTGTTTATGAACCGATTTCTCCCATTTTCAATATCAAACAAACCTTATATAAGAAAAATATTTGAACCAAATGTCATCCCCATGGGTGATCCTGCCCTAGCCCTGTCCTGCTTTCAACAGACGGACAGGCGGTCACAGCTAGATCGACTCAGAATCTTACCAGGACCAGAATATATATACTTTATATTTTATGGGGTTGTAAATGATTTGTTTCGACATATTACACACGGAATGACAAACGCAACATACCACCTTTTTTGGTGGTGGATGTAAAAATTGAAATAGTTAGTAAAATAAATCTATAGTAAAATTCGAAATTTTTAATCAAATATATCCCAGAAAAATAAGAGATCAACCAAAAGTTGAAGGAAAGAAACGAAACTCAGCATATAGATTAATCTTAGTGTCCTATAAATCTTATCAAAATACATAACAAATACAATAATGATGTGTGATCTACGCGAGATATTCATAGTCAAAATTCACAAACATCAGTTTTTTGCAGATTTTGATCGCTTTTACCAACCTCTAAATATTTTACGATTGGTCTAAAACTTGGTATTCCCTAGTTTCTACGTTACACTCAAATTTCTAGGAGTGAGAATCTAAGCACTTCTATAAAAAGGGGTGGATGCATATACACCCAGTGTATATGCACGTATGTGGATAAATAATTAAGCAAAAAAATTAAAAAATTGCTTAAAAGTATTTTTTTTTTTTATTTATCAATATATTTTAAACGTTAAATTTAAGACAACTGAAAACCTACAAAAAGTACAGAAAGTGGTTCTATTAATAATTGTTTCAAATGTACCAAATATTTGTATATTTTAAAATGACAAAACCATATTTAATTATACGTTTTGTGAAGAAAAAGTGTTTCTGCTTCTTAGTGTTTTTAATACACTAATATTTGTTAATATCTTAAAGAAGAAAAATTTGAAATCCATGCACTAATCTTAAAGAAATTTATTAAATTTGGCACATTTTTAATTTTTCATTCCAAATTATGTTTAAACTAAATGAAAATTTCGAAATTAATTTTAAACAAAAGTGTTACCAAAATTTTAAAATCAAGATATGTAGTTTATAAAATAAGCAATGAACTAAAATATCCAAAAGAAAAAATAAAGAAATATATTACATATACTTTTTGTGAAAAAAAATGCTACCAAGAAGTATTGAAAATATTAATCCTATCTTTCTAAATAGGAAATTGTATCAGCTTTCAAAAAATATATACTTTTTCAATTTATTATTATTATTATTATTATTATTATTATTATTATTATTATTTGCCTATGAACTGCGCGTTGTTTCTTTTAAAGTCAATTTCAAACATTCTTCGTAAAGTATTGAAAATTTTCGCGATGACTTTGAGGCAAGATCACTTTGACAATGTTACCGTTTATTTAATATTACAATTTAAATTTATTTACGAAGAAATCTGAAAATGTTTAATTTTGAGTGCAAACCATTTATTTACAACTTAATTTTAATAAAATTTTTTACCAGATTTTTAATAGACCAAGCTACCAAAAACATACATTAATCTGATTTTAACCGAAAAAATAATTCCTTTTTATTTAAAATAATTGTTGACATTTTTTTTAAATATTTTATTTGTAAAAAAGTTCGTTTAAAGATTGCTCAATAAAAAATATTCTAACAGTGTTTATATACGGCAACACTAGTATATTATACGGATCATGATCTTTACCCTTTGAAGGCGGAATATAAATAAAGCAACATGAGAAAAGGCGACTGCCGGAAATAGAAACATTAAAAACACACCTTAAATAACACCTCTTGCTAACAAACTCAAACAGTCATGGTGTGAATGTAGAGTACTGGCATCGGTATTCAAAAAAAAAACTTAACTTTACAAACCATAGTTAAACAAAAATCCTTAAAGTTATGTTAAAAAATTGATGATTAGTAAACCATTGTTAACGTTAGATATTTTAAAGTAGGTTCGACCTTAAACTACTTTAAGATTATTTTGAATTAAAATATTGAATTAAAAAAATACATTTTGGGTTCATTGGTAAATTTTGGATAAAAATGTTAAATTTTTAAATTTCGATATGCTAGGATTCATTCCGAAATTTAAGAATGTATAACTAATTTTATTATATTAATTCCGGGTCACGATTACATTTTTAACAAAACTTTAATAAAAATAATGTAAACAAAACAAAAAATGAAATAGTGATGTTGATTTGATGAAAAATTCGTTGTTCGGATATTGTAATTACAACTAATAAAAATGAAATAAAATAAATATATTTGCATAACAGTGATTTTTTCCAAAATAAAACACGTAGTTCTCATCAAAGACATACTATAATCTCAAAAATAATAATGGAAAAGTTAACGAATGATTTATGCTAACTACTCACAACACTAGCAATTAAAATCAGAGTTGGAAATTTAGAGTTAGATTTACCGCTTTTTTTCCAAATCAAGTTGCATTTTTTTCGTGAGCGCTTTAAAAAAATATTCTAAATTGGAGCGTTTTGCTTTCTGTAATATGTTGATTATTAACACATTTTTCCACAAATTACGCAGCGTCAGCTTTTGTAAGAACTATCCATAGTGTAAAAAGAAAGTGACGTCGAAAGCTCAGCTGATTTAAAATTTTTTTCATGTATGTACCGCGCGAAGCTGTCTAATTGTTTTTGTATTTGTATTTATGTAATATTTTTTACCGAGTTCATTTACTCATCTTATTCATTTACTTACTTTTTGTTTTTTTTTTCATATCATTTTGACATTTTGTGCCGTAGTTTTACATTAATAAAATACAAGAAATTGTTGTTTTTGTAGATGTCCGGTCATTTTGTAATTACCTGTTTGAAACATTACAAAATAAACACAGATTTCTTATTCTTTAAGTTACTTCGTATACTTAATAGATCACTTATGAATAAACTGACTTACATTGTTTTTCTTAATTTTTTCAGGACTGGGTGAAATATTTCAACGCGGGACATAAAACTTTCAAAATGAATTCGTGCCAGCTTGTAAAATGTAGTTTTTATTAGAGCATCAATCCAATGTATTTATTACATATTTTTAAAAACTCGGGAATACGTAATTTTAACTTTGAAATTGAAACCATTGCAAACTGGCAGATTCAAAATATTTAATAATAAATATTTTACTTTATTAAAACAAGCAACAAGTAACAACTGAAAACAGTCTTTGGTTTTAAAACTAATATACATACTATAATTAGAAAATAATTAAATTAAATATAACAATTAAGTCGTATAAAAATATAAAAAACAAACAATAATTTATTAATAAATTAGCTGTTAATTATTCCAAAAAAAAAAATAATAATAATAATAAAAGTATATTTATTCAAAATTGAATAGTGCACACTAAAAACTTTTATTTTAGTATTTTTTACTTTAAGCTAAATTAAAAAATAAAACTTTTTTTCAGAGAATAGAATTGGCACCATCTAGTGGTTTATCAACTCCAGGGCATTTGAAAATTTGAAACATCGAACAGTGGGGCAGAGTCAGAATATTTTGGAAATAAATTTTTAACTTCTAATCGGCTGGTTGGATTTACATAAAATTTCACATAGGCGTAGCACAGCAGAGTACAATCTAAAACTTTTGTGTATAATTAAGAATTGCGCCAGTTAGACAAGAGAATTAATTTGAAAATTGGAGTCTATAAATAAATATTGTATCTGTAATAAAATCTTTATCAGTTAAGATACTCTAATAATTTTCGGTGACTTATCATTTGGAAGTGTAAAAAAACTTAAGATTTTGGTAAAAGGAATCCTACAATTCACAAAAAACTGTGAAAATCTCAAAAATAGATTTTTTTAATTTTGTCAATAAAGTCTACATTTGCTGTAGGTCTGAAAAAATGTGTTAGCAAACTCTTAAGAACATGTCAGAGTTTCCAAAACTAAATTCTGTTTGAAGATTCATGATTTGGGATTTTAAAACATGCACCGAACTAAAACTCTTAGGTAATATTTACGAAAAATTTTCGTAGATCTTTAACAGAAAATAATATTTATATTAACAGATTTTTTCTCCAAATCAAAAAATTGTCTTCAAATCATCTAAAAAACAAACAATAGCAAAAACAAACATCAAACTCAAAAAGACTGTCTGGCAACCCCAAGCTGGCTGACTGTAATCCGAAGCTTGCAATTCAACCTTTTGTTGCTAACAAGCTAATTAGTAGCGAGGTACCTGTGCCCGTCGTGGCTAGTATTCCAAAGCTGCCAAAGAACTTGCTGATGAAAACTCAGCCGCTGCCCCTATCTTGCGTGTTGTTGTAAACACCTCAACTACACCAGCGGTCACTGGGAAGGAGTTGTCGACGGGCAAGTCGGAACTCACTCCCATGTCCTCTGCTGCCTTAATCGCTTCAACCGCCTCCACGGCCTCACAAAGTCTCAAAACGATTTTTTTTAATAATTCTGTAACTTTAGAAATACTGCATGTATTTCAAGAAATTTCATATCGCCAATCCTGAGGCGTATTTCAATTGATTGGAAGGAGAACAGGTTTTTATCTGGTTTGGGAGCAGGGGTGAACATTCAAAGTTGATCACCTCGGGTATGAATTTTTTTTTTTTTTTTGAAAATCGCCAAAAAGATAGTCCTTATATTTCTTCACAAAAAATACCTGTGTATGTGCAGGATATCTCTTTTACTTTAAAAGATATTTAGATCGAAAAAAATATGTTGACCTATTTTTGGACATGTATTTCAGGTTTTTTTTCTTTTAACTTGGGCCCAATTTGAGCCCTAGAATTTTTCTAAAATATTATCCGGATTCTGTACAAAATCTTAAATAAATTTCGTGTAAGAATCATATACCGATAAAAAGTTATATTATTTTGAAGTAAAAAATTAAAAAAATTTTGATTTTTCTCAAAAAGGTGGCGATATTTTTTCACCTCAAAATCCATTATTTTCCTCTGGACCATAAATTTTTTATGTTTCTAAATGAATGCTTAACGTAAATGCATGCAAAGCGAATATGAGGGCATTTGGGGTAACAGTCTCGCACCTAGTCCGATCAGAATTTCGTTAATTTGATTTTTTTTTTTATTTATTTGTGGAGCTCAAAAATGTCAAAGCTGAAATTAGGAGAAAAAACACCTTTACTACATACCAACATATGTTCGCTAAACATGCAAGAAATATTTAATAAGCCATGCCTCTGATAACGTCAAGGTCACAATTTTATTAAATAAGTAAATTTTTAAAACAAGTTTCCCAGTTCGTGATTTTGGGTATTTCGGAATAAAAAAGTATTTAAAGGACAAACTTTTTTATATTATACTAAAATTTCATAATGATATCTTTATTTATATAGATTTTATTTAAGTTCAAATATTATTTTTTTACAAAATCTAAAGTCACACATCTAAATTCAATCTAATTTGCCATTTACACCAAACAAAAACTAGTAGTTTTTGGTTTTTTAATAAAAAAAACTACGTAAATTTGTTTGGTATTTCCATACAAATCAAAAACCATTTTTAACTAGTTTTTATTGAAAACCAAATAAAAAAAACACTAAAATAACTATTTATGATACATCCTGTTTAGCAAATTTTAGAACCGTAGATTTTATATATAAAGAGAAAAATAAAATTTCAAATTTATAGAAATTGTTTGTTTTGTTATGAAATTATTACAATAAATAATTTATTAAAAATTGTTAAAATATGTTTCAATATTGAAACTATGTATTCTCTGATCGGAGAAATAGCAAATAGAGCGGAATTAAAAAATATCCAGGATATGTGAATGTCAACGAAAACTACATTGCACAGTGGGACAGAATCGAAATTTTTTGGAAATAAATCTGTAACTTCTGATCGGGTGGTTGGATTTTCCTGAAATTTGGTATAAGCATAGCGGAGGAGTGTACAATGTTAAGTTTGGAAGCGGGCACAACAAACCCCTCAGGGGCGGAGCTAAGGGGGCTCAAAGTTAGGTACCTCTGACATAAAAAATTTTTAATCGCTTGCCAAATCAAATTGTTTCTCGTTCGATTTCAAATATTTTTATATATTGTTGTAGGCCCTGATAAGACATATAAGAAACATGCTTACATGTCCTATTTATCTCTTGTAGTTTTCGAGTTATTTGGGTTTGAATTTTTAAGCACCATAATTTTGCATGTTCTTGGTCCAGTTTTTTTCATATATATCCTAGTATTTCCGACCGATTTTATTAGTTTTTTTCTTAACTAGTTAAAGAACAAAATTATCTAATGAATAAAAAAATTTTAAGTCGATGTCTTTACCGAGTCCAAAAATAAACGATTTTGAATTTGAAAATTGCAAGTTTTAAATCAAAATCAACGGGACTTCGGAAAAATGTGCATTCTATAGCCAAAAATTTAAAAAATCCCATATTTGGAATTTTGATTAGTTTATTTGGGAATTCAGGAAAACCCTACCCTGATTGAAATTTGGTTAACGCACTTTTATTTATATTAATAAGATCCACATTTGCTGTAAATTTCATTAAGATATATTTATAAACAAATATGTTATTACAATTAAAAAATTTGTATTTTCTCCAAAAACCCCAAATTGGGCCTTTTTTGTTTGGTTTATTTCTAAAGAGTGAAAAAATTTTAAAAATATGTATTCCAAATTAAGCCTACCCTTTAGCATATATAATTTGCGATCTTTTGCAAAAAGATTCATGCCTCATTTCAGAAATATGCGCCTTTAAGCTTTTATATTTCCAATTTATTGTATATATGACTATATTTTTACAAACTTGCAACTTTTGCCTTTAGTTCTAATTACTTAGAAAATTATGAATATTTCTGTATACTTTAACCAATATCTATACACAAAATATTTTTATAAAAATAATTAATAAATATTTTTATTTTTAATAGTCTTGCCACATTTCCCAAATTTAAGTAAATCTTTATCCTTTTCTAAGCATTCATATATTTCTATTAATGAATTTAAAATAACAAAACAAACAAAAAATGTCTATTTTAACTTAATCAATATTATTATTATTATTATTATTATTATTATTATTATTATTATTGGTATTTATCATCTTCCTTAAGAAATATTCTAATACGATTTTTTATTACCTATTTACATTAAATTTATGTCGACAATTTTTCTAATATTTTAAACTTATACTACTTATCTTCTATAAAATATTCTGTTGTATCTGTATACATATCTAAAAGATAATAAAGGTCCTTCAAGTCTTCAGTATTTTGAGTTGATAAAGGCTCATAATAAATCCAAACGTTTTCTCATTGATGTTAGTACAGGGTCTGATGATAACAATAGGCTATTAAAAATATCCTCGTTTTGTGACGTTCTGGAGCATTTCCTAGAGCTTAATAATTGAACGTGCTTAAAATCTCTGTTTCGTGTTTCTTGGGCCTCTTGGTGTCATTTCTTTCCATGGATATAGAGAAACAAGTAGTTATATATTTCTGTTGCATATTCTCCAAATCGAGCAGAGTTAATTTTGTGCTTACTATTAATTGCCATTAATAGTACGTTAGTCCTTTGAAAGAGGTTGTAAATCATTTATTTCATCTTTAATATATTCCACTAAATCCTTTGTTGTTGTCTTCGACTCCCTTGTACATTCGAACCAATTAGGTCTGCAAAAATGTTTTGATCCTGGAGTAGTGTTAAGCCATATATCTTCAAATGAGCTTTTACACTTTGATGAAGATTACTTTAAGGAATAAGATCGCATTCTTAATGGCACCAAAGATGCTATAAATATGCTTTTATAATCCGCCATTTTCTTACTTCCACTAGCATGCTTGTATTCAGGAAGGGCTGATAGTCCGCCACGTCCCCACTTACAGATTAATACAACGTCGCTGTTATTTACTTTTTCCAACTGTATTCTCAAGCAAGGAAGATTGTGATGTTGGAGTAGGTACACTTTCGGCAATCCGTTTAAGACGTTTTGGTGACGTTTGGCAGTATTTCAGCAATATTAATTGCACTCTTAGGTTGCTTCTCCTTTTTTAACATTTCTTTGAATATATCAGAAACTTCTTCATTCGAAATCTCTCTATCTGATATTTACCAATGACGTCGACTTTTGCATGATATGTAGTTTTTATGAATTCCACTATAGCTTCTAAACGATTAAGATCATTCTTAGATAAACTCCACAGAACACAACACAATTGTTCATGTTTCAATGTAATCACCATGGTAATCAACTTCGTCATGATGTTGATAAGGATTAGCTGTGCATTTATATATATCTATTAGATATATCGCACAGGTATATATATTTACAGGTATTCTGTGAATTTTCATTAGGTAAAATATCTGAAAAAGTCAATTTGGAAGAGTACCTATACCGAATTCATTGATATTATATGTTGCTGTTAGGTATCACCGGAAAGCATATTACCTGTGCATTGTCACTAGCTCATAAAAATATAGATTTTGAACCATCAGTAATAGATAACTGCTGCACCTAGGTATTACCGGAAAGGATACCTGTACATTGCCACTAGATCATAAATATATAAACTTTAAACATCACCAACAGATAAATACATTTGTTAAATTTAGGTAAACACTATTAGTGTAAACTAATAAAATACTTATTGATTAACTTAAAATAGACATTTTTTGTTTGTTTTGTTATTTTAAATTCATTAATAGAAATATATTAATGCTTAGAAAAGAATAAAGATTTACTTAAATTTGGGAAATGTGGCAACTGTATTAAAAATAAAAAATATTTGTTAATTATTTTTATAAAAATATTTTTTGTATAGATATTAGTAAAAGTATACAGAAATATTCATAATTTTCTAAGTAATTATTCACGCAAAGCTAAGTAATTATTCTAAGTAATTATTCACGCAAGGCAAAAGTTGCAAGTTTATAAAAATATAGTTATATATACAATAAATTGGAAATATAAAAGTTTAAAGGCGCATATTTTTGAAATGAGGCATGATATTGAAGAATCTTTTTGCAAAAGATCAGCAATTATATATGCTAAGGGATAAGCTTGATTTGGAATGCATATTTTTAAACTTCTTCGCTATTTAGAAATAAACCAAACAAAAGACCCAATTTGGGGTTTTTGGAGAAAATACAAATTTTTTTAATTGTAATAACATATTTGTTTATAAAGATATCTTAATGAAATTTGCAGGAAATGTGGATCTCATTAATATAAATAAAAGCGCGTTAACCAAATTTCCATCAGGGGTAGGGTTTTTCTAAATTCCCAAATAAACTAATCAAAATTTCCAAAAATTGGATTTTTTACATTTTTGGCTATAGAATCCACATTTTTCCGAAGTCCCGTAGATTTTGATTTAAAACTATTAACAACATATTGAAGATTCTTAAAATATATTCCGCTTGCCGATTCGTGCTTTGGGATTTGAGAAGATATGGCTTAAAATCAAAACTTTCATATAAAATGGGTCGAATTTGGGAGGGTATGTACCATGACCAATTCAGTTATTGGACTTGCTTTTTATCTTGAAATCATCTTTGTGAAGTTGCCTTTCAGAAAAGTGCAAAATTATTATATGTTGCTAAAGAAAACTTTATTTTAGATAAAAAAGAGTGTAGATACTTTTTCGGCTAAAAAAACACAAAAAGTCGTCTTTTTTGCAATTTTCAAATTCAAAATCGATTATATTTTGTTCTTAACTAGCTAGGAAAAAAAAGCTAATAAAATCGGTCAGAAATACTAGGATATATATGAAACAAACTGGACCAAGAACATGCAAAATTATGGTGCTTAAAAATTCAAACGCAAATAACTCGAAAACTATAAGAGATAAATAGGACATGTAAGCATGTTTCTTATAGGTCTTATCAGGGCCTACAACAATATATAAATATATTTGAAATCGGACGAGAAACAAAAATTTTGCAAGCGATTAAAAATTTTTTATGTCAGAGGTACCTAACTTTGAGCCCCCTTAGCTCCGCCCCTGAGGGGTTTGTTGTGGTCCCCCCCTTCCAAACATAACATTGTACACTCCTCTGCTATGCCTATACCAAATTTCATGAAAATCCAACCGGCCGATTAGAAGTTATAGATTTATTTCCAAAACATTTCGATTCTGCCCCATTGTGCATTGGGAAGAAATATGGTATGTAAACGATGTAGTTTTTGAAATTTTGTTTTTCAGAAACCAATTAGTTTTTGTTTTGGTATAAGCGGCATAAAAATTTATTTATTTAGTAGCCAATGAAATTACAATTTCTTACAGCCTATCATGTATATTATTCTGAAAGCTATTTACAATAAAATGTTTTTAATATTCATTCAATAATAAAGTCTTATTATTTAACTAAGTTAAAAATACTGCTCTTAATTACGGATTGGATTTATTGAGAAAGCAATATATGGATAAAAACTGTTGAACTGGTTGCATATACGTCTCATGGAATCAAATTTTTCTAGTTGGACGATATTTAATTACGATTCGATTCTATGAAACATGAACTCGGAATTAATTGAACCGTTTACTAAATAAATTAGAAATGAAATATTCATATATTTTCTCCTATTTTCAAGAGAAGGGAGATCAATAAGCTGTAATCGAATTTCATTTGGTAGTAAATTAATATTTAGATTCCATGGATGGTTTTGAAGACAAAATAAGAGACCGTTTCAATTTTCTCTATATGAACTTCGTATTGAGGATCCCAGACCACGGAAGCATATTCCAGTATTGGTCTTACGAGAGAGGCGGTTAATTGCTCGGAATCGGAAGGATAATTAAACTTTCTTCCCAACTCTTGAGGAAACCTAGAACTTCTTTTGCCTTATTAACGATTTGCGAAACGTGGAAATTAAAGCGTAGTTTACAATCAAGCAACACCCAGATTAAGAAATTCTTCGACTAGATCGAGTTAACATTAATTTATTGTGTATCTTCAGAGTACTGGACTTCTTCTATAGAACATCATCTGTTTACACTTTCATAAATTCAGATCCATTAGATTTATCATACACCAATCATAAAGATTACCAAGATCTGATTGAGTAAGGAACATTGATAGGAATAGTTAAAGCTATGGAACAGCTTTACATCATCAGCATACATTAATATTCTAGAATTCTTAATGCAAGCTGGTAAATCATTTATAAATATTATGAATAATAAGGGGACGAGATGACTACTTTGCAGAACACCGGATAAAAAAGGAATGTACATTTTCTAAATAATACATATTGGTATTTATTTTTAAGATATGTAGAAATCCATTTAAGGAAAACAGGAGAAAATCCGAGTTTATCCAATTTGAACAACTGAAATCTGCGTATATTGTGGCTGTCTGCAAATCGGAATCAAATGCAGTTATAACTGAGCTTGTGAACTCTAAAAGTTTAGTAGTAGTGGAACATCATTTTCTAAATCCATGGTGAAATGGGGAAAGATAGCAACCAACTTTATTCGAAAGGATTTCAGTAACTATCTTTTAGAAATTTTACGTTTTTTTATAAATTAAAGAAGAAATTTATTTCTAACACTACTATTTAAATGTTATTATTATTTTAAGTTATAACCTTTCCAATGATACCAAATACTTGCATAAATAGTTTACACATTCGTTTAAAAGCTAACGGAAACTTGACAAAATTTGCACATTTTCCTTCATTTCTATGGAAAATGTGTGCTGCAGCATTCTATATACATAAGTGCACAGCTGTTTTAATATGTATATTTTTTCTATTTTTTAAATAGTTTTGTGTAACTTTTGAACCGTTAAAAATATTTCAATGAAATTTCACAAATGAGATATTTTCCAATTGGAGGAGCACAAGTTTCCAGCTGATCTCGAGGCACCTTTAAAATAAAAAAATATTAGTGATTTATTATTTTTCGGTTTATATTGTTTAAAATGACTATTCTTAATAAAAGACATAAAAAGTATATTTTATTTATTTCAGGATATTTCATTTTATTTCAGCACAAGTATCATTGTTTTTCTACATTACATTATTGTTATTATTTCACTTATTTCTTATCGATGTCCTGATTTTGACATATTCTCGAACTTTTTTTGGTTTTAAATAGTTGAAAGTGCTTAAAGTCAGAGTTTCTGGCATCCTGTGCTTCTTCTATTAATTCACTTAGTGGTAGCATGTTTGATTCCAAAATCTGACGATCATGTTGAAATACTTTCAGAACAGTGGGTGTTAATAAAGTTTTAAAGTATCTTTTGTGAATAATTCAAAGTTTTCTGCATTTATATGATGTTTGCTATTAATTTCTCTCAATATCACATGACATCTTCGAAGAAGTTCCACATCAATTCCAATAATTTGAGACGTAATTGCATAGTTTTCAAAGAATTTCCTTGCCGTGTTACCATTATTTATACTCCCATAGTCATCTGTTGAAATTCAATTTGAATTCGCCTTTTTCCATCTGCTCTCATTTGCATTTGTTCCTAACACTTTTTTTTTTTTTTTTTTTTTGGTTTCCAGACATACTTATATATTTGAGATCATACGCCATATGAAGCATGTATTCCAAAAAGCGTATACGGGAATGTAGGGGAGATATATCAAAGTTTAGGGCATCTTTTTTAATATTTGTAGAGCTATCTGCAGGAGTTTGTGAAAATTGTGATTTTTTCAATCCACATAAAGGGCATGTCCAGACTAAATCAGTATTCGTAATATCATTGCATCAATCATTGTTCATTGAAGTTCAAGTGTACGTTGTTATAATAGCCATATATTTCAATGCAAGCTGGACTTAAATTTGCAATTGATTGTTTGATTGTATCAACTCCGTTTTGTGTGCATTGTTTAATTTTTCTTTTATATATTGAAACTTTATTGGTCAAAGGTATATTTGATCCTGAACTTTGGTTTTTCCAAACATATTTAGTAGCATTATTTGACGTAGATGATGCATTCGAATCATTTCTTAAGCGTAGTGCAACAAGTGATGTTATAAAAACACTTTTGTAGTCTGCACAACTTTCCCCTGATGAAGCATTTTTGTATTCTGATAGTGCTGACAATCCATCACATCCTCATTTGCATACTAACGTCAGATTCAATTTATCAAGTTCCAATGCTTCGTTTTTCGAAAATGTTGAGAGAAGCCTTGAGTAACAGCGACAAGTCAATTAGTTTCTTTCATTGTCTATGTCATTAGGTGGTGGAACAATATTTTTCTTTTTTCCAGTATATCTTTGTAACATGACAGAATTGAGTGTCTTTTATCAGGTAAAACCTTTCTCAATTTTATATGTTTATTTTTGCTTAGTCCTAATTCCAACATAAGCGCTATCGCCTCATCTTCAAAAAACTCAGAAGCTGGTGAAAGTGTTGGAATACTCTTTATCATCCGCTTAAGTCGACTTGGGGATGCATCCGTTCTTTTTGCTGCTTCAGCTTGTTGTTTGTTTCTTCCTAACACAGCCTTAAATGAATCTTTAACTGCATTGTCGAATTGTGTGGACAGTATTTCCGATAGCCTACTTTTTTTATTTCTGCCCCAAATAATCATTCTGACCACCACTTAGTCTTGCATTAGTAATTTTAATTTCCATGATGCTTTCCAACCAGTTGCCACACCTCAATTGAAATTTCTGTACGCAATTATTTACTGTCTTCATTTTAATTTGAAAAAAATTTGTTAACTTTATCCAATTCTCCAGTAACAATTGTTGAATCCATTTGCACTTCAATAAAATGCGTTAATATAGTTGTATATTCAGTTATATTGCTTTTAGACATTTTCCAAATAACGCAACACAAAGCTTTATATTTCAATGTTATCGTCATTGTGATAAAAATGTTAATAATGTAAATAAAACATAATTACATACTGAAGAACGTTTTCTAGGTGCTATAAAACTACGCAATATTTTTATAAAATTGTACATGTTCTGAAAAATATATCTTCTCAATTTACTTGATCTAAGGAATATTAAATTGCTGGATATACCTGATTGTTGTATTATATTACAGAAATTTGTAGGTTATATCATTCATTCCTTAATATGCTGAATATAATGACTTGAATACACTAAATATTATTAAAAAAATTAAAAAAGTGCTTGTTACTCAAATGTTCTTTTAATTACGGTTAAAAATTCCAAAAAAAAAAAGCTAAAAATTTGCATAGAACTTTATTAATTTTTTGGCAAACACTAATAATGCTTATTTATTATGACGTGTCTACGCACGATTATTGTAAATAAAAGTGACTTGCAAATAAATAACTCACTGTTTATACACGAATTACAAAAAGAAATATATTTCTTTCTTATCGTGCCGAATGGGAAAAATATAACTATTATAATAGAAAATACTACTAACGTAAAAGGAAGTGGCAACGCCACACACTTTATTTGTAATTAGTTTCAATAATCACGATTAGTTTTCGTGATCTACTAAGTAAAATATTTCCGGTTTGTACGGAACATTTTTTATTTCGCAATATTTGTAATTGCGAGTAAAAGGCGTATATAAACGTGTTATTTGCTAACAAATAAAGTTAAATAAGAAATAATTAAAAGAGATGACCAATTTCGGTGGTCCTCCCCTGCCCCGAGACTACCTAGAAGCTTATGCTCCTCTAAATCAGTTTGAAAATACCTCAGCAATAACTATGTGAAATTTCTTTGAAATACATTTGACGGTTCGAAAGTTAAACAAAGTTATTGAAAAAAAAGAAAGAAAAACATGTTGAAACAGCTGTGCACTTTTGTATGTAAAATACTGCAGTACACATTTACCATAGAAATGAAGAAAAATTTGCCAATTTTGCAGTACGAATTTGTAAATAATTTATGCAAGTATTTGGTATCATTGGAAAGGTTTTAACATGAAATATTATAATATATAAATAGTAAAGTATTAGAGCTATATTTCTTCACTAAATTTGTCAAAAAAAAAAACGCAAATTTTTTATTTTTAGTGTTATGTAAAAAAAAAATTAATATTTGAACTTAAATAAAATCTATATAAATAAAGCTATCATTATGAAATTTTAGTATAATATAAAAAAGGTTGTCCTTTAAACAAGGATATAATTATATTCCCACTTTTTTTTATTCCGAAATACCCAAAATCCCAGTTCGTGGAAACTTGTTTTAAAAATTGACTTTTTTCAGTAAAATGGTCACCCTGTCAGAGGCGTGGCTTATTAAAAATTTTTTGTGTATTTATCGAACATATGTAGACATGATATCAAGGTGCTTATTTTTATTTTATTAATTGCACCACAAATAATTACAAAAAAATTCAACGAAATTATGATAGGGCTAGCGGGGAGACTGTTACCCCAAATGCCCTCTGAAAATATATGGTCCAGGCGAAAATAGTGGACTTTAAAGTGAAAAAATGTCACCACATTTTTGAGAAAAATCACAAAAATCAATTTTTTTTTAATTTTAAAATTAAAATAATATAACTTTTTACCGGGACCACATAGGGATGTTATTCTTTCACGAAATTTACTTAGAATTTTGTGCAGAATTCTGATAATATTTTAGGAATATTTTAGGACTCAAATGTGCCCGCCAGTTTAAAAAAACCTGTTCAAAAATAGGTCAAAATTTTACTTCGATCTAAACATCTCTTAAAGTAAAAGGAGTATACCACACATGTACAGGTATTATTTTGTGGAGAATTATAAGGGCTATCTATGTGAAAAATTTTTTTACAATCAAATAGTAAATAAAATTTTGGCGATTTTCTAAAAAATTTTACAAAAAAAATCATTTTGCCACCACTGAGGGCCGATAAAGCCCCGAATTTCACCTTAGAAGGGCATTCATAGAAAGGCGAACTGCTTTACGTGTGGTCGATAAGTAAGGTTGTAAATCTGACGAGAGACTTATACCTGAGGAAAAATTCTCACTCACAGGAAGATGCCGTCTCAACTAGTGCAGATGTGTGCAATTCTGCTGTAACTGGAGCGCTTAAACGGCAGCGATCGTTAGAGGAAACTTCCCTCCCCCTGCCCCGCCGTGATAACAGCAAGAGACTAAACTTCCGAGACGATATCCTCCACGCATTGTAAATAAACCTTTCAGTGAGTTTTAAGAAACCAATTTGTGAGGGCTATTGTCGATAGATGTACCAGTGATGGAGGCCGATACTGTTGCCTCAAGCTAGGGAACCCGCCATGAGACGACGTATCCTCTATTTCAGCCGATGATAGCACACATTCAGTTGTAATAGAAGTTACCCAATCCGATCCTGAAAATACTGGGTAACTCTTTGGTCGACAGGAGGCAGGAATTAGGGGAGGACGAAGACGCACTTCTGCTTTCCGGCTCAGAAGACGGCACGTCACTCATGTATGTTGAAAACGATTGAAAATTTCGAAAATTTTGTAAACCACGTGTTAATAGATTTCGGGTTAAAACCTTTTACGGACATTGAAATCACAGCATTATTTGAAAAAATTAGAATTAGAATTTTCTGAAGATTTAATGAAACGCCATAAAATTAGAATAAACGGGAGACATATAAGTTAATTTTATATTTATATATATATATATATATATATATATATATATATATATTTTATATTAAACAAAAATGAAACAAAAGATATGCAAATGCTTTATTTTTGAGATTTTTCATTTATTATTTGTTAATTGAACTCAATCAATTAATAAAATATATCAAAAATTTTAAAAATAGATTTTAGCAATATTGATGATCACTGACTGAATTTATTTGTTGTAAATGAGGCAACAAATAAAAGGAGGGGGGGGGGGGGGTAAATGATATCTCCTCTATAGTTGACAATAGTTAAAAAAGGGGTGATTAATTATGGGAATTAATCGTCGACCTATAAAAGGAGATATTAAGTTATAAGTACGCGGGTGGTACTTATAATTTTGTGATAGGGTTTTGGTTGTAGGGAAGATGAACAAAATACATATTTAATTAGTTTTGTATTCAATGATGTTATTTAGTATTAACACACAATACTCACCTTTGAGATTAGGAATTCCAACGTATTAATTTTAAGGGAAACACAAGTTATTTTTAAACGTTATAATTTATTCAGATTTATTTCAAATTAGCGTTTTAAAATTCAAAGAAGTGTGTATATGAACAAAAATTTTGTTCGAACGAAACCTTGGTTTTTGCCGACATTTTCTACTGGTTGCAGCGAGTGCTAAACTTAGGGATGATAATTCAACGAAACCTCTAAGTTTAGTTATCGGTTGTAAGTAAGTTGGTAATACAAACTTAGTTTACACACTGAATTTATTTAGAAACATCTAAAAAGAACAGAAAAACCAGATTTCCTTTTAATGCTATTCTTACTGTATTGCCACCATCAATAGTAAACGAAAGGATTTTTTGCACATCTGATTTTATTAAAAAGAAAGACAACGATCGTTTTAAAGCCAAAAAGCTTAATTATATTAATTATATAATTTGTCTGTAATTTGAATATAGTCTCAATTTCTGTATATTTTTTGTTCTATGTTCTACCCTATTTACATTTGCACTATTTAATTAGTTAAACAAAAAAACGACATGAAAACCGATTCGTTTACACTAGCACGTTCGATGTATAACTGACAGTTCATTAAACACCTACACAATTTTTTTACACAATTAGCACATATTAATGACAATTTTTGATTTATGTGACTATATTTTTTACAAAATACTCAAAACAATTACTTTTTCTGTTTTTTCATTATATTTTTGTATTTTAAAATAATTTTTCTTATTGACATTTTCTTTTTCTTCAATAAATAAGTTAAAATAAACAAGTTAAAAAAGTTTTTTTTTTCATTTTACTAGTTAAATTATTTGTATGGAAAACAGAAAAACCAGAAAAATGAGTAGTTAAATGAAAAACGAGAAAGAAAGATATAGTCAATACCCGTCAATACCGACTATATGATACCCTACACCATTGTGTACGAGCATTAAAACTCGGTATTGGGATTTATATTACACCTGTGCCCAATTTTACTAAATGTAAAATAAAATATACAAATACAGAATAATGCGTTGATACTAACATCTTTAACTTTAGAGCGATTTATATGGGAGCTATTAATTCATAAAAATATTCTTATATTTAAGGCATTTTTGAGTGTTTAAAATCTATTCCGGGAGGACATTTATATGGGGGCTAAGTGAAATAATGGACCGATCACAACCAATTTCAACAGTCTTCGTCCTTGTATCATAAAAGTCCCACGTGACAAATTTTATTGAATTATCTTTAAAATTGCGACCCGTACTTTGTGCAGAAGGTTTACATGGCCAGCCAGACGGACGAACATCGTTAGAACGATTTAAAAAATGATTCTGAGTCGATTGGTATACTTTAAGGTGGGTGTTGGATAACTTTTTCTATGCTTTACAAACATAAGCACAAACGCAGGGTATAAAAAACAGGTTTTTTCGTAAATGTAAACGGCGTGTTAATGAATTCTTGTTTTTAGATTTGTTCTATGTTAATAAAACCAAAAATTGATTGAAAAAATACAAGTTTTTGCATTTTTATAAACTTGTAACAATATATTCGAAGAAAATTCAAATTTAATTCGATTAAAAAATTATTACATTTTATTCGATCAACTTCAATGTAGAATAATTGACAACGCTAGACAGTATCATCACTAAGTGGAGTGTTTTTCAGACTTTATACTTGATAATAATCTAGTAGTTGTCAATAAAGGTTCAGACCGTACCTTTGTAATTGCAAAGAGACAGGAAGATCTTGACATTACAACAATTATTACAGCACATCAGCTATTAATTAAAAACTGGAGATTGTCTAACGTCTGCTCCCTATATGATCATCAGTATGTGGAATTAAGGAAATAGCAATCTCAGTAAAAACATTCCTCAATAGAAGGAAAATTAGGTGTGAAGAGCAGAAGCAAATCCTAGCCAATCTTCTTTCACAGCCCCTTGTCAATCATAACACTATGGAACTGGATATGATTATAAAAAGTCTCTCGGAATCCTACAAGGAAGCAACGGCACATATGTACAAACTCTCTAGACGTAGAGGCAAGGTTAGACCGCCCTAGTGGTGTGTTAGTAAAATACAACAATGTGCTCAATAAAAACGAAATTTGAATGAAAATAAATATTTCTGAAATTAAAATAAAACAATGAATAAATAAAATTTCAGTTTAAATTAGTTTAAAAATTTAAATAAAAATTGTTTTGTGAAAAATATAACCCATTTAACATTGTGTATATTCTGCTCTAAATCCAGACATCAAACAAAATCTTCATGACCGTCGAAAAAGTTAATATAAAGATTTTGAACGTAAGTGTAAATGTAGGTTGTTATACATAATTAATGCTGATCAAGCGTTATGTCATACAGTGGAAGGTATAGCGGTTTGCATGTAACAACAATAGCGTTCATCCTAATACTAAAAGTATTGGTCATATTAAATGAAATTACGAGGGCGGATCAATATTTCCGTGACTTTTCGAACTTCCCTCGCAGTTGTATAAAATGCAACACTATTTCCATCAAGTACCACCTGTTAACAGACTATTATCAAATTTTGAGCGTTTAACAGCTGTTCAAAACATACAACCTCGTGTATTTTTCTAAAAATGGAAAAAAGTGAATTTCGAGTGCTCATTAAACATTAAATAATATGGGGACTCTGCACCATCGATTTCAATGGTAAAAAAGTGGTTTACTGACTTTCGTTGTGGTCGCACAAGTACAAATGGTGCTGAACGTTCTGGACGGCCAATTGAGGTCAGTACACCCGAAAATGTCGAAAAAATCCACGACATGTTGTTGGCCGACCGCAGAGTAAAAGTGCGTGAGATTGTTGATGCCATAGGCATTTCATATGGCAGTGTGGTTTCGATTTTAAATGATTAGCTGGATTTAAGAAAGTTGTCTGCAAGATGGGTGCCGCGTTTGCTCTCAATTGACCATAAGCGTAAACGTGTGACAACTTCAAAGGATTGTTTAGATTTGTTTAACCGCAATCCGAACGAGTTTTTGCGGCGTTTTCAAACTGTGGATGAAACATGGATCCATTACTGTACTCCGGAGACCAAGCAGTAGTCTAAACAATGGGATTCTCCGGGTGAACCTGCTCCGAAGGAGGCCAAGGTAAATTTTTCGGCCAATAAGGTGATGGCAACAGTTTTTTGGGATTGGGGAAAAACAATAAACGGCGAATATTATGCCAACTAATTAGACCGATTTAATGAGAAAGAAAACGACCCCATATGGCCAACAAAAATGTTCTTTTTCATCTAGATAATGCACGGGTGCACACGTGTGCAGTCTCAATGGCAAAACTCTATGAATTGGGCTACGAATTGGAACCTCATCCGCCATATTCTCCGGATTTAGCTCCTAGTGACTACTTCCTATTTCCAAACCTAAGGAAATGGCGCGGTGGAAGGAGATTCAGCTCCAACGATGAAATTATTGACCAAAGAAATGCCTATTTTAAGGACCTCGAAATATCCTATTTTTTGAAAGGGATACAAAAACTGCAGAAACGTTGGACTAAGAGTATTGAGTTAAAAGGGGATCATATTGAAAAATAAATTTTTGTTTTGCAAAAAAAACTGTGTTTCATTCAAAAAGTCATGGACTTATTGATCCGCTCTCGTATATACAATTATACACCACACAACGGAAGGCAATTGGTTGTTGCTGGGCTCATTACACAAGAGTGCCACTAACGATATACGTATGCTATCGTAAGCAAATGTACTTTATTAATGTTAGTTTAAACAACGTTACCTACAATGTATGTTAACAAAATGAACACGCTAAAGCTAAATCTCTAAAGAGATCTCGTAAGCTTGTGAGGGCGAAATGAATACCAAATTGTTTGTTGGTTTATAAATAATTTAAATAAATTTAAATGAAATATGCATTGGAAAAATCGTATGATGGAATTTTATTTATTTCAAATTTTTTCATTCATTAAGATTTATCAAACAGCACATACGTACATGTATAAAATTTGAAGACGCAAATTTGTCTCCCAGGCAATATAATTTTACAAAGAAGAATTTTCTTCAAATTTGATTAAAAATTAGAAAGTTTTTGCAGTATTCTAATTAATATTCACCAAATTCAAATTACCAATTCATAACCAGACTCATCTACAGCAAATTTATCTACAACCCATTCTGAAACAAATTTATAAAATCCTATCTTAATATCCACACTAATTCTAATCCAAAAATTGCATCTTAAATCTACTTAATCAACCTTAAACCTAATTCATCTCTCAAAACCTGATATAAACTTCAACCTAATTTTTTTAATTTGAGTTAAATCTACTTTAAATTTTAATTTAAACAAACTTAATTCTATCCATTTTAACTAAATCTAATTCTACCAAACTTTTAAACTTTACAATTTAATTTTTTTATTAAAACAATTTTAATTTAACTTTAACTTTGCTTAAATTTAATTTAATTTACATTTTGTTCTATTAAATTTTAATATAATGTGAAAAATTTAAATACACTTTTACACATATTACACTTTTATACAAAATTGACTTTTTATACTAAATACATACTTACAAAAAAATTACACTTACACTAACATAAATTTTGTTATATATTTTATAAGGTAAAATGAAAATATAAAAACAAACGTTGCTGAGAAAAATTGTGAAAAAGGCAACAGGCCTGCTGCTTCCTCTGTCATATTTTGGTAAACTTTACGTATTTGTTTGATTTTATTGTATTAGAAATTTTCATATTGTTATTTACTTTTATAAACCTTATTTTATTTATAATAACAAAACCTAATCAGATAAAAAAAATATAATAGTAACATAATGTTAAGATAACATTATTTTATATTCAAAATTTCAACATAAAAGTTAATTTCTTTTTTTTAATTTGAAAATTTATATACTTTATAAACATAAACATACATATACATACACTGTCTAACAAAAATTTCTTTTCTGAATATTGATGTTAAATAAACAAGATGTTATTTTTTGATTATAATCAATTTCAATATGCCTATTTAGTTGCCTTATTTTTACGAACTGTTAATCGGTTATAGTTAGGGAATCATTAAAGGACTATTTAATTATATTTTATATTCAAATAGATCGGTTGGTAGGGTAAAAGAGAAAGAAGAAATGTCACCATCTTCTTTTGACAATAAGTTCAAACCAGTTTTATTTTAATTTTTAATTAGTTGGTATTCAGGTCTTTAACAGCTACCTTTTTTAAATTTAAATGATGGGTTCTTAGCCTATGTATTATGAAGACAACAACACCACCACAAACCCTGAGCACGGTCGGAAGAATAGGTAGCGCAGTCTTCTAAGCGATAGGGCATGAAGCTTGAACCGTTACAAACTGTTCAATAAGGCTAAGAAGACTGGAGAATGGTAACTCTACAAGGCATCACTAAACTCTTTCAGAATCTTGGAGAGCTTTTTGTAGGGGTATCGAATATTCCAACGAGAGAAGATGGCTGAAAGCAGATGGCTGTTGGACCACAAACAGTTATGAAACACTGGAACATCTGATGGATACATACGTCCCGGGTAACCAGTCTTGTGATGACTCAATAAATAGAATCATCGTTAACGAAAGATCAAATGTCTTCAGTTCCTATAAATTACCGGGACTGGAAGGCGTTATACCGTCCGATCTGCAACACAACATGAATCTGATCATATTTGGTCGTATGTACCTGTTCATAGGGGAAGTTATTTTAATACTGAAAGAAGGTCAGATTTTACACAAAAAAGCGAAGGATTATAGACCAGTACGTCTTTGATCTTTTCTACTCAATACCTTGGAAAGACTATTTAACATTCAAATTAGAATGTCAATTGGTAGAGATCTTCTATCTCGCTCTCAAAATACTTATACTAAGGGCAAATCAGTTGAGACGGCTTTACATTCAATCGTGGGATATATAGAAAAATCTCTCGAATATGGTAACTATTCGCTGGCGGCCTTTTTGCTCAAGAGAGTCCTCTGCAGAATGAGACACGAATCAACGTGCTAGATTACCAGTTTGACATGGCCTAAGCTGAATTCAACTAGGTCATATTTCCTATTGCGTCTCTAGATCATAACTGAGAAATATTGTAGCGGCAGTCTCAATATACTGTAGATTTCGAACCCACTCCAATTGGCTGGGACTTCAATAAACCGATTTTTGCATGAGTTGGCACAACGAGGATGAGAAAGAAGTAATTTTCCACCTCTAATATAGATTTCCTGTGCTAGATAACCTTCGTTCACCCTATTTTGGACAAAGATATCTTGACAGCTTCACTGAGCTATCGAACAGTATCACTGGAAGCATCAGCTCCTCGTAAGTGAATGCATTTGTCTTCAAGATTAAAGACCCTGTACCATGGCTCTAGATTGTGCAACTTTGGAAAATTTATTCATTCCCGACATTTATCCGTTTACAACTACATGTATTTATCCTTGTCAACTTTTTCTTCAGTTCTACTTCATTCACCGCTGTCACTTTTTAATCTGAACTTTCGATTCTTTCCTTATTCCTCTTTCCTCTATCTCCATCCATCTCTTCTTTTTATTTTCTTTACAGGTAACACAAAGGGACCAATTAGGACTCAAATGGGCTGAAGTCACCTTGGCGGCAACCTGTTTTACTTAACCTAGCTAAAAAATCTTAATCAAAAAAATTTTTTTGTAAAAGACGTTGATTTTAATAAAATTATTAAATCAAAATTATTAAATTGTGAAATCAACGAAAATTTAGCTAAAATTGTGGTAACTTTTCATACCTAAAACAACACACCAAATTATGCAATTCGACATCCTTAAGAAGTTAACTTGAATAAACTATCTATTTAACTATTTTTTTTTTTTTTGCGAATTTTAAAATTAAATAAAATATTTTAGTCAATTTAAATAAATTTAAAAAAAAAAAATTTGAAGAAACTTTGTGGAAATTAACTAATTTATTTTAGTCAAATTGAATAAAATTCTTCAATTTGAACAAATATCTTAAAATTGACTAAAGGTATGTAAAATTTAAGAAATTTCTTCAAAATTAGTTTTGAAATATAAATACAATTACAGTTTTTGATACTATTTAAAAAGTAGATACACATATATCTTTTAGTTTTATTATTTATTTAGTTTTTGCTGGACATTGTTGAATATATACATACACTATACTAAATCTCATAGGTAATATTGACAAAAAAAAAAATTTCGTAGAATTTTAACGAAAGAAAAAATATTTAAATTAACAGTTTTTTTCCGAAAATCGATATAATTTTTCTTCAAATCTACAAATTTTCTTCAAACCAAATAAAAATGACAAAAATAATTTTATTTCTAAAATATATTATTTTCAATAAAATTTCATTAAAAAATTAACGAAAAATCTGTTAAATCAACGAAAATTTAAATATATTGGTAGTAACTCTTCGTAAGTAAAACAACACGCAATTTTATTCAATTTAACACTCTCAAAAGTAGTTAATTTGAATAAAATTCATCAATATGACTAAAATTACTTAAAATAACTAAATATATATAAATTTTAAGACATTTTGAGGGAATTAACTAATTTATTTCACTCGAATTGAACAAAATTCTGCAATTTGTATAAATATTTTCAAATTTACTAAAACTGAAGAAAATTCTTCAAAATCAGTTTGCACGTGTTTTTTAAAGATTTAATTATGTTAAGATTATTAAATAAATGGTCCAATAAAATTACCTATGTGAATAATTTTTCATATTATTTAATATTATTAATTTTCTTATCAAAATTTGAAAATAAAATATTTAATATTTTATGCTTATGATATGATGCCTAAAAGTGAATATCCCAAGACTAGTTGTCCTAAATTTAACTGACACAGATTTACATTATAAATATTTAAAATTTATGATAATTTCAAAACTCTGTATATAAAATGGTTTAAAGTTATGAGGATTTAAACGTTCGCAATTAGATGAAATATATATTAATTTTTTATTTATAATTTTCTACAAAAGCTAAAAAAAAACACTATTTAATATTAGAATTGTTTCGCATCATAACAAAAATAATTGAAATTGAACAACTCATTTTGGAAAAGGGACCTACAATGTTGGAAGTGGACAGTTTCTATATATATATATATATATATATATATATATATATATGATTCTATATGTCGTTTTAATCGAGCTAGGCTATCACAACCATATGCAATAAATTGTATTTTAATTGAATTTTAAGGACTAGGTGAAAAGTTGACCATACTGGCAATGACATCCGAGCGTTACTTTTTATATGTTGGAATTGTTTTGTTCAAAAACGAAAAATTGTGTGCAGTGTTGATCGAAAATAATATTGTTAGAGGTATTTTAAAATTGGCCCAGCTCACGAAAGCGAAATAATTGATTCCAAATATTTTGGGGATTAGTTTATGATACAACAATCTAGAATTTTGGGGGGATACATTTGGAACATTTTTTTTTTCACACAAATTGATGCACTTTATTGAGTTAACGAATTTTTAGCAAGTCATTAATTTTATCTTCTTGAAAGTATTTTTATTGAAAACCGTGATTAGGGGTTCATTAATTTTTCTTTAATTATCGTTTGATATATATAACACTAGTATTGTTGAGTTTTTGTGGGATTATTAACAAATTACTGTTTAGTAGCATGTTCCAATCCAAGATACTACCAAGTATTTAAAGAAATTTAAGAACTTACAAAAAGAAAAGCACACATATATATTAATAAAAATTGCTCTTCAAAATTACCTATATTTTGGCATTGATTTGCGCCAAAAGCGCCAAAAACATTACAAAGCCTATTCATAAACTTAAAAATTTTGCGAAGTAACGAAAAAACAGAGAAAATAA
Organism: Protocalliphora azurea; assembly: GCA_932274085.1. NCBI lineage: Eukaryota > Metazoa > Arthropoda > Insecta > Diptera > Calliphoridae > Protocalliphora > Protocalliphora azurea. The sequence continues at coordinate 5,184,440 of OW026524.1, forward strand.
ACAGTTTTTTTAGCTTTCCTGAAAAATTATTGAAAATTACGTAGGTAATTCAGTCATTTATTAGACATTGTCGAATATACATATATGTATGAAAACGATATTCATAAAAATGTGATAAAATGTATTACTAAATAAACGAATTTACTTTAACTAAAATTTAATATGATTAAATAAAATAGAGTAGTTAAATTTAATAAAAATTCTTCAATATGAATAAATGAAAAGACTAAAGGTAAGAAAAATTGAAGAAATGTAATTTCATTTTAATAAAATTGAATAAAATTTTTCAATTTGACTAAAGTCATGTAGAGTTGAAGAAATGTTGGTTGAATTAACTAATTTATTTTAGTCAAATTGAATATAAGTCTTGATTTGAACTAAATATCGTCAAATTGACTAAAGTCATGTCGAATTGAAGAAATTTAGTTAAAATTAACTGATTTATTTTAGTCAAATGGAAGAATTACATGTGGAATTGAAGAAATATCTTCAATATAGAAAACACATATTGAAGAAGATCAGTTGAGTGCCTAACAATAATAAACCGTGTGCACGTGTTTTTGGGTCTATATACTTATTTTTTGTTTAAAAATTAGTATACATACATATTCGAATAAATAAATTCTAGTGAAACTTAGGTGTAAATTTGTGTTATATCAGGTATACATATTTAAGAACTAACACGTATACATCAATAATTAATAGTCATGCAGATAATGTTAATTTATGTGCAAACTCCTGAATGGCACAAACTGCAGAGAACGTGTGGAAATTTGGAAGCCTTTATCATATTTTTCTAGGTAATGTTAAAAATTTATAATTATTAATATAAGTATGTAGGTACATTTAGTTATTTTATAAATCATTTCTATAGCAAATATACAAAATTTTAGAAAATCAACTACTAGACGACAATCATCTTCATATCAAGGAGTAGTTTTGGATCACGGATATATATTTTTTATAACATATTTTCTTTTTCTTTCTACATTTTCTTATACGTTGCTATAGATCATCCAGAAATAAACACTTCAAAGTTTATTGTATTGAGGTAATATTGAGTGATAACTCTTCATGGCAGAAATTGGAAGCCATTGTTCGACAAACAGAAAATAGTTTGGAGCACATCTGATATACTCAATAAATGGTCACAGTAAAAAAGTCGTTACGATTTAAATTGATACGGAAAGATGTAGCTTATTTAGTTAAATGGAATTTTTAATAAATTCATATGAATTCATATATATGTAATTACTTACAAACACAACCTCTACTGCGTAAGTTTAAACTAAGTTTAATTAAAATATTACTTTTTATAATATTTTATACTAACTATTTAGATATTTTTAATTATTTTTACTTTTTATAAGAATTGACGTTTTTGTTGTGCATATATTAAATGTACTTATTTCTTTTGCAAAATGAATTTTTAATTGTTTTATATATGATAAATATTATTGAAGTTTTTTTACCGTTTCATTTATATATTAAATCTGCCTTTTTTTAAAGCCTCACAAAATGTATTTAAATCTTAAAACTAAACACTAAAGACTAATTGATATCTGACGAGAGTATAAATAGGTGAATAATTGGTTCTCCTAGTAATAGGGTGGAAAAACGGCTCTACGAAGCCTTGAATTTTATTGAATTTCAGTGAGAAGTCTTGCAAAAAGGGTTGGGGTGAGTCTGCAGTTTTATAATGTATTTTTTACTGTGCTTTTTAAACCCTTTATTACAAATGAAACTTTTAAGTCTTTGTGAATATTCTCATTTCTTATATACCATGGTGCATCCGCCATGGTTCTGAGAATTTTTGATTGGGCCCTCTATATAATATCGATACTCGTATTATTGGCTGTTCTTCATAATTGGATGACATATGTCCAAATTGGTTTTAAAACTGTTTTATACAGGATGACTTTATTGTCAAGGCTCAGTTTTGATTGGATGTTTATTAATTTCATATGAAGTCTTTTAGTTTCTATATGACGACGCCAAGTTAGTAGCATATCTAAATGAATACTAATGTATGTAACATGATCTGACTGAGGTAACAGGAGGACAAATGTAGCATGGTTACTTTTCACTTCATTTACTCGCATACGCCAGTTTTTCAACCATGTCTACACACGTCAGAGGTAAATATCCAGTTGACTAGATGTTATGTGCGGTTTTTCGTGGGAACTGAGTATTGCCGTATCATTAGTATACGTAGAAATAGTCAGTTCATCGCATACTGGTAAGTCATAAGTGTGCAGCTACACACTTCATCAGCATTCGTGGTGTCTTATCCATTTTGGTTTCGTTGAAACCTAAACACCTGCTTTTATTCCAAATTCTTCTGTCAAAAATCATTATAATTTACTCTAAATAAACGGTCAGATAAATAGGACTCCAGGAATTTGTGGGTACATGGTGGTAGTAAACATTTAATTTTTACCTTTGCGCCATAGTTTATCGAAGGCTTGCGCGACATCTAAAAAAATAGCTGAACAATACTTCTTTAATTCAAAAAATTTTCTTATCTCTCCAGTTAAGCGATTCGCTTGTTCTATGGTTCCATATTTTTCACGAAAACCAAACTGGTGAACTGGGACGATATTTCTATTGTTCAAGAATGGTACAATATTATTTTGAAATACTTTTTCGAACAGCATCGACAAACAAGATAGAAGGCTAATAGGTCCATAAGACGATGATATAGTAGAATCCTTTTCTGACTTTGGTATCATTTTAATTTGAGAAGTTTTCCATATTTTTGGAAAAACTCCTAATTTAAGATCGCATTGAAAATTATTGACAGCACGATTATTGCCATATCTGGTAGGCTTTTAATCATGGATGGTGCTAATAATAACCAGGTGATTTTTTAACATTTATATTTTCTTTGATAACTATGCTATCAGTCAATAGTGTCAGGTGTATCTCCCAATATAAAATTATTTGTTTGGGGATTGAGTTGAAATACTAAGTTTAAATTGCATGCAAATAAATTATCTTCTGATCAGCCGGCCAGTACGGTGGATGTCCAGGGGACGCGAAATGTATGCCATTTTTGCGATCAACTAGTACCTTATAAAGCTGTCTGCCTGGATTTTTCAATATAGAACCCCAGTAAGTATGTTTGGCATTATAGTCACCACATGCCAGGAAACGATCTCCTAGTGTGTTAAAATATTCTTAAAATTTTTCCTTAAAATCATGGTGGGCCACGCTTAGCGTTAAAAACCTTATATACTCGGCACCCACAGTAATTGCAGAATGATCGCCAATGCAGTTGCACATTTTCTGTTGAGACCTTTTTTCACAATAGCACACTGTGATGATGGATATAGACCTCCGCATGCTACACATAGTGTACGTAGGGTACAATAATCTTTAGTATGACCGAACTCCTGGCAATTTCCATATTGCATAGGTCCCTTTCTCTTAGGAGGTTACTCTATAGTGACTTTGCGATTCAATAGGTATCGAATAGAATTCAGTTTTCTTTAGTTTATCTTTGTTCGGCTTCAAGTAAACTCTAAACATTGTTTGGGGAATCTTATCTTTATTAAAAATGTTTACCACAGCTTTCATTTGATACCCCATCTCTTTCAAAGCTTTCTTGATTTCAATTGGTTCAACATTGGACTCTATTCGTTTAATGACAGCAGTCAAACCTTTACTACTTTTAATTTAATATGTATGAAAGTTTTTTTACTATTGTTAAGGTAATTAGAGATTTTTCTGTAACAATCCTCAGTGTATACCATTTTTATCTCTTGCATGCCACATTTTCTTATTGGAGCAATATGAAAATTGTCTTTTCCAATAAGTTCAACAAACGTTTTAACCAAATTATTGCAGCTAGGCTCACGGAAATATAGTGGTGGATGTTTAGATGATTTTTGCAATGAATTATCATCTTTTGTATGATTATTTTCTATATCACCACTTAATAGATCAAAACGGTTATTCATCAAGGGTTTATCAATTACCTTTTGTTTATTAGCAGAAGTAAAATTTTGTTAATACTTACATATCTAAGGATACCTGATGGAATTTGAAATTTTGTAGTACTATTCTTAGCATAGCGCCTTTAGGTGTAGGTTGTATTTTGTTTTTCCACATTTTCTTTTCTGTGTTGTTTTAAAGAATTTTTGGATGGTAATATTGGTTGTGTATTTTCTTCATTAATTGAATTACGGGAGAACAAGAGCGAGCTATCTCGAGTGGTTTGGCGATTAAATAAATTTTGTTATGCTGTGGATCACAAATATTTTTATTTTTTACACTCTCCCATTGAAAAATATATAAGCATTTCTGCCATTTAAACTGAGTTGACTCTCATATTGAGAACTCATAGACTCTTTTAAATTATGTATAATCAAAGTATAATAAATAAATTTAAAATATATAAATTTAAAATATATATACTTATTATTATATATTTAATTTTCACTAAATCTGGCGAAGAATTAAAAATCTTTTGGCGAGTAAAATATACAGAAAAGATTAACATTTCTTATTTGTTTTATTTTTGATGATAGTAAGAAGTAATCGTTTATATATTAATGCGTTATTCACAAAATAATTTTTTATTAGTTGAGTAAAGTAATGCAGTTATATAAACGTAATTTTTCCTACCAGGGTTTAAAAAAAATTTTTAAAATTGACAAAATTTTGTCAAATTGAGTGATTATCTTCTCGTAGTAAAACTAGATCATCTTTGTTTAAGTTCGGTTTTTCAGTTTGCCATTTTGACCTCGATTGGAGAGAAAGTTGGTAGTCGTTGGACCAACCAAACCAAAAATATTGCGTGAATAAGACGCCATTTGGTAAGAATAGATGTCTTTAGGTGTGTAACATCAGCTTTAGGTAGTGCATTCAGAGGCCTACGGATTATAAAAATGGTCTGGAGTTAGATAGGGTAAATCATCAGAGTCAGCTTGAACTAAAGGTCTAGAATTCAAAATGGCTTCGATTCTTGTTAACAGGGTAGTTAGTTTCTCAAAGTTTAGTGTAGCTTGACCAATAGTTCTTTTTAGGTAATACTTCATACTTCTCACTGTGGATTCCCAAGTACCCCCAAAGTGGGGTACGGCAGGTGGAATAAAGTCGCATTGAATAACTTTAGAGGATAAAAAGTGCAAAACATCAGTATTAAATTTAAAGTTTTTTTTACCGAGTTGTAAGTTTTCCCAAGTTGTTTAGCAGCTCCTTGAAAATTGGTACCATTGTCACTATGAATGTGACCACAAAGTCCTCTTCAAGCAACAAATCTGTCTAAGGCAGCAAGGAAAGCATCGGTGCTCAGATTAGACACCAGCTCTAGGTGAACTGCTTTTGTGACTAAGCAAATGAATACAGCAATATAAGACTTTATGATGGGTGATTTGCGTCCATTATGCTATTTGTATATTATAGGACCTGCGTAGTCGCAACCAACTTCATAAAATGGATAAGCAGCTTTAACACGAAACTTAGGCAAATCACCCATTAGCTGCTCGTTAGTTTTAGCTCTGTAACGACGGCAAATTCTGCACGAATGATAAACACTTTTAACTATTTCTCTAGCTCCTACAATCTAGTATTTCTGACGCAGTGTAGCCATCATTAGGGTGACACCAGCATGCAAATTCTTTATATAACGGTCATGGATAATCTTATACACTATAGGGCTATTCTTTGACAAAATGATTTGGATGGTCTGCCTCCAACTCGTAATACACCCTGATTATCTAGGAATGGGGCCAATTTCTAAAATTTTTTTCTAAGGGAGCACCTGCAAATTCTTCGGCTTGGTGATACTTATAGAAAGCATACTCTGCAAATCGTAACTCATCAATTTGTAGTGGTAAGTTATATCTGGATTTAGATTTGAATAATTTTACAGCTCTGTAGCAATATGCAAGTATTAAATTCTATTATTTAAGTATTTAAGTAAATTCTATTATTTAAGTATGCAAACACATGTGTAGACATGACTGTTGTAAGGACAAATAGTTGTTCAGTATGTAATTCCTCAATAGTATTGACATCTGCCACCTTTGTTGGCCATCCGTTTGAGTCTTTCAGTAGGAATGGGGGACCCTTGAACCACGATTCGTGAGTAACAAACCAAAAAGCATTTACACCTCTACTAGCACAATCAGCTGGATTTAATTTGGTGGGAATATACCGCCATTTTACATCAGGAAGTGTTTCTAATATATAGCTAGTTCTGTGGGCTACAAACATCTCTTTTATTTAACAGCCATTATAACAGGCGAAAGCCATCCAAGTAGATTAAAAATTTTCGAAATTTCCGATAGCGATTTTCGTTTTGTATTAGTGCAATACATTCTGTCCTCCACTTTGTAGAAAAAGCAGGGTTCCAAATTACACCAAGTAGACAACTGGTAATATCAGTAGGAATTTTTACGATATTTTCAATTTTATCACTTTCAGGAATGTTTCGTAAGACACAACTCTCATTTGTCGCCCATTTTCTCAATTGAAATCCGCCAGTCATAAGCAACTCGTTCTGCCAGTTCAGCAATCTCTTCTATAGTGTTAGAGAAAGCAATACAATCATCTACATAGAAATTATTTTTCAATATTTTGCCAGCTAAAGGAAAGCGAGCATGTTCGTCCTCACTTAGTTTTAAAAGTGTTCTTATAGAAAGATACGGTGCAGGAGTTATACCATAAGTAACTGTAGTAAGTCTATAGTGCAATATTTCATTATTGGGGTTTTTTCTCCACAAAATTCTTTGATAATCTCTATCACACTCTTGCACTCCAATCATACGAAACATCTGTTTAATGTCAGAAGAGAAACAATATTTAACACATCTATATCGTAAAATTACAGTTATTAGATCTTTCTGTAACCCTGGACCTTTTAGTAGGTTGCCATTCAATGACTTGCCATTGGTTGTTATACTAAAGCCATCAAAAAAACGCGTAGTTTAGTAGTGATACTGGAATCCTTTGCCATATCATGGTGGGGCGTTTAGTTTGGTCTTTAGGAACACGCTCTATGTGCCCCAAAGCAATATACTCTCTCATGAATGCAAAGTATTTTTCCTTTAAATTCATATCGGTTTTAAATTTACGTTTCAAACCTTTAAGTCTTCTCAAGGCGGCAATTTAGGAATTACCTAGTTCAGGAGTACCTCTAAAGGGTAACCGAACAGAATATTTTTCAGCTCTTACAGTCGTAGTTAGATATAACTATTCAGCTTTTTGGTCATCTTCAGATAAAATCTGCTTTCAAAATATGGGATTTTCTAGTTCCCAGAATAATAGTAAAGTTTTATTAGGATCTTCTTCAGAACTACTATAGATCACAGTATGAAGTGCAGTGGTTAAGGCTTTCATCGAACAGCCACTATATATCATCCAGCCACTATATAATCAAGTCCAACAATAATATCAATAACTTTTGGTAAATAAAATTTATTATCAGCTAAAGGAATACTTTTTAAATCATTCCAGTTACAAATTGATAATTTAGAACATGGCAGTTTAGATGTTAAATTACACTATGCGACAGTCAAAATCGGGATGGGATGAAACCAACGGGAAATGTTATATCGGTAAAAAAGAAGTTATACGTGTCCCGGCGTTTCGCTGGGTCACGTCTAGGAATCGAGATATATCGATTTGAAGTTAGTAACTATCATATAGGGGAAATTGTGACCTTTGGTGGTCTTTTTTTTTTGACATAACTCGAGAACCACCAGTCCGATTTTACTGAAACAAATTTAAAAAAATTAGGAATTACAATTTCTTTAATCTGTTCATGCAACGTTTCGCTACATAAGCAACAGTTTCGCAGTTATAAATAAATGTATATAAAAAAAAAACTATTTTTTGCCTAAAAAATTTATTTTTAATTCATAAAAAATCCAAAACGGTAAAAAAAGTGTCAAGTCCTATTACTTTCACGTAAAGTCACATAACCTTTAAACAAAATGAGACATAGATCATGAAAATCGATGGACGCGTTTCGCTTTTATTCACAATTAAGTGAAGGTATGAATTTCAAAAATTTGCTCGCGATATGCTCAAAATTCCTTGGAAAAAACATTGATGACTTTTTTTTATGATTGTCAGAATTAAAAAAAAAGTAATAAACAAAAGGTTATTTGATTTTTATGGTAGCGGTAACAAACTAAAAAACGGTCATAAATGTGCGTGGACAATTAAAAAGAAAAAAGGAAAGTGCACTTTTTTTAATTATTTGGGTTTTTTTCCGTTGGCTACCTGCATGATTTTTTTACACAAATTGTACCCACATTTATGAGTGGTCATGTTTTAGAACGTTTCGAAAATTTAAAACGCACACGAATCAGGTTTATAGCCACCCTTAAAAGATGCGCGAATTCATAAGTACCTCTCAGTAAAATATTGCAACTTACGTAGTATTTATAGGTGTTCACTGATCGATTTTTGTCATTCAACAAGTGTCTCCGAACGCGTAAAGTACGGTTTTTTTAAAGTGACGAAAAAGTAATAAAAGTATAAAACCGACATGAGTGCAAATTGTCCAGAAAATATCAATTTATTTTGTTACGTTTGTGGCAAAAGAGCTTTTTCAACAAATGCTGCATTACTCACTGAGCAAGTGGAGCGCGCTTTTAAACTTTATTTTGATTGCGAAATAATTCGCGGCGTTTCGTGGGTCCCAGACAAAATTTGTAAAACGTACTACAATGGTCTTAACATGTGGATCCAAGGGAAACGCAGTTCACTTCGTTTTGGTGTATCAATGATTTGGACTGATCCAGGAGAGCACAATTCCGACAACTGTTACGCTTGCGCAAACAAAATATGTGGAGCAAAACGTGAAGGCCTTAAACGAAGAGTTTACATATCTGTTAAAAGTGCACAAATACCTCTACCGCATTCGGATGAAATACCAATTCCACCGCTTCCAAGTCCTGACAGAGAAACTTCTTTTTCTATTGAAACAATGGATCAATCGGATTTCACCTTAAACCAACACCAGAAGCCGGCCCACCGAACAAAATAATTCCAATATCACAAGCAAGAATGGACAAGATTGTTACTTTCTCAACGTGAAGCAGAAAAACTTGCCCAACTTTTGAAAGAAGGCAAAAATTTGGAGCCTAATGTCAAAGTCACCGGATATCGAAGACGACAATTATTCCAACGGCAACGAAGGAATAATTGTCAACGAAGGGAACACATTTGTTTACTGCCACGATATAAAGGGACTGATGGAGGCGATGGCCATTAATTATGTCGCAGCTGATTGGCGAATGTTCATCGATTCTTCGAAATCAAGCGAAATCAAGTCGTTTTGCTACATAAATATAATAAAAAAACCAAGCATTCCCATTGGCTACAGCACAGACATGAGCGAAACATACGATTCCATGAAAATAATTTTGGATAAAGTTTGCTACACTGATCACATGTGGCGGATCAGTTGTGATCTGAAAGTCGTGGCGATGCTAAGAGGTCTCCAAGGAGGCTATACGAAAAACATTTGTTTCTTGTGTCTTTGGGATACCCGATTTAAAGGAAACCAATACGAAACGCATGAGTGGCTTGCTCGAGATCCAACGGAGAAAGGACACAACTGCGTAAATGATCCACTGGTGCCAATGGAGAACGTCCTCATGCCCCCTCTCCATATCAAACTGGGAATTGTAAAAAATTTCATCAAGGCCATTGTGAAGCAACCGAAAATTCTTGATTGTTTGGAAAATATTTTCCCACGAATCAGCGAAGCAAAATTGAAGGAAGGTGTTCTGAATGGGCCGGATATACGAAAGCTCATGAAATCAAAGGAATTTAAAGGTGCTTTAGATGGTAATGATTACTTTGCGTGGAGGGCAGTGAAGAAAGTCATACGATATTTATTGGGAAGTACGCGAGCACACAATTACCCCGCTCTTGTGACCAAGATGTTGCACTACTTCCAGAAAATTGGAGTGAATATGATCTTGCATCACCATCTCGAATACTACAGCAAGCAGCTAGCCTCAGAGTCGGATGAACATGGCGAGCGCTTCCATCAAGTGGCAATGCCAATGGAAACGCGACATAAAGGCAAAAGGCTCGATTCGCTGGTGGCTGAAATTTGTTGGTGGTCGCAAAAGACGTACGATCCCGACAATGAAGACGAAGAAGAAAAATATACAATGGGAGTTTCCTCCGAGGGTAAGTCACAAAAATGAAGTTAACTGACTGATTAAAAACAATTGATTTTTTCCAGATGAAGACAGATCCTCATCCGATACAGACTCTGAACAAGTGGGCGAACCACCACGCAAGAAAGTAAAGGGCGCAAACAAACGAAAATAAGTTTTGCGTTCATTGATTTTTATAACCTATGTATCTATGTAATAACCTAAGAATTACCTGTAATAATTTTTAACTTTACGTGTTAATAATTATAATAAATAATATATAATAAATATTATCCAAATTCATTGAAACATAAAATCAATATTCTTGTCAAAATGAGATACCTTCACTTAATTGTGAATAAAAGCGAAACGCGTCCATCGATTTACATGATCTATGTCTCATTTTGTTTAAAGGTTATGTGACTTTACGTCAAAGTAATAAAACTTGACACTTTTTTTACCGTTTTGGATTTTTTATGAATTAAAAATAAAAAAATTCAATTTTTAGGCAAAAAATAGTTTTTTTTCATACATTTATTTATAACTGCGAAACTGTTGCTTATGTAGCGAAACGTTGTATGAACAGATTAAATGAATTGTAATTTCTAATTTTTTTAAATTTGTTTCAGCAAAATCTGACTGGTGGTTCTCGAGTTATGTCAAAAAAAGACCACCAAAGGTCACAATTTCCCCTATATGATAGTTACTAACTTCAAATCGATATATCTCGATTCCTAGACGTGACCCAGCGAAATGCCGGGACATATATAACTTCTTTTTTACCGATATAACTTTCCCCGGCAGTTTGAACTCTTCCTGATCACTGACCCCTACCATTTGTCGCACAGTGTTATTAAATACATGAGTTAGCATATATATTTTCTCCTCACTATATATCGATTTTACTTCAATTTGCACATTACCTCTCGTTGTTCCTGCATTCAAATTTCCAAGTCCACTTACAAATATCTTCGATGGATGTCTTAAGAGGCCTAGTCTTTGAACACACTTTTATGGAATTAAAGTATTTTGACAACCAGAATCTAACAACACATAACATAATTGATAGTGTCCCATATTATCTTTTACCACTACCTGAGCATTTGGTAATAGCATTTGGTAAGACAATTTACCTCACTAGACGATAATAAATTGATTGTAGAATCACTAGTCATTATAAAGGTTTCGTTCGCAGCTGAGGGCTTTTGATTAATTTCAATTACCTTAATTTACCTTACCTTAATTAATTAATGAACTGGCAGTTGGCTTTCGGTCTTTGTGTATCAAAGAATGGTGATGACCTTTGCAAGACTCACAAGTATGCTTTGAAGGGCAATAACTTACTCGATGATTAGGTTTTAGGCAGTTAAAGCATAATTTCTTCTCTATTCGCTCTTCTATTCGCTCAGGAATATCAAGTCGACAAAACGTAGGACAATATGAAAGATGATGGGGTTTGGTACATAATAGCATAGTTGTCGTATAGGTACGAAAAGATTTAACCTTTTGGGGGGTTTGCTAGTGTTAGATAATGGCAAACGTTCGAGTGCATCACATCTCTTATTTATAGAGGAGATAAAATTGTCCAGCGATGGAAACATTGTTTGGCCACTCTGCTCTGCCCAGGCTTGTAGTGTTTCTATATCTAATTTATTACTCAAAATATGAATAAGCCATGGATCACGTTTCTCAGCATCGGATTCTTGAGCACGTAAACCTCTTATTACTTCATCAGCTACATAGGATAAATTACGAAGACTATGGATATTTTCAACTTGCGGAATATTCAAGAATATTTCAATAAATGAATCTATAACATTGGCACATTTAACTTAGGTAGTCGGACATCTACAGTAGGATTCGATGAATTAAGAGTATGCGAAATGTTAGCTTGAGATTGTTGTTGTGCGGCAAATTTTTCAAAGAAAGAACTATGAGTTTCCAATAATTTTTGCATAGTGTCCTGATGCATTGTAGTTGAGTTGAGAGGGTCTCCAACAAAGTTTGAAGAATACAGCCTGGCGTCTATAATTTCACTGTTTACTTTGTTTCAATTCGAAAGTAGCGCGACTCGAATCTCCAGCTCACTTTCACGATGGGGTATAAGTTCACCAGATGACGACATTTCAATGTCCAAACTCTGAAATTGGTCATAAATTTTCTCAAGTTTTTCTAGTCTGGCACGTATCTCAAACATCGAGGTTTCTGATGTAATTTGGTTAATATAATTTTCCAGTCTCGTTGTAGTGCCCTTAAGATGAGTTCTTTTGTTTCTCAAAGAATCCATAACTTATTATATTATTCCTTTACACTTGAATAATTAAATGTCTTTACGTTTTTTTTTTAATGTTTATTCACAACAATTCTCTGTAATGTTTCAAGTTTTTATTTTAAAACGCAGTTATGAAACACACACACACTTATATTCCTATATGTACGTATATCACGTCGGGGTCACCAAAAAATGTTTATGAAATTAAACACCGCGTTGGTTGAATTCTTTTCGGCTACTATTTTATTTAAACATGCAGTCAAACCACTTAAGTCTCATAACTGCAAAATATGTTTAACAACAACAATATATAAGTAACTAAAATAAAATCACATCATACTACCGTTACATGAGAAACACAAAGAAGAAACATTAATGTAGTATATAAATAGATAGATAAAAATAATATAACAATCTATTAACTAACATAAAAACAATCCAAAGTTTCTTAACAAAATCAATTGATCATATTGACGATTTTTCTTCTAATAATGATTTCGTTAGTTTATATTTAACCTACTATTCTTTAATTCTACACCACTTTACTCTTTTTTGGTTGAGTGTATGTATATATAAAATTTATTAATGCATGAACGAATTTACTTTACCTTAGTAGAGTTAAATAAAATGGAGTTGTTAAATTGATATGAATAAAAAGAAGAAATTTAGTTAAAGTTAACTAATTTCTTTTAGTCAACTTGAACAAATTTCTTCAATTTAACTAAATATCTTCAAATTTACTAAAAGCATGTAGAATTGAAGAAATTTCGTTGAAATTAACAATTTTTTTATTTGTTTAATTTTGCTAATGAAATATAATTTCCTACAAGCTAAAGCACAATGCATGAAGTTAAATAATTCTTATAAAATTACAATTTTTATTATAAAAACGAAAACTTAAAAGCTAAAAGATTTCATATAACATATTAAAATCGTTACATAATCTTCAAAACTGATCAAAATTGAAAAAATTGTTACGAAAACATTGGAGTTTGAAAGGAATGTAGTTCGTTGTTAGTCGAAATGATACAAGAAATTCAAACTTACGAACAGGAAACTCGGAGACTATAACATCATTCATTAAATTTATAATGAATGAATTATTTAGATAAATTCGTCTCTTCTTAAGTTTGGAAGTTTAATTAATTCTAAATGACTTTCTTGCGGCGGAAGATTTATATTTGGATTCAAAGGAAGTGATCGTAGGCAAAACCATATAAATTGCTTCTGGACTGATTGAATTTTCTTTACGTGAACATCATATTGAGAATACCTAACAACAGACACATATTTCAGAATAGGGCTTATCAGGTATATATAAAATATTTATTTATTTAGATTTAGGGTTTAAGCTTCTCTTTAAACTTTTATATTATTTTAGAGTTTAATTAATTTTATGTTTTTAATACCAACTTTCTTAACGTGCGGGCAGATTCTATTCTAATCGTTAACATATTTATACATATATATAAAATAATTCAGTTAAATTGAAGTTAAAACCATCAAAATAAAGTAATTTATTATTTTAAATATGAATATAAAACGATAAACTAATTAAGTTCTCTTTAAAATGTAGACATTTTGAAAATTAAAGGAAAAAGGTTATAAAAGACGATTCATTACTTTGGTTTTCATATTGACTTGTTAGTAAAAATTCCTTCGAGCTTTTTGCAGAAGTAAGCTTTTCTGTTGAGAAAGTCACAAAGAATTTTGATAATTTTAGGAAGCCCTATTTTTCCGAGTTTATAACCCATTTCTATGAATAATTGTTTTTATCGTACAAAAATATAATTAAATCCCTTTCATTTTTGTATTAGACTATTAGTCTATATCTAAATAAAACCTAAGCTTAAAAATTCAATTTTTCCGGCAGTTGAACTTTTTCAATTGCATGGTCTTATATATACGTACATACATATATACATACATGCACACAATAATATTTGTATGTATGTGTGCACGTTTTATAGTTGGAAAAAAAACATTGCAATGACTCAAGTGTTGTTGCTGTTTTTTGTATACGAGTAATCATGTATCTACATACAAACATTATATGTACATATAAATTTAGTAGTAATTTTTTGTATAAGCAATCAGTGCCTGTAGTTTGTATATTCACACAAACATTTATATGAAGCATTGCAATGATTATTAATGGCATTGTTTGTGGAAGATATATATGTATTATTTTTTAAGTATAAATATTAAAATATTAATGCATACTATTTATAAAAATATAAATATAAAGGATTCGACACAGCTATATATAGCGCTCTAGTTTGTTTTAATTGCGATCTATTATACAAAAATATGTAAAAGACTATTGCATATGTTAAAATATTTTCTTAAAAATATTTAAACTCGCAACAAAATCAAATAAAACAAGTAAGAATGTTACATTCAACTTGGCCGAATCTATATACCCACCACCAGCAACTTTTTAAAATTTCACCTTAAATAAGAGTGGTTTTCAAGTTTACATTGATTTGCTATTTACGCAAAATTTTTTTGATGTGCATTCTTTTTTTTAAAGATATCAGCTGAAAAGTAAAAATTACAGTTATGATGGACACCCTGTTTTTCTAATATTTGGTCCATAGCTTTTTTGTTTATGAAGCCGTCAAGGGATTTTCCGTAAAGAACTTTAGTTGCGTGGTCTCGAATTTGAACATCTTTTAATTTTCAAAGTTTTAGAATAAAATTACTCTGTGTGTTTTGATGAGACTTTCTTCAGGTGAGTTCTGAAGCTGTTAGTAAAAGCATTTCATTAGTCTTCTATATATATAGTGCTTCGGGTAAAATAAAATGCCACATCAAGTTTGTGAACTGTTTGCAGACCTTTAATTAAGGGATTCCTGTCGCTCTGTTTTCATCTGTTGACTTGCTCTTAAGTCTGTGATAGTGTAAGAGTTAATAGCGACAGGCTATTCCCGCTTCAAAAAAAATCTGGCATAAGTAACCAAAAAAGGACAGGTCTGATATTAGTTCTGAGTGCAATGGGTTGTATGTAATAAGTGAAGTTTCTTTTTTTAAGCATATGTATATAATATACAACTTCTTTTTAGCCAAATTGAGAGAGTTTGAAATAATTAATTGGCATTTTCATCAGTCATAAAAGGAATATAGCATAATTTTACTATTGGCTGAGTAATAACTACTGAGAGAATGCGTACGTCAGCAGTACGCACATTCTTGTTAGAACCGCGATAAGTCTTTACTATTCCTCATAATCGCCACTCATATGGTGGTTGCAAATCGTCAATCACAATTAAAGATATCCAACCTGTAAATTTGGAATTGAATTTCTCCATTTGTAGCGTTTGTGTAAAGATTTGTGGTAATCGTCTAATCTTCGTATTGAAAACTGTTGGTGGATGGCCTTTAGCTTCTGTGTTGGAAATTTTGTTCTGAAAAAGCCATTAGAGGAGAACATGTTAAAAAATGACCTAGAATGAGTGCAGTTAAGTCTTGCGGATCTTCTGACATTCGGAAAGAATTATGAATACCATCAATACGATCTAAAATTGTTGAAAATTCTTCAAAAGTGAATTTTTAGGCTTCTGCGATTCATTTAAAAAGAACTTAAAACTTTTTACGGCGGCTTCCCATAATCCGCCCATACGGGTAACGGATGGTGTTATAAATTTCCAATCAAACCCATGTGTAATACATTTTTGCGAAAAATTTTGCAAAAGTTTCTACCGTTGTCTGATACCACCCTTTCGGGAGCCCCGCCTCCCAACGAAGCGAGAAAATGAAGCCTGAAATGCTGCGGAGGATAAATGGATAGCTTTTGTACTGAAACAAACGAAGACAGAGACATATCCGTTTACTAGGACAGATTTTCATAGAAGTGAAGTTTTGAGTTCAAACGACCCAGCAAAGTCAATTTCAGTGATAAATTGCATCTTTCTGGGGTAAGGAAGCCATTATCCGCGAACATGGCTGTTGCTTGTGAATAATGTAAATTTTACAATTTCGACACGGGGCTTACAGGAAGGAACTGAGACTTTTGTGACCATTTTGGAAGAAGATAACGATTGTTTCCAAAGTGAAAGGGTAAAATCTGGTAGTTTTTTTGGGATTAAGCGAATCAAAATGGGGTTCCAGCTCTCTACTGCTACACCACTGAAGATTGTATTCTTCGCTATCTTCATGAATAGATGGCGGTGTATTAAACAGGATTTTAATTTAGTTATCTAATTTAGTTTTATTCCGAAGGTGATACAATTTTATGACAGGTGAGAGTTTCGAGTGGTTTATGCTGTGGACATGTCACGAATATGTACCACAGCAAAGCAATCTAATACAGTTATTATCACTGTCAGAGACGAAATTCTGAATCAAAGGGAGAGATTGAGGAGCTGCTGCTTCGAGCCCTGAGATACTATATGTATCTAGTCGGATTATTTTCATTAAACCAAACATTTGCAAAGTATATAGGTAATATGCACAAGGTGAATTAAATAAAGCTTGGGAGAAATACGAAAAGTTATATGATGAATGTTCCGCTGGTACTGTAGAAAAAAATGGTAGTTATTTAAACGAAGCATCCACAAGTATGTAAAACTTATGTTCGATGTATCAATATATTGTCAAAAGCTATGCATAACAAAAAAGAAGAACTTTAGGATGTAGATGCAGTAGTTATCAATATTTGTAGTTCTTTATATTTACTTTCTTGTGACAGTGGTATCTTTTAAGGTGATTATGCATCGAGGCCCACATTTAGGGACATGTTCACTCTAGACTTAGCCCTGTCGACAAACCTTTTTATTAGTTTAGAAAAACAGAAGGTGAGGCTCGTGATGTTAATAGAAATATTGCTATTATTGGCGAAAATTTCGAAATAGCATGGAATATTTTAAAATCTCAATATGAGAATAAACGTGTCTTGATTAATTTGGTCCCTTGCCAAAAGGTATCATCAAAAATTAAACGTCTTCGAAAAGAAATTAACAACTGTATGTCAATTTTAAAGTTGTATAATATACCAGAAAATTCTTTAAAACTTTGGGAACAATCAATTAATAATAAAAAAGATTAGAAACCTCTTTGGGAAGAATTAAATAACATATAAACTGATAGATTTCATGCACATGAAAATGTTTTTGATATTATAACGTTAAATGATACATTTGTCAGTGGTTCATAAAATTTTTCGCCCCTTTTACTAATACCGAAATTGATTTTGCCGGCCCATTTGAGATTAAAAGTTTCACTGGATATTGGATATTGTCAAATTACTAAACGCTACATGTGTATCTTTGTTTCTCTACAAAGGCGATAAACCTTGAAGCGGTTAGCGACTTATCTACCCCTGCTTTTTTAGCTCTATTCATAGTACGACGTGGTTGTCCAAATTGTATTTGCTCAGACAATGAAAGTAATTTTGTTGGTGCCGCTAGGGAAATCGAGTCAAATTTTGAAAACCATATCAAAGAACTAAGTGACGCAGCTGTAGAGAAGTATGGGCATCAACATCTAACATGACACTTTATTCCAGTTGCAGCACCTCACATGGGAGGACTGTTGGAAGTTCACATCGGCTTCCTGCTTAAAATTGCATTTTAGAAAACTGTGGTCAAATAAAATATACTTTTGAGGAGTTTTCCATACTCTTGGCAATGATTGAAGCATGTTTGAATTCCCGAGCTTTAAACCCTTTATCAGAAGATATTAACGATATATCAGCTCTTGCATTCGGTCATTTCTTGATAGGGTCTTCTATCCTTACCCCTGCTGAGCCAGAAGAAATAAAATAACCCCTTAGTATTGTTAATCGTAGGGGTAAAATTAAAGCTTTTCAGTAAGAAATAAGAATATTTAAAGAAGTTACACAAGCAAAACAAATGGAAAACTACCCAAAAAGATTTAAAAGAAAACGACATTGTTGTCCTCAAAAATAAACCTGTTTGTCTTACAGAATGGTGCATAGGTTGCGTAATGAAAGTTTATTATGGTACAGACTAATATTGTTACATCTTTTGTAGATGACGTTTCCCAATTAAACTCCATTGTATCCCTTTCAGTTTAATATGTCTCATGGTTAATTTAATATCTACTACTGTTGCCCCTTCTGCTTACTATATTTTACGTTATAATTAATGAATAACGAATTGATGGATCTCATTTATTATAATTAGATAGTTTTATATTTAATATGTTTTTTGTCTATATTAAATTAACAAACAAGAAAGATATGTGTAGACGAAACTACAATTTAGGTGATATTTAGTTAATACTTACATTTGGTTCTTATTTGCACTACCAATGCAAGGTGGGCGGCATGTTTATATCGTCAGTGTGTAAATGCACTCATTATATATCAGATTTAAACACTAAGCATAAACATTAACATGATAATTATGTCTGGTGAAGACGGGAATAATTTATGTTATGTAAACCACATATGGCAACTTTATATTTGTCGCCATTACAACAAACATTCGCTTACACAAACTTCAAGCCTATGCTTTGCTGGTTAATAAAAACTAATATAAAAAAGGATAGGATACATTTCTTCCAAATGCTTGCTTAAAAAACAACAACAAAACACAACAGCATACATATATTATATATTTTTTATATATATTATATATTTTTGAATGTATATACAAGCAAACTGCCTGCATATCAAACAACAAAAACACCAATAATCATTATAATACTTAATATGGATGTTTGTGTGTGTATATTATTAACAGTTTTTTTTCAGTTTTTGGCCCATAACTCAGTTGTTTATGAACAAATTTAGTTGATTCAAAAACCCCCTTTTTACGCCCACTTTTTGTATCAAATTTTTTACATAGTTTTGCACACCACTGAATCGGTACACATAAAACTTGCCACAAATAAAGTTCGTATTGAACTATCGCTTATATGGCCTGTTTTATATAATTTCTTATATATATATATATATATATATATGTATATATATATATATATATATATATATATATGTATATGTATATGACTTTTCTATTTTTTTTTTCTTACTGAAAATCCACTTTATCGGTTCATATACATATATGGTACGGAAGTAATTTATGCTAGTACGTCCTTTTCATTAAATGCCACGCACGTTTTTCCGCCCACTTTTGTACGTAAAGTTTTGTGTTTTGTATACTATAATACATATTTGTGACGACATCACATGAAAGCTACTGAACCAAGGCACATATTTGGTAGAAAGATATTACAAATGGAACTTTATGCTTTATCAAATTCTACTTGTTTAAGCGTACTTTTTGTAAAGAAATATTTTACTTATATTTTACCTAATCTCTGATTTAGAGATTACTAGGTCATTTAAAAGGCATATTTTCACATTTACATCGTGTCTATTCGCAAAAAATTATTTAAAAAATTTTTCATTTTCACTGAAAGAATTAATTTATTAGATTTTCACCAGGATAAGCAGAAAACATTCACTTCTGTTCATATTCGAGCAAAATATGTGGATATATGTCACTATTTTATTTTCGCTACCTTTCATGCGCCCTTTTTGGCTTCAGTATGTAAAATTTTTACTGAAATTTTTAATATGGATGCAGATATTGATTAATGTAATTTGTAATAATGATTAAATGTAAAAATGATTGAGTTTTATAGTTTTTATAATTTTATATGCCCTTATAAGAGTCTATGCTTTACATGTCTGCTATTGACTACAAAAGTTGAAATAGCTGACAAATATATATTCACCTGAAATACAAAAGGGCCAAACAACCAGAAAATGAAAAACAGTCTATTGTCAAAATATCGATTTTATTAAAGAAACTTAAAAGAGAGCAACAAGAAATTAGTTTTATTTTTCACAAGTAAAAAATCGTAAGTAAAGATTACTTCACATCAAACTAAGTAAACTTGCAAGAACTCTTAATTTCAAATGTGTTTTTTTGTATTTATTTGTAACAAAATCGTTTTTTAGAACCATATAAAACTTATTATGTTGAAAACTAACTTATTAAGTTTTTTATATCTTCTGTAAAATTTTAAGAAGTATTCGTTGTCCTTTTTGAATTTTAGTTGACGGCGTATTTATTGGGAATAAATCTGTAAATCTTATTAACATAAAAATTCTCCCAATTTTTTTAATAGAAGCCAGACTAAATCCTTCTGATTTTAGTGAGTTTAAAATCGTTTGTAAGCGTATTTTGTCTGACGAACGATAAATGTGAGCAAAATAAAAAAATCTGCAATTTGGAAATTGAATTCCAAATAGTAAATAATAATGATAATATAACTGAACTAACAAATAGTATATGACAGATACAAAATTTAGTTACTCTTAAATCCAACTTTTTACCAAAAATTTGCCAATTTGCAACAGTTAACTTTTTTATGAGATATGGCTTAAAATAACATCTAATGAAGAAATATACATATATTTTCAGTAGAAGGTACCTCTTTCTTTTAAATCGAACAGTAGTCAGCTAATATTTTATAATGGCATTTTCTTTAATCCCGTTTGTAAGTATATGTACTGACGGAAACGTCCAAGATATTCGTTGGCAAACACTTCGAAATACGTTATCTCATATCCTTGATGTTCTCTATTTAAAGTACTTGGCTCAGGATTCGAATTAGAATCATTACCTTTGAAGAAACATTTGTTAGTCTCGTTATCCATGCTTACTGGAGATTAATCAACAGACAAATGACTTCGCTATTGTGGTATAATTCTTAGATTAGATTGTATTCGCCAAACTTTTAATTAAACTAAGAAATTTGATGTAGTTCCCAGATAAGACTATCAATAAAAAAGATCCCCTGATTTGCGATAATCTAATATAATAATTCATGACAGCTAATTAGTTTGATAAAAAAATATTTCCGCCAAGTATTAAGAGTTTTATTTCAAGATAGTCTATAGATACTAATTCCTTCCCACGTCTCCGCCCTTATTTCATCACACCAACGATTAGACAAAATTTATCCTATTCAGAATCAAATGTTATGTTTTTAATATTTAGGATGAGTACTTAAAGCCATGTTTCCGAATCAAAGTACGATTATTTTATGGTCGTAAAGAACTGCATTTTTCATCCAACTATGCAATTATATAGAAAGCTATTCCTACAAATTGTGAAAGCTTTTATTGTTATGGCTCTCTAAATTTGCGATTAAGCTTTGATTCTAAGCAAGGACGATAAATTTTTTAGTGCAATTCTATTGTGAAAAGTACAGCACTACTCCAGTGATTAATTTAGTACAAATGTTGCTCTCTTAATAAAATTATTGGTTGGATTAATAAATATATTAAATAAATTTGTTTATATGCAGCTAAATTTATGCATAAAAGTTAAAAACATTTAGACATTCACAGGCCTGAATGTTATGACTTTTGAAGAAAGCTTTTGATATGCGTTTATTAAGTTCAACTTTGAATTTTTTTTTTGGAAAGTACAAAGACGTATGTTTCGTTTTCCATTACAAATTTTAAAAATTTTCATTTATATATATGTAAGCTTCTCTTTACCAGTAAAAAATTTTCAAGTTTTTCGATGCACTAACCTGACATTTAGCAAAGAAACCAGATACTTCGAAATAAGCCTTACTACAATGCAATAGAGTAAACGAGTAACTTTGTCATTTTAGGGATGAAAATAATATGCATCTACGTGTTTACTACAACTAAAATATTTGCTTCTCTTTCAGTTTGAGTGAGCGCTTATCGTGTCCAAATTTGCTTCCAATCGGAAACTCGCCAAACAAAATTCATGTTATTAGTAAGAGAATGTTGAAGCGATATTTTACTTTTCTTTCTTTAACTTTAGTTGCTTAGTTCGAAGCTTCATTTCTTATTGGGTTTTTACTTTAGAACTTTTAGTGAAACTTTTAGAACTTTCTTTTAAATCGAACTCATACAAATTTAAATATTATTATTTGCTTTGAAACTTGCGATATGGTCAAACGTAACCGTTTTAAAAATTTTCATTTCCAACTTGAACAATATCTATTAATTCGAAAATTTTTATAAGTACTCAAGGGAAATTTCCGAAAGATATTGTATTTAGGTCAAAATATATTTTAAAGTTTACTACAGAAGAAGTTATTATCATTGTAGTACAATTACGGCACAAAAAGTACAATTTTTTTTATTAAAATTAGTACAATAATGAAAATCGCATATATCATTCCTGATTCTAAGCGATAACCACTGATCGAAAATATAAATATGATATATAAAAGTCGCAAAATGACCTTAAATTAGGACCTTAATTAGGTTTTATTTTCACGTTTTTTATTAACATATATCGGACAACCTGGACAACGTAGGGTAGAAATTACCAGTTGAATTATAAACGCATGAAACAAAATATCCTTTAACATTATACACATAATGGTACATCGTCTCAAGCGCAAATATACCTTTTCCAGTGCGGACGAAAAAATAGGGTCACCAGTAAATTCGTCATTTTTTTAAACTTTTTGGAAACTTTACTTTTTTTAAATCTCAATAATGATATTGTTTCAGAACATCCCTAACTGTATCACTTGAACAACTGTTTATAAACGGTTTGTTGTTAATTGTAATATTATTGTGAATGAAATATTTTTTGTGATTTGTTTTGTGAACCGCGTTGTTGCACTCTTCTTTGTCCTTTTATTTATTGTCGATCGGTGAGCTTAGATTTAACTCATTAGTCTATTTGTGGTTGGAAAAGTAGGTGCAAACCCCTCCAAATATATGTAATTATATTTGGTGTAATAACTGTAATAATTTTTTTTAGAAATAAACGATTGTATCGATTGTACATGCAAGTGCATAACCTCATATACAAAATACTTGTTTTAAAGCAAATCTCCTTTTTCATAAAAACTGAATTACAGACCTAATCTCATGGTGTGTCTCAGCCACTGAGTGAAATAAAAAGCGTTCACTAACACCCCCTCTAAACCTTCCGCCATAAAGCCGTGGCCATTGGAGTAAAGGTGCTAATTGAAGAGAATGTATTTGGATATTACTCTTCCATCTTAGCAAGGTGCGAAGCCTATCTAACACTCCTACTGTTCCTTAAATAACAGCACAAATTGATTGCAATGCAACTCCACATCGAGCAATATATTGCTCTACCCGCGATAAAACCACAGCCACCACTTTACTCCCCGAAGGGCCTCACCATTAACCAGTTTGGGACCATAGTTACAAGAGCGTCCTAGCTCCCGTGGTACCGAATAAAGTCTCCGGTCAGCTTCGTAGCCAGAACTGCTACCAGTTGAATCCCAAATGGTTCCGGACTGGTGGCCGATAAACTGAGTTGCAGCCGTAACATTTTTAGTTCGCATTTTATTGATTTGTATGTCTGGATGTTGGACTGCTTTATACAGTTTATATTAGCTTTCAATTTTTGTTTGGAATGAATACCACCACCAGTAGTTCGAAGTCCACCTTTTCTGAGAAGTACAGCTAGTGCGGATACGGTTACTTCTAATCCGCCTGTTTAAGAGAAAAATTTAACAGATGATCGCAGTGAATTCACAGCCAATCAAACTGCCAATATACACCAGCAGAAGATGCAGTCAACTATAAATTTGAACGTAAGTGCAAATTCTTCCAGCACAGAATCGTCAAAGGGAATTTCTGCTAGTAAGAAATCAACACTAAGTCAACAAAAGAACATTGATAACGGGGCGAAGACACCTGAAGCATCAAATAAACCAAGTTCTATTAATAGATGCAGCAGATGAAACGCCAGCTTTTGGAAACTCAATCGCAACTAACCGAAAGTGGACGTAAGTGCCAACAATAAGAAAATAGCATCGCAGGAGTCAGCACAAACAGTAAGTAGCCATAACCGAAATTTTAAAAGTATGCCAAATAGTTTCGTCATTGATATCACAAACACAACAACATTAGAATTCCATAATTCACATACATCAATCTATTTAACAGCACATATTCAGCAACCTATTACAGTCGCCATTCCATTGGAGTGGACCACGCCAGTCTATGGTTGCCATCTAAAATGAATGTGGACAACTCAAGTGGACCGTTTGCGTATAAAACAAAATTAGGTTGAATTGTTTTTGGGCTTTATAAATCATTGTCACCAACGCCACATTCATGTATTTTTGTACATGTTGAAGTAGAGCTGGAGATTCAAAAAATTATTGAAAATTATTTCAATATTGAAAGTATTGTCGTACGGGCTTCAACACTAATTGGAAGCGATTACGACGTTCAAGCGAAAATAATTCTTCATGAATCAACAAAACGATCGCATTTTGGTGTAATAAATCCGAATAAAGAGAAGAAAAAGTTTAGATTTGTTTTTGATGCCGCCGCTAAAGTAAATGGAATTTCCTTAAATGTCACTACCAAACACGCTTTACAGTTTTCGAGATCGTAAGATTGCCGTCATTGTATCTATTTGTGAAATGTTGCACCAAACAATTATACAACCCATTGATAGAATATCTCAACGTTTTTTTGTGGAGGAACTATAATCAGAGTATGCTATTCCGCGCCTTGAATTGCAGGCAAGAATGAAACAAAAATTCTAAGTGAACAGGAAATACTGTCAACATCTACTATTACATGGAGTGACTCGAAAACAGCTTTAAAACAGATTGCAAGTAGTTATAAAAATTAAAAGCCATAAAATAGTGGAAATACTAGCGACGACTAATGTAAATACTTGGAAATTGATCTCGACTAAAGATAATATGGCCAACAATGCAACTAGATGTTATAATAATATTTATTTTTCTATGTCATGCCGATGCTTGAATGGACCAACGTTTCTAAAGCAGCATGAAGATGAATGGCCAAATTCAAACATCGTCCAGAGGAACGGGATAAGGAAGAAATTCACTTTTGATTTTGAATAATAATTTTATTAAATTTGAAAGCTTTTCTTTTTATAACCGTTATAAAAAAAAAGAATTGCGTAGTTGCTTCTATTTATAAGCTGATGACGTAAGAAATGTACTGGTTTGAACCGTCATAGCATAACAGCCAGTGATTTAGTAAATGAAGAAAAAATTTTATGTCGACAGGTACACAGAAAAATATTTGCTGACGATATTAAGTGTATAGAAAAAGGGCAACCAGTTCCAAAAACCAATAACTTAATGCCCTATATTGAAAAAGATGATTTACTCAAAGTGAATGCAAGGAACGATGTAGTCGGCAGTTTACCGTACAACTCCCGGCGACTAATTATATTACCTAAAGACCACTACTTCAGAAGACTCCTTGTTATGCATTTTCACCGTCAAATGAAACATCAGAACTATTTGCGAGATACGAAGAATATTTTAAATTCCTTAGATAAGATCCTGTTAAGAAATGTTGTAGCCAACTGTGGACAGACTTTAGCCGTATATTACTCCATTCATGTTCACTGGACTAAATTATTTTCGAAGAGTTCCGCTAAGAATCCATTCCGATAATGGAAAAAACTTTGTTGATGCCAACGAGGAGGCTAAGAGGTTTGATGCTAAGCGTCTTCAAAAGGCGTAGAATGGGTATTAATTGTCTGGCAAATCCATCGGCGGGCGGAATATGGGAGAGGATGGTGCAGTTTTGCGACAAACAATTAAAAATTAATCTCCAAAGGAATAAGTGTTATAGTACCTCCTCATTGAGGCAGAGAATATGAACAATTCAAGTCCCTTAGCTCCTTTTCCCATAAGTCCACATGAAGAGGAACAGCTCACCCCAAATCATCTTCTGTTGGGTATGCGAAATATTACACAGACTCCTGCAGTGACCACTCCCGATTATAACAGCTTCAAACCAAAAAACATTGGTGAATTGTAAGAAGATTAAGAGACAGATTTTTGAAGCGGTGGGTATTGGAATATTTGCCATGGTGCAAATGGATATTGGAAAATGGTGCGAAGCCTACTGGGCCAAATCTTGCACGAAATCAATGGCGGTGAGGTTTGGTTACGCGTTTGTATGCTGGATCGGATGGTGTCGTTCGAAAAGCAGATGTGAAAACTTCAAGTGATGATTTGTGACGAACTGCTTCAAAATTGGCTGTCCTGGACTTAGATGAAGGTGAAGTTAATCGCTCCACGTGGGCGGGAATATTCCAGAACATCCAAAACTGTATCACTTGAACAGCTGTTTATAAACTGTTTGTTGTTAATTGTAATATTATTGTGAATGAAATATTTTTTGTGGTTTGTTTGTGAAGCACGTTATTGCAAACCTTTTTTCGTTTTATTTTATTTATTTGTCAATCAGTGAGTTTAAATTTTGCTCATTAGTCTATTGTCGTTTGAAAAGGAGGTGCAAAACTGCGATACGTATAAGAGTATATGTAATTAGATTTTGTGTAATAACTGCAATATATATATATATATATATATATATATATAAACGTTTGTATCGAGTGTACATGCAAGTAACCTCATATACAACAAACTTGTTTTAAAGCAAATCTCTTTTGAGATAAAAACCAAGTTACGACCGCAACATATATTAACAATTAATTAAAAACTAGAAAAAGATAAGAACCTTTAATTTCGAGAACTATTCGTATTAGAAATGATCTATAGATTTAAACTTTAAAAATATGGGCAAAACCGAAGGTTCAAACAAATACTAAGAAGAGAAATTAATAATTTTATTTTAATAATTTTATTTATGGAAAATGTGAATGCAGGAAAATTTTTCAAATAGTATCTTATGTACCCAAAAGTACAAAAACTACGTAATATGAACTAAAAAAAAACTATTTGTTTTATTGATGATTATAAAAGTTAAATTTGATGTCAAAACAATCGAACATTTGATATCTCCTCTTCAATTAAGTATAACGGTGATGATAATATAACGGTGTGGGTTACTATCATAGCATATTTTCATATCGATCCCCTAGAATCAGGGAACTCTAGAATGATCTTTCACAGAAATTAGTTTTTCCTACAATTTCCTTTTTATATGCCCTAAAGAAATTTATGTCCCTAGTAAATTTAGAACCTACTTAATAGAGTTAAAATTTCCAACATAATAAAATTTGTTAGTGATTTTCTATTCCTGAAGACCTTTTTTTACACCAAACCTTTTTAAATCACTTTGAAGTGCTTACTTTTACTTGAAGATAAAATTATTTAATATAATGATCGATTTCGATACTTAGCATTTGTTTGGACCTTCGATTTTCCCATATTTTTATTCTTTCAGTTTCAAATTGTTAATATCGTTATCGATTTTTAAAAGAAGCAAAGTTTCAAAAAAATTAAAAAATTTAATAAAATTTTAAAATTGGATATCATTTTTATGTAGGTTTATAACTGAATGTATTCACAATGGTTTGCCACTAAAAATTTTGTTGTTTTGCATAAGATTTTGTAGAAATCTCGAAAAATGTTAAATTAATAAAATCGATTTTTTTTTGTCCGTAGCTGTATATATTATATATGTCAGTTACTGGTGGGCTTCATAAACACCATATATCAAAATTTTTTGTTCTGTCCCAAGCGTATATTTTCACTTTTTTGTGCATTTTTCGTGCAACTTGCCCCGATAAAGATAATTTAATCGTCACATTTATGACATTGTTCATCCTTCAAATGAAAATGTGTCTACATAAATGACGTTATTTTCTATAAATGAATATATTTCATTCTATTAATGAATAACGTTATTTAAATAAAAAACGTTTTATTTAATTTTTTATATGCATATATCAAATATATACATATGTATATGGGAAATTTCAATATTTGCAGTTTTATTGAGTAATATTTATGCATGTAAAGTGTGTTTGCGTTAATCATTTTTATAAATGCCCGCAAAAGTTATAGAGATTTAAAATTGAAGCTTTCAAAAAAATCTTAAAAAGTGAATTTTCGCAAAATTTTAAACAAGTATCTTATTTAGTGATAAGTTTTACATGAAAAATATTTTTTTTAATTTTAAATTCGAAATATAATCCGAAATATGTGGGCCTGATTTTTGTTGTTAAGAACATATTTTTTGGTCCATACTAGAGATCCAAAACCGAAATCGAAAACCGGTTAACCGGTTTGTTAACTGTTTGTTGTATGTATATGTTAACATTAAAAATTAAATATACTTATCATTATCAATCATGATTTTGTATGTCAGTTAAAATGTATTTGGCCTTATTCAACAAATATTTGAAGGATACAAAAGTTGCACAATACACAGTAAGAGTTTTGCAGAAAAGCTTACAAGTTTTATTGAAACCAATAAGAAATTATTTAAAATTTAAAACTGTCTTTTATACAAAAACATACCAATAGATGGTTCTATTGGTATTATGACCAGAATTTTATGCACTAGTTTTTTGTGCTCACTTATAAGTATTTCAATCACAAAATTTATTTTATTTTGCAAAGACTTATTTTCAAATACCAGGATTAGGAACAAAGCATTAAAGAAAGTTTATTAAATAAGCTAAATCAAATAAGTAATAACAATTTCAAATTAAAATCAGGTAAGAAAGATATAGTCGGTCAAGCCACACCATATGATACCTTACACCATTGTGGATATGCATCAAAATTCAGGAAAGAGTTTTATATTGTACCCTTGATCAATTGTGGACCGATACTTGTAATAAGCGTAGTGTATATTTCAATGAAACATACGTATGTAATATATTATGTTATTTATGCATTACCAAAATACCATAAAATACCGCTACCGCTAAAAATGTTTATCTCTTGAATCAATTGCCAACCTTAGTCAATATATATTGCTCATTTGCTGCAACATCGTCACAACTCGAAAAACGGAAATTTCTTGGTAACGTTACTAGTGCAAATTACATAACGTGTTTTATTAACTGACAAAATCTTGTGTTTAATTTTTTCATAATTCACGCAGGATCGCGATAAAAGCATTTTGTCCAAATTTCATAATCTATTGTATATTCATTTGAACAATGTATTAGTCAATAAGTTTTCGTATCAAAATACCCAAAGTCTCAGTCCGGGGAAAACTTTCTCAAAAATTAACTTTTTTATTAAAATGATCACCCAGCCGTTGTAAAAGGCGTGGCTCAGATAATATTTTTTGTGTTTAACCAACATATGGAGGGTATATATCCAATACATATTTTGGCATTTGTGAGTTTTACAAAAAGATTTAAGAAAACATTTTCAAAATTGACAAATTTTAGATAGGGCTTGGGGGAACCGTTGCCCAAAGCGACTCGCTTTTGCTTTACACACATTTACGTTAATATTTCTTTTGAAGAATACTACCAACTTTTTGAAAAATAATCCCAAAAACATGAAACTTTTTAAAGTTTCAAATCCAGATTAATATCAGTTTTTATCGGATAGATATATTTATATGATTCTTGCAGCAATATTATTTGGAATTTTGTAAGA
Organism: Protocalliphora azurea; assembly: GCA_932274085.1. Taxonomy (NCBI): domain Eukaryota; kingdom Metazoa; phylum Arthropoda; class Insecta; order Diptera; family Calliphoridae; genus Protocalliphora; species Protocalliphora azurea. The sequence goes on from OW026524.1 coordinate 5,214,170, forward strand.
AATCTAGTGGATATTTAAAATTAAGGCGCCAAGATAAAAAAAAAATTAAAAAATAAGCCAAAAAAGGGATAACCTACACATTTATGCATGTTTACAACTCAAAAACAGTTCACAAGTTACAGAATTATTTCCAAAAAAACGTTTGGGGAACACCGTGTGCTGTTCTAATGTCTATATCTAAAGGCTCCATCAGTGATGGGATTTATAGTATAATTGTGCCATTTTGGGCCTATCGGATTTCCAAAGGCACCACGGTACTTCGGAAACTATTTTAGTACTTTTTTGTACTAATTTAGGCATATATCAAAATCATCGGAACTATTGATTTTAAAATAATTTTGATACTGATTCAATAGTTTTTTTACTTGTGATCCTAGTAATATGAAAAATTTTATCCGCTCGTTCTCAGTTAAAGAGTTTTTAAAAATTCGCTATATTTTTCTGAATATCTTTATTAATACATGTGCGATCTAAATCATATTGGTACCAATTAAAAGCTCTTACAAATAACTTTTTAATGACATATAACATAACGAAACTATTATAAGTATGTATATTAAGGTGGTCCAATTTTTTATTTTTTTGGCGAGCTGCATTTAAGCGTACCTACACTTATGAAATGAGACATTTAAAAATTTTAACTTTCTACGATCAATGGAACATGATGCTACACAGCCATTTATGTTAGTATCCTATTTAATACATTTTAAATGCGCAATACTCTTTGGTTTTTTCATACAAAATTGGATTGTGTTGTATGCGCTAATTTCAATTTACTACACTATGCGACAGTCAAAATCGGGATGGGATGAAACCAACGGGAAATGTTATATCGGTAAAAAAGTAGTTATACGTATCCCGGCGTTTCGCTGGGTCACGTCTAGGAATCGAGATATATCGATTTGAAGTTAGTAACTATCATATAGGGGAAATTGTGACATAACTCGAGAACCACCAGTCCGATTTTGCTGAAACAAATTTAAAAAAATTAGGAATTACAATTCCTTTAATCTGTTCATATAACGTTTCGCTACATAAGCAACAGTTTCGCAGTTATAAATAAATGTATGAAGAAAAAAACTATTTTTTGCCTAAAAAATTGAATTTTTTTATTTTTAATTCATAAAAAATCCAAAATGGTAAAAAAAAAGTGTCAAGTCCTATTACTTTCACGTAAAGTCACATAACCTTTAAACAAAATGAGACATAGATCATAAAAATCGATGGACGCGTTTCGCTTTTATTCACAGGTATGAATTTCAAAAATTTGCTCGCGATATGCTCAAAATTCCTTGGAAAAAACATTGATGACTTTTTTTATGATTGTCAGAATTAAAAAAAAAAGTAATAAACAAAAGGTTATTTGATTTTTATGGTAGCAGTAACAAACTAAAAAACGGTCATAAATGTGCGTGGACAATTAAAAGGAAAAAAGGAAAGTGCACTTTTTTAATTATTTGGGTTTTTCCGTTGGCTACCTGCATGATTTTTTTAACAAATTGCACCCACATTTATGAGTGGTCATGTTTTAGAACGTTTCGAAAAATTTAAAACGCACACGAATTAGGTTTATAGCCACCCTTAAAAGATGCGCGAATTCATAAGTACCTCTCAGTAAAATATTGAAACTTACGTAGTATTTATAGGTGTTCACTGATCGATTTTTGTCATTCAACAAGTGTCTCCAAACGCGTAAAGTACGGTTTTTTTAAAGTGACGAAAGAGTAATAAAAGTATAAAACCGAAATGAGTGCAAATTGTCCAGAAAATATAAATTTATTTTGTTACGTTTGTGGCAAAAGAGCTTTTTCAACAAATACTGCATTACTCACTGAGCAAGTGGAGCGCGCTTTTAAACTTTATTTTGATTGCGAAATAATTCGCGGCGTTTCGTGGGTCCCAGACAAAATTTGTAAAACGTACTACAATGGTCTTAACATGTGGATCCAAGGGAAACGCAGTTCACTTCGTTTTGGTGTATCAATGATTTGGACTGATCCAGGAGAGCACAATTCCGACAACTGTTACGCTTGCGCAAACAAAATATGTGGAGCAAAACGTGAAGGCCTTAAACGAAGAGTTTACATATCTGTTAAAAGTGCACAAATACCTCTACCGCATTCGGATGAAATACCAATTCCACCGCTTCCAAGTCCTGACAGAGAAACTTCTTTTTCTATTGAAACAATGGATCAATCGGATTTCACCTTAAACCAACACCAGAAGCCGGCCCATCGAACAAAATAATTCCAATAACACAAGCAAGAATGGACAAGATTGTTGCAGAATTAAACCTTTCTCAACGTGAAGCAGAAAAACTTGCCCAGTTTTGAAAGAAGAGAACAAGTTGGAGCCTAATGTCAAAATCACCGGATATCGAAAACGACAATTGCTATTCCAACGGTACTACACACTCAACGAGGGTAAGTCACAAAAATGAAGTTAACTGACTGATTAAAAACAATTGATTTTTTCCAGATGAAGACAGATCCTCATCCGATACAGACTCTGAACAAGTGGGCGAACCACCACGCAAGAAAGTAAAGGGCGCAAACAAACGAAAATAAGTTTTGCGTTCATTGATTTTTATAACCTATGTATCTATGTAATAACCCAATAATTACCTGTAATAATTTTTAATTTTACGTGTTAATAATTATAATAAATAATATATAATAAATATTATCCAAATTCATTGAAACATAAAATCAATATTCTTGTCAAAATGAGATACCTTCACTTAATTGTGAATAAAAGCGAAACGCGTCCATCGATTTACATGATCTATGTCTCATTTTGTTTAAAGGTTATGTGACTTTACGTGAAAGTAATAGGACTTGACACTTTTTTACCGTTTTGGATTTTTTATGAATTAAAAATAAAAAAATTCAATTTTTTAGGCAAAAAATAGTTTTTTTTTCATACATTTATTTATAACTGCGAAACTGTTGCTTATGTAGCGAAACGTTGTATGAACAGATTAAAGGAATTGTAATTCCTATTTTTTTTAAATTTGTTTCAGCAAAATCGGACTGGTGGTTCTCGAGTTATGTCAAAAAAAAAGACCACCAAAGGTCACAATTTCCCCTATATGATAGTTACTAACTTCAAATCGATATATCTCGATTCCTAGACGTGATTTGGCAGATTTAACAAGGTAATATCATTAGCACAGCTGATTGTTTCTTTTAATTTGTTAAACTGTCAAACTCCAAATAAAAATGATAAATTTCGCTCTCTCAGTAATTTGTTTGAACGTCGAAACTCCATATATAAAAAAATGTGTAAAAAATTCTCTCAGAAATGCTGTTAACTTGTTAAATCTGCGTTACATTTACGTCTGTGCGTCCTGTTTGGCCATTAAGTCCACCGGCAGTCAATTCATTAAAAATGGTGTTATAAGAAGCGCACGAAGAGCCACTTTTTATTTCTAACATTTAGTCTCCAGGATTTCCCACTGGCTCTCCTATACATATAAAGGGCAACATTTGCCTTTGATGCTCTAGCTTGGGTGATCTGGAGATGGGGCAGCTTGGAATCCCGTATAATATCGATATACTTCGCGCTGTCTGACATCCTTAATTCAGTCCCGTTTAGGTAAGGGAGTGGGAAAGATAAGATCTTGTATCTTTCTGAAATGAAATCTGTTTTCCCTATTTTAACACTAAGACCACTTTCTGTACTACATCTGCTGAGTAGGATTAGTGCAATTTGCAGGCGATGAGATATAGTATCTAGATATTTCCCAGACACGGCCACCGAAGCATCGTCCACATACGCGACAGTTTTAAATTTTAAGGAATCAAGTTCTATGAGCATTGGGTCTATGGCAATATTCCAAAAAATTGCAGCTAAACTCCCCTTGAGGAGCGCCTCTGTTTACTACCCTATATATGGTAGTCGCACCCATCGTGGAGGCTAATAATCGACTGATGTATATTCAGTGTTTCCAGAGCAATTTTGATTGTCTCTGGGGTTACATATTAAAGGCTCCTTCTATATCAAGAAAAGTCTCTAATGCATATTCTTTGTGCTCGAGAGCATTTTCTATATACCTTATAAGCGAGTGTAACGCTGGTTTACCTTTCATATAAGCATGTTGAGACACTGACAGTAGGTTGATTGTCATGCGGAGATTAATTAACCTTTCCAATCTTTTCAAAAAGGAAGGATGTTAAACTAATATATTTGAATTCCTTCGGTCTAATGTGAGAGTTATTACTGCTCTTTGGGATGGAGTCCACTTTATATCTAGTCCATGACTCCGAAATATAAGAGCGTGATAGACATGCTGAATATATTCTTAACAGAAATGGAACTATTATATTCGCATTACACGGCAAATCAGCAGGTATGCTGCCATCTGGGTTCGGTGATTAATATGGAGTCCATTTTCCGTTATTGGAATCTGAGCATCATCAACAGGATCATCTGACAATATCACGGCATTCTCCACTACAGGGAGGCTGCCTGAAAAATGCGTGTCCATTAAGAGATTTAAGATCTCCTGGAGGCTTGTAGTCCAGCTACCACAAGGTTTTTGTATGTAACTTGGGATAGCAGGTGAGTATGCCAGAATTTTACGCAAGCGACTTTTATCGGAGTTGATAAGTTTCCCAGACTTTTTGCCTCGTTAAATAAACGACGACGCTCTTTGCTAGAGTTAGATATTTCGAAGTAATGCCAATATGGTTTACTCCGTCCTCTGCATACCTTGGGTCTGCATGCTGTAGAAGTAGCTTCATCAGAAGCATTTGTCAACAATTCAACAGATGGCTCTATATTACATAAATCTCGTATGATAGGGGGATTTGGGAGAAATTGGGACAGAATATTGTGTTTTTCTGTTCAGTTTTAGATATAAGAGATCAGAAAATTAGCAGTCATTAGAGACTCTCCATTCCCTAATCATATCAGAGTGCCTAGTAAAAGCTAGCGTTATATCGAGACCTCACTTCTGTTTGATACTACAAAGGTCGCTTCCTTGCCTGTATTCAAAACAACTAGACTACTATAAAGGATAAAATTAAATAAAGACTCGCCCTTATATTTTTATTCGAGCTTCCCCAAACGTTATGATGAGCGTTGGCGTTAGCTCCAATTACGATCGGGATGTTTCTTTCATTTGCTGCCTTAGTTAGTTCGAGAAATTTGTTATTTGGTATTGGTTCGCCATTATATAACTGGAGACAACATAGATGATTTCAGAGCTCGTCTCCTAGGCCGCTGCTACAGCATCTTCATCGCTAAAATCGGAAAGAATCAAGATACTGAGCTTGCTGTTTGCTACTATGCACGATCAAATCTTAGTTGATCCACTAGCACGTAGCAGATTAAAATTATCCACACGTAGTTCACAAACTCTTCTACCTACGATCCAGGGTTCTCGGAATTTGCCTGTCTCAACCATCCGGAGGAGCAGCGCAGTCGAAGCTTCTTTGGAGTGGTAAAGATTAACTTGCATTATTTTCACCATGAGTGTCTTTTAGGGCGATTGTGACGTTGACGTCATCTTGATCAAAGTCCAAGTGGGTGTTATCGTCAACTACTTCATCCACCCTCTCAAAAAATTCACCCACAAACTCCGAATTTAAATGGGTTTCTACTTGATCAAGAGAACTAGTAGTCCCCTCACAAGACATCGCTTGAATCAATTTGTCCCTATCATCCTCTCAGTAGACCCGTAGAAAATTGACTTATTCTTTAGGATCACTATACTTCTATATGCTTGGTCGGATTCGGAAACCCTCGTCACATTCCAATCGCTTGTAGGGATTTCAGGGTTTCCAAACCGAATGAGTTTCAGAATCTCCGCTGGATTGGACCGTTCGTCGGGTACACGGGCCATGGCCCTAGACCAACATGGAATCTCATCAATAGAGACCACGTCCACTTGCTTCAAGAGCAGGTCCGATCACTCGTTTGTGCCATTAGCTCAGATCTGGCAGGTTCGCAATTCCTTCACTGGCTGGGGCAAGTGACAATAGGGAACCCGAGAACTTTTTTGAAGTGTTTTGTTAATATTAGATACTGGGTTTAGTGCCGTCGGAATTTGTTTCGAACTGGCAGACCAATTTGGTTTGAAGCTCAGAAGCACGTTGCAGCTGTGGAAGCTGGTTTATCGCATTTAGTCTGCTTGGGTTGCCTTCTGCCGCTTTCTCCTGTTTCTTGCAATATGCTAGAATCGTAAAGATTACAATACTTATCATAAAAATTACGATTTAATTATTATTTTTTATTTTTTGATTCAAAAATAATGATTGATTTTTATTACTTTGCCCAAAATAGGTTTATAGAAAAAACAAGAACGAAAATTTATTTTAGTAAATAAAGTGAATTATAATCATTATTTCTAAGTAAAACATAATATTTTATCTTAATTAAAAAATCATATTTTGGGCAGAAAAAACTTCAAAATACACCCACTTGACATCAAACATTTTTCCTGAATCAACAAACAACAAGCGTAACACAACCTTCTTGTTTGAATGCTCGTGTGAAACTGTCTTGCTTTGTATGTCTTTTATTAATTTTATAGCATAACAAAAGAGATGGAAAGCACGCGTGCTTGAGTTTTGACGATCGTTGATCCAACATTTGTAGAAATTGCAATTTGCTAAATAAAATGCAAAACAAAAAGCGCAATTATTGCGTTATTTTCAAAATCTCCATACAAATTTGTTATTAAATTTATTTTTAATGCTTTAATTTTATTGTGTAACATAATAAAAAACTAAGTTTACACAGTAATCCATGCTATTCCATTAGAAACTGTGAATGTGCCCCTCGAAAATCGATTTTTTTTAAATGTTGGCTCTTGTTTTTCAAACTTTCAGGCTACATACTGCGTTAAGTATTCCGGGACCATCAACAAGATATAGCGGAAAATACGCATAATTACAACAAATGTCAATCGCTATTTCAAAATTTTTATTACGTTGAATGTCGCATAGACCCCGCCAAAATAAAAAAATAAAAATTGTAAAATTTTGTTATCAAAATTCGACTACACTGTTTTTATCTATTGAAAGTCTGGATAATAAGAAAAGTGTAGAATATATATACAAAGTCCGATTAGTTTATATAAGATTGAATGAGATCAAAAAGTATAAACGCGAGAACAAAAAATTATAATAAACAACTTTCTTGAGTTGTTGTTAACACTACAGAAGAAGCAGAGCACTCTAAGCAGCAAGTAGAAGTGTTGTATACTTTTGGCAAAGGGTGATGTGGATCGAGATACGTGGACGGAAGGAGCCATTGAAACCACTAGCGGTCAGTCGGTTATGGTGGGTAATTGTCTCAATTATCTTGTTGCCAAGAAATATAATTTACATAAGTATTTTTGTAGACTCCTACAAGAAAGTATGGCTATAAGAAAGTATGGACCAAAATTGATCTTAAATAAATAGTTATTAAAGAGACACCGTGTAGATTAATTTAACTGAACAAGGATAAACAAAACCTAATCAACCAAAACTGCAATAAAACTTAATACCTCTACCGGTTGTTATTTAGTAGAGACGCGCTTCACAACCCACCCCGCCTTTGATCTTAATTGCACTATTAATTGCTAAGATCCCAAAATCTAATTATTGCCTCATACAGTAGGAAAACTTAAATTAATTTATTTCTCCATATTATAATTCAATTCATTATTAAACAATTCTTTTAGGGTAAATTTTGGAAAGTTTACTAAAAACTGACTTCATTAACAATTACATTACGAATTTTTATAACTAAATAATCAATCTTCGATAGATAGATAGAGAAGGTTGACGTGATACCACATGTACCACATCTCCACCCAGAGACCGATCTCGGTCCATTGTGAGTCCCTTCATTGAAAACTATAGGATATAGAATACAAGAAACAGAACACAGAAAATAGAAAAAATAGGAATACGAAGAGAAAAAGGGTAGGAATAAAACAGAATCATATAAGAGGACTGACAATGTTGCCAATAATCCTAGGGGTGTACCCCTGAGTCTCCCTTAGACAGTCAATGCCCATGACGAAGCCTATGACGACTACAAGCTCCACGTCCCGAACGTCACTCTGCCCATCAAGGAATTGACTGCCCAGCCACTTCATCCTACGATGCTGCAATCGTGGACAATGGCACATAATGTGCTCAATAGATTCGGTCTCGTCGACGTCTCCACACATTCTACAAAAATCGGAATTGCTAGCGTCCCATCTAGACCTCATCTTAACTATCAGACAGTGACCCGTTATGGCCCCTATCATGATTCTTAAGCTCCTCTTACTCAAGCCCAGAAGAGAGCCTGCCTTGTCGAGTGCCGGCCACATCGCCGTCAACACTTTACAGTCCTCTCTACTCTCCCAAGCCAAATTGATTCTGACCAAGATCCAATCATTGATCTTCTTAAGGAAGAAACTTAGCGGGGATTTTACAATGGTTTCCCCCTTCGAGACATCCTTTGCTGCGCCTTACCTTGCCAGTTCATCAGCCAATTCATTGCCTGATATATTGCAGTGGCCAGGCACCCAGCAGAGTCTCACCATGTAGTTTTCCATCAGTTCTCTCAGTGACCTCCTACAGGCAGCAACTAGCTTGGATTTCACCATATGTGTCCCCAAGGCCTTCAGAGCCGCCTGACTGTCCACATAGAGAGTAACCTGGGTATCCCTCACAACGTTATGCCTGATTAATTCTGCGGCCTTCAAGATGCCGAGAATCTCAGCCTGAAAAACACTGCACTCATCAGGGAGTCTAAAAGAGCCTTTCAGATCTGTGCCCATAATATAGACTCCCGCACCAGTACCTATGTTCATCTTCGATCCGTCCGTGAACACTGCACAACCCTCATACATTCTCTCAGTGCCGGACCAAAATTCCCTATCAGGTATCACCACGACAGGATTTACCCCAAAGTCCGATTCAGCGGCCATGTAATCTGATGCCCCCATGGAACCTAATAGTCCCAGTTCCTTAAGTCTCAGCAGACTCCTTGCTGCCATACCCTTCACAAACTAATCAATGGGTAAGAGATGAAGTATGACATCCAGAGCCGCTTGTGGTGTACTTCTCATTGCACCTGTAATGCCCATTGAGGTATACCTCTGTGCCTTCGACAAAACGTTCCTATTACTCTTACGTTCAAGCGCCTGCCACCAAACAGAACAACCATAAGCAAGAATTGGTCTCACCACTGAGGTGTAAATCCAATTCACAACTTTTGGTTTGAGTCCCCAATTCTTACCTATGGAGTTACTACAAGTATAGTAGGCATTAAGGCCAGGTTTGAGTCTCTCCTGAACATTCCTCTTCCAGCTCAGCTTACTATCGATTAACACCCCTAGATATTTAGCTGAGTCGGAAAGTCTTAGTTCAGTTCCACATAGTACCGGTAATCTAAAATTCTCTACCTTGTACCTTCTAGTAAACAGAACCAACTCTGTTTTTTCCGGATTCACTCCCAGCCCCCTATCAGCGGCCCAAGAGGACAGCTCACCCAGCGAGGTTTGCATGATCTCACTGATTGTTGGAAGAAATTTTCCCATTACCAGTATGACCACATCATCAGCATATGCCACGATCTTTCGTCCCCTGTTGTCAAATTGACGCAGAATCACGTCGACACACAGTGGGGTCAAACGCAAATTTTTTGGTAATAAATCTGAATCTCCTAAACTACTGGTCGGATCAAATTGAAATGTATGGAAGAGTTATAGAGGAGGACCTAAGCTTTTAGAAAAATCATCTTGTAGTCACCCTGTGATAACACGAGATAAGCTACAGGGTGTCAAAGTTGACTACCTCGAGTATGTAAAATTTAAAAAAAATCGTAACTTGTACAAATGAAGTCCGATTTTAAAGATTTTTATATTTCTGTAAAGTGCTTGGCAAGATAAAGAAAAAATAAGCTTACTCATCTAAGTTATCTCTAAAGATATTTACGCTTAAATTTTGAATTTTTGATTTTTTGGCTCGACTTTCTTTCGGTTTTCGGGAATAAGTCCGGAAATATATGAGGTAAAAATTTTTTAAAAATATTTTGTAATTTGCTACATATTTCAAAATAATATGCTGAAAGAACTTTTGGATTATCTCAATTCGTCTAGACGTGAAAAATATTCAAAGTCAGCACTCTGAAATTGGCATGAAAAATGGCTATTTTTTTTACAAAAATATAGTACAATTCATTTACTTTTTTCTCAAAGTTCCGTTAATAAAAAAATTTTTTCCTTATTAATTTCAAAAGATAAGGCTTCATAAGTGGTTAATAAAGAAATTTTGAATTGATTTAAGTTTGCACCCTGCATCCAGCATTGGCCGAAAATTGTCAATTTTAAAAAATAGTTTCATTTTTATCGATTAATAAAAAAACTGTAACGCGAGCTTTTTTAAATTTGATACCCATATTTTTTATAGAAATAGATTTAGAATGATTTAACACTAAACTGCTTCCCGCCCTGCCAAAAACGAATACAGGAGTGGAGATTTTATGTTAAAAGTCAGTTTTTTTAACGACTATTTTTAAAAGCATATTAAAAGCATATTAGCATAATATTTTTAATATTATTTCTTATGTAATGTATAAAACACAAATCAAGCTTTCATTCCTAAAAAAAGTCAATAAAATAGCTCCAATAACCTATTTTTGGTAATTTTTCAATAATAATTTTTTTTTCAAAAATAGCTGAAAATCCAAAAAAATTTAAATACAGGAGTGGAGATTTTATGTTAAAAGTCAGTTTTTTTAACGACTATTTTTAAAAGCATATTAAAAGCATATTAGCATAATATTTTTAATATTATTTCTTATGTAATGTATAAAACACAAATCAAGCTTTCATTCCTAAAAAAATCAATAAAATAGCTCCAATAACCTATTTTTGGTAATTTTTCAATAATAATTTTTTTTTCAAAAATAGCTGAAAATCCAAAAAAATTTAATTTTTTTAATACAACGCCACCAATTTTGCAAATACTTTAAAAATGTTAAAAGGATATAAAAATAGACTTATTTACCAATTCAACGATATATAAAATGTTGATATAGATCATTTAATAATAGTAATATAATGGCCTCAAAACTACCAAGTCACGTCAAAAGTTGCAAAATTCACTATTTTGTTCCGTATTTCCATATGTGTGTATACGTAACATTTTAGTTTTCTAATGTATTATGTAGGTATATATTTGTTATTATAAAGTAGTAAATTCTTTATTTGTGTAATGTTTATTTAATTTGTTCTACATATTTACATACTTATTATACATATATCCCGTATGTTTATTTTCTCAAGAATATATTATCGAAGATATTATTAGAGATTTTCTTGAAAATAATCAGAAACATGAAACGTTAGCAAATTTCTAACTTCCTTAGCTTCGGAATCCTCTTTTTCTATTTCAAGAGTGATTTTTGGTAGCCATCGTGTTCTTATAGAATATATAACTGGATCTGATGATATTAATAAATATTCCATTAAGTCCATAGTTTGCGCTATTTTCGAACATTTTCGAGTATTGAAGAGTCGGAAATGTTTAACATCTTTATTTCGGGCTTCCTGTGCATCCTCTGTTAGCTCTCCCAAAGCAAAATACTATTTTCTATTATTTCTTTACCATGAGCCAATACTTTGTGAATTGGTGGAGTCATTGATTTCCAGGGGTATGTAATGTTAAGTAGTTCTTTAGTTTCGTAAGCAAAAATTTTAAATTTGTCCGCATTAATTTGTTTTTTACTATTAATGGCTGCCAATATAATCTTAAAACGCTTCAAAATATTTAAGTCAATGCCTGTGATTGAAGATTTGAGTTCCAGATTTTCAAAGAAACGTCTTGCTGTATTTCCATCATTTGAGCTTCCATAGCCATGTAGAGGATTATCAATTATTAATCCGAGTTGTTCTTTGAATTGCAATTGAATTCTTTTCTTCTCCTCTTTTCGTAATTCGTGAAGTTCCAAATTATTTTTTACTGTAGCATTTTCCTGCCCGGGAATATTTCTGTACTTCATATCTGTTTGGTCAAAATACATTTGAGAACCAATTTTCTTAAATATTATTTATTGTTATTTTATTTATTATTGGATTAATTCATTCCTTTAAATATCTATAATATCATTGTTAACAAAACATTCTTTTAAATATCTTGTTGCTCATCTTACACATTTAAATAAAGACGTATAACAAAATAACGGGATTGCATTCCTTACATTCTTAGCTTCAACCAACTCTATTTTTAAGATTACTGTCATTGTAAAAACATAAGTTGAACAATAAACAACAAAAGAAAGCCAAACTTCTTCGATTCTTATAATTCAATATTTTAAATTTAATTTTGTTACTTTTATGAATCAACATAAAAATTGGCGACCGTGACAGGACATTAATTCAATTTAAATAAATATAATTTGTTGAACAAAATTTTAAATTGAGTGAAAAATAAAACTATTTCAAAAAAAAAAAAAAACAATAAGTGTATATGTAATAAAAGAAATACATTTACATGAAAAATAAATACATAATATTTAAAAACAAAAAAACATTGTGCTAGAATAAGAAACAAACATTTTAGTTTTTCGTAATCATCATTAACGTCATCATCGTAGTTAGTGCAACAGTTGTCCATACAACCACCGTAATCAACATCATCATCGTCCATTTGGTAATTATCAGCCACCTGAAGTCTCATCTACATCATCATCGTCATAAACCTCATCGTCATCGCATTTGCTAGCCACCCTTCACATACAGTAAATCATCACTGAACAACAACAACTTCAACATCGATTTCTCTTCGCTTAGATGCTCTTAATTATTTAATCAAGTAAGTGAAACAATACCAAATCATTTACTCCATCTATACTCTTAATCTTTTGTCTCTCTATTGTACACACACACACAAACAAGCATACATTGAGTTGGAGTGTAAATTCAAATAGTGTTGGCACTTGAATAGTGTTGGCCCGTACATAATTTCGGCCTTTTTGAACAACAAGTTATACTTAGTACAACATTTGGTACCTTTTCTGCATATTACCGATTTTATTAAATTTTCATAAACTTTACATCAATTTATTACAATTTAACCTCATTTATTGCACAATGAGCACCGAGAAAACCGATATTGGAGGAAATACCCTTGGTTCATTTAAGCAACAACGAACAGCAATGAAACGAAATATTACATAAATGAAAACCAAAATAGAAAAGGATGGAAGTACTTCAGACTACACCATTCTTGACTGCCGACTGCAAATTCTTGAATCGTATTTTAAGCAAATTAGTCACATTCAAACACAAATTGAGAAACTGGATGATTCTGATATGGCTCGACCAGATTTAGAAGAACTGTTTATTTCTGCCAAGGCACCACTGGTGCGTTTCATGAATCAAAAACGAAGCTCTTGTGATATTGAACAAAGTTTCTTAAATTCCTCTCAATCCTTTGTATCTCATCAAAATCGTTTACCTCAGCTAAAACTACCTAAATTTGACGGAAAGTATTCTGAGTTTTCGAGATTTATAAGTACATTCAAGACGTTGGTACACAATGAATCCCATATCCCGGTTATTGACAAATTTAATTATTTGCTAAACTGTTTATCAGGTCAAGCTTTAGCAGTAATAGAACCATTTCAAGTTATCGAGTCGAATTATCAAAAGGCTTTTGATCATTTAATTGAACGATATGACAACAAATCGTTAATGTTCATTGACAATATCAACTCATTGTTTTCGATTGCACCCATCTCTAAACCAAACGCTTCAATGCTGCGTTCAATTCTTGATAACGTTTCGGCTCTTCGTAGTTCAATGCTCTCACTCGGTTCAGAAGTCGATATTATGAATGCTATAATTATTCATATCGTTTTGTCGAAAATTGATGAAGAGTCAAAAAAGATTTATGACGAAAAACAAGATTTTAATTCAATTTTTTTATTCAATTTTTTTATTCAATTTTTTTATTCAATTTTAAGTCGTCGTTGCCAATTTCTGGAGAGTCGTACTGCTGAATTGGACTCTTTTCAACCTCGTGATAACAAATCTAAGCCAACTCTCAAGCGACCTGGATCATCATTTGTTGTTTCAACAATTCTTTGCGAATACTGTAAAAGTAAAGAGCATTTAACTGGAAGTTGTTCCACTTATTTGTCGCTGCCCATAGCTCGTCGTTTCGAATTCGTTAAAAGCTCCAAGTTGTGCATAAATTGCCTTAGAACTGGTCATATAGTTTCTCAATGTCAATCGAAATCGCGCTGTCGCACTTGCCGGATATCGCATCACACCACCTTACACAATCCAACTTTCCAAAGAAAACATGAGACAAATAATTCTTCTCGTTCATCGAACATAAATCCTACTCCTTTGCCCCAACATGATGCTTCTCTCAATTCATCATTTCAACAACCGCATTCTTCGTCCTTTCAACCATCGTCGTCTCACCAATCGTTTATACCAATACCAAATAATATATCCACAACTCATTTAACAAAAACGTCATTTGTAACACGTAGTCGTCGAATAAATCTGCTTCCAACAGCTATTATTTTTGTAAAGGATTCTTTCGGTTGTTTGCAACCTCTTCGAGCCTTATTGGACTCATGTTCAGAAGTGAATCTTATCACGCAAGAAGCTACAAATCGTCTCCGTCTAAAACAAACTAAATCAAGTCAAGAAATTTCTGGCGTTTCTGACATACGAACTCAATTGAAATATATGGTAACAGCTACAATCAAATCTCGTATTTCTAACCTTGAGTGGACAACGTGTTTTTTGATCACAAAATCCATATCATCACAACACCCATCTGTACAAATAAAATCAGACAATTGGAACATTCCTGGAGGCCTTGAATTAGCAGATCCTCAATTTAACATTCCTCAACGCATTGATATGTTAATAAGTTCTGAAATTTTCTTTGATTTACTTCTTGACGGTAAAATTTCTATTGGAAATGGACTTCCTTTCCTTATTAACACATCCCTAGGGTGGGTCATCGGTGGCAGCGTGAACACTCAACATTCAAATCGTGTCTTATCGTGTAATGTTACAACAAAAATCGATGATCTGGACTCTTTAATAAGGCTTTTTGGGAAGTTGAAGAATTTAGTTTAAAGACTTCAACTCTTACAGAAGAAGAACAACAATGTGAAGAATATTTTATTAAAAACACAAATTTTAATTCTGATGGAAAGTACGTTTACCATTCAAAAATTCTATTAACCAACTTGGTAGCTCAATTGCAGTGGCTCGCAGACGTTTTTTATATTTAGAAAAACGGCTTTCAAAGGATGATAATTTACGACAGATGTATTTCGATTTCATGGATGAATACATTAAACTTGGTCACATGTCACCCGTAAAATTCTGTATTTTAGACTCCTCGCATTATGTAATTCCTCATCATCCAATTTTGCGTCCTCAAAGTACCACGACAAACCTACGAGTGGTTTTTGACGCATCTTGTCGCATTTCATCTAACATCTCGTTGAATGAAGCTCTAATGGTCGGTCCAACGATTCAACAGGAGCTTATATTAACAATTTTGTCATTTCGTTTAAACAAATTGGCCCTATCTGCTGACATCTGCAAAATGTATCGACAATTCTTGGTAGACAAAAGAGACCGCAACTATCAGCTAATTTTATGGAGAAAAGACGTACATGAACCAATAACACTGTATCAACTGAACACTGTAACTTATGGAACTTCAGCTGCTCCTTTTCTCGCTGTAAGAAGTTTGTTTTTCATCGCCGAATTTTATCAAAATGAATTTCCAATTGGTTGTAAAACTCTTAAGCAAGATCTTTACGTTGATGATTTGCTCACGGGGGCAGATAGCCTTTCTGAACTCTTAACAAAAAAATGTGAGGTTGTCGAAGTCTTACAAAAAGCCGGGCTACAACTGGCCAAATGGAACTCAAACTGCCCAAATATAGCCCCGATCGACGGTGAGCTTCAATTAAAAACAAACGATGAACACATCACTAAGACACTTGGAATGTCATGGAAGCCCAAGCATGACGTCTTTTGCTTTCGTCTTGATCTAGCAGTTATCGAAATTCCAACGAAAAGATCTGTTTTGTCAGCTATAGCAAAACTCTATGATGTTTTAGGTTTACTCAGTCCTATCATAATTTCCTGCAAGATTCTTATTCAGGAGATGTGGAAGCAAAAATTAGACTGGGACGAACCACTTACCGAACGTTTATCGAGTCGATGGCGACTAATTGAAAAAGATTTTCCACACATCAACAAAATTGAAATCCCTAGATTTGTTGGAACATCCCCGAAAACTCAATTTGATATTCATGGCTTTGCTGATGCCTCTCAATTGGCATATGGATGTTGTATTTATGTGAGTAATAAAACTGAATTTAAATCAACTTTGCTCATAGCAAAATCGAAGGTAGCTCCAGTGGTCCACCAATCGCTACCTCGCTTAGAACTTTGCGCTGCTTTGTTGCTCAGTCGAACTTGGGACAAAATCAAACATAAGTTTAATTCCTTTTCTTATCGCATTTTTTTTTTGGTCCGATTCAAAAATAGTTTTAAACTGGCTGATTAATCACTCGTCGTCATATGTTTGCTTTGTTGCCAATAGAGTATCAGAAATACAAAACTTAACTCACAATATTCCCTGGTTACATGTGCCTTCGAAACAAAACCCCGCAGATGTGGTATCGCGAGGATGTTTTGCCTATGAATTAAATAATACAATATGGTTTACAGGTCCTCAATTTCTCTTGCAATCAGACATTAATTGGCCAAAAGGTAATAATGAAGTTATCGAACTTCCCCAACAAGAAATGAGAAAGGCCCTATTTAAAACTACTATTGTCGTCGAATCAATCATCGATCAATTAATATCTCGTCATTCTTCGTATC
The DNA here is from genome assembly GCA_932274085.1 of Protocalliphora azurea. Lineage (NCBI taxonomy): Eukaryota > Metazoa > Arthropoda > Insecta > Diptera > Calliphoridae > Protocalliphora > Protocalliphora azurea. The sequence goes on from OW026524.1 coordinate 5,231,040, forward strand.
TTCGCATTCTTCGTATCGTAGCATATATTCATCGTGTCTTTGACAAAATACAGCGGAATTTATTTGTCACTGCTGAAGAGCAACAATCATCGTTTTGGAGAATTGTGTATAATATACAACAATCAACATTCAAGGAACAAATTGAGCTAGTCAACAACAACAAAACTTTGCAACCTAGTTTTCAAAAGCTGGCCCCATTCTTGGACAAATTTCAGTGCTGCAATTCTACTTTAAACATCGTTCGTGTGGGTGGTCGGCTAGCAAATGCACCGTTATCGTACGACACAAAATTTCCTGTCCTTCTACCAAAGGATCATCGTTTCACCAAAATTTTCATTGAGTATCTCCATCGCAAACATCTGCATGCTGGTCCCAAAGCACTTCTTGGAATCCTTCGCCAACAAGTCTGGGTAATCAACGCAAGGGAGCTTGTAAGAAAGGTTGTCCGAAATTGCGTGCATTGCTTTAAGTACAATCCCCGTTTATCGCAACAACTCATGGGTAATCTTCCTGTGGATCGCTTAAAGGCTCAACGTCCATTTCTTGTTTCAGGTGTGGACTTTTGTGGACCTTTCTATACCACTTATCATATTAGAGGAAAACAACCTTACAAAACATACGTAGCTATATTCGTTTGCTTTACATCTAAGGCCATCCATATTGAACTAGCATCAGATCTTTCGACTAATTCTTTTCTTTTATGTCTTAAAAGATTTATAGGTCGGCGTGGAATCCCTCAAAGGCTTTATTGCGATAACGCAACAAATTTTGTTGGCGCCAACACCAAGTTACACGATTTCAAACAACATTTTTTTAATGAGGCTAATGTAAAGCAGCTCATGGACTACAGTGCAGTCACTGGCTTCAGATTTTTGTTCATCCCGCCTCGTTCTCCCCACTTTGGTGGCCTGTGGGAATCTGCTGTCAAGTCCACAAAAACACTTCTCGTTAAAAACATGTCTCGAGCCAACCTAACTTATGAAGAACTCCAAACAATACTCATCGAAGTCGAAGCTATTTTAAATTCTCGTCCACTGGCACCCAGATCAGATGATCCGAATGACGGTGAAGCTCTATCTCCTGCTCACATGCTAATTGGTTGCTCCTTAATGGCCCTACCAGATGAAAATTTGAATAACTACAAAAATGTAACCCACTTAAGGCGCTATCAACTTGTGACATATCTTAAGCAACAGTTTTGGCAACATTGGGTCCGTGATTATGTACTAAATCTACAAGACAGATGCAAATGGTTCAAGACTTGCGAAAACATTAAGGAAGGTACTCTTGTATTAATTCATGAAGACAACATTCCGCCTCAGCAGTGGCTTTTAGCTCGTGTGGTCAAAGTTATTCCTGGTCGAGATGGAAAGGTCAGAGTGGTAGACCTTAAAACCAATAAAGAAGTTCTAAGACGTCCCATACACAAAATAGCACCCATACCTACCGAAGCTGATTGAAAGTTCTTTCAATGGGGGCAGTATGTTTGGTCAAAATACATTTGAGAACCAATTTTCTTAAATATTATTTATTGTTATTTTATTTATTATTGGATTAATTCATTCCTTTAAATATCTATAATATCATTGTTAACAAAACATTCTTTTAAATATCTTGTTGCTCATCTTACACATTTAAATAAAGACGTATAACAAAATAACGGGATTGCATTCCTTACATCCTTAGCTTCAACCAACTCTATTTTTAAGATTACTGTCATTGTAAAAACATAAGTTGAACAATAAACAACAAAAGAAAACCAAACTTCTTCGATTCTTATAATTTAATATTTTAAATTTAATTTTGTTACTTTTATGAATCAACAATATCATATGCAAGATGTAAGCAGAACTCCAAAACTCTTATCCTTGCGTGGAGTGGTGATATTCCAAATTATGAAGAATTTTTATTAACAAGGACTTCAGAATTATCCTGAAATTGTGAACTTATTTTTCCACATATATTACATTTCCATGTAGATGTTGTATCTGTTATAGCGTTTGCAACTTTTCCATCAATCATCGTTAATTGTTGTTGAAATGTAACTTTAATAGTTCTGTTTGATACTTTTACATATATTGGGGGCAATGCTTTAATTTCTTCTTCCAATTGGTTGACAATGCTATTTATTGTAACCGTGGTTTCTTTTGTGTAATCAAAAAGGATTGGACGGCACAAAAATTTGGAACCTGGAGTTAAATTTATCTATATATCATCAAAAAGCGAGTCATTTCGTGTCGATGAGGAAGGCTTATTTAAGCGCATTCGAAGTGGTACCAGAGACGCTATAAACAGCGAGGAATAATTATTTCCAGAATTACTTCCATCCAGTTGTTTGTATTCCGAAAATCCTGATGTTCCATCGCAGCCCCATTTGAATATTAAAATAAGTTCAGAGTCTTTGCATTTTTCAATGTTATCATTGCTGAAGGTAGATATAATTCTAGAGGCAGTATCTTCAAGTAATTGCAATATATTAACTTTAGCACTTTTAACAGAAGCATTAACCGGGTGCTCCATAGGCTGTAAAATATTATTTTTCACTTCTCTCACTGATTTGCTACTAGGAAAGATATCATATCCTTTTTCGCTAACAGATTTCCTCAAAATCTCGTATTGGTTTCTTGATAATACTAAATTCAATATTAGAGCTAAAGCATCTTCAGAGGTAAAGGACGATGTTGATTTCGGTGTCACTATGCTTTGGATTATCTGATGTAATCGATTGGGAGAAGCTGTTGGTAACACATCTATAACTTTTTCTACTTCCTTTGGTTGCGTACGTGTTACTAAAGCTTTAAATGTATCTTTTATTTCGGCATTCGTATGTGAATTTAAAATAGATTCCTGTTTGGTCCTCTTTCCTCTTAGCTGAACTTCGTAACTTTATTTTTGGTCGACCCTTTTTCTGCTTTCCGATGAAAATTGGTATTTGTCCCTCCAACCACTCTTCATTTTTCTTTTTGAACTTTGGTATTGACCAATCTGAAGCTTGCATCCTTTTTTCGTATAATTTATAAAAAATTTCGAGCTTTAAGCTGTCTTCTGCAGTAAGAGTTAAACCAAAAGATACTACTGTATTAATGAGTTTTCTTATTTTTTCTGGACGATTTATAATATCAGATAGATTATCCCAGATTACTTTGCAAATAGAAAAGTGTTTTAATGTAATCTCCATAATGGCAAATTCACTAATAAATCTGCATATTTATAAGGATACTTATATGTAGAAAAATAATATTTATATCAGGTAAATGGTTACAGGCAAAAATGAATTAAAAAATTTAAATTTTTGCTCAAAACCCCCAATTTCATTCAGTTTATTTTTATGACCTGTAGTGTTAAACAGGTGCGTCAAAAAATGTACCTATGCGATTGTAAAAAAAATCATTTTTGTTATAATACATTAATTAAGTAGCTAGGTAAATTATTTAAAAACTTAAAAAAATGTAATAAAAAACGAAGGAAAATATACTTATTTATGTACTTAGGTAATTTTAAAAACCTTTTCAGTAGAAAAAAATTATGAATAAATAAATTCATTAATAAATATTATTATCTCGTAACAAAAATAAGCAATGCAGTTGAGTGTTACGTATACACACATATGGAAATACGGAACAAAATAGTGAATTTTGCAACTTTTGACGTGACTTGGTAGTTTTGAGGCCATTATATTACTATTATTAAATGACCTATATCAACATTTTATATATCGTTGAATTGGTAAATAAGTCTATTTTTATATTCTTTTAACATTTTTAAATTATTTGCAAAATTAGTGGAGTTGTATTAAAAATTTTTTTTTGGATTTTCAGCTATTAAAAAAAAAAAAAAAATTATTTTTGAAAAATTACCAAAAATAGGTTATTGGAGCTATTGTATTGATTTTTTTAGAAATGAAAGCTTGATTTGTGTTTTATACATTACATAAGAAATAATATTAAAAATATTATGCTAATATGCTTTTAATATGCTTTTAAAAATAGTCGTTAAAAAAACTGACTTTTAACATAAAATCTCTACTCCTGCATTCGTTTTTGACCGGGCGGGAAGCAGTTTAGTGTTAAATCATTCTAAATCTATTTCTATAAAAAATATGAGTACCAAATTTAAAAAAGCTCGCGTGACATTTTTTTATTAATCAATAAAAATGAAACTATTTTTTAAAATTGACAATTTTCGGCCAATGCTGGATGTAGGGTGCAAACTTAAATCAATTAAAAAGTTCTTTATTAACCATTTATGAAGCCTTATCTTTTGAAATTAATAAGGAAAAAATTTTTTTATTAACGGAACTTTGAGAAAAAAGTGAATGAATTGTACTATATTTTTGTAAAAAAATAGCCATTTTTCATGCCAATTTCAGAGTGCTGACTTTGAATATTTTTCACGTCTAGACGAATTGAGATAGTCCAAAAATTCTTTCAGCATATTATTTTGAAATATGTAGCAAATTACAGAATATTTTTAAAAAATTTTTACCTCATATATCTCCGGACTTATTCCGGAAAAACAAAGAAAGTCGAGCCAAAAAATCAAAAATTCAAACGTAAATATCTTTTTAACTGTAAGAGATAACTTAGATGAGTAAGCTTATTTTTTCTTTATCTTGCCAAGCACTTTCCAGAAATATAAAAATCTTTAAAATCGGACTTCATTTGTACAAGTTACGATTTTTTTTAAATTTTACATATTCGAGGTAGTCAACTTTGACACCCTGTAGCTTATCTCGTGTTATCACAGGGTGACTACAAGATGAGTTTTCTAAAAGCTTAGGTCCTCCTCTACAACTCTTCCATACATTTCAATTTGATCCGACCAGTAGTTTAGGAGATTCAGATTTATTACCAAAACATTTGCGTTTGACCCCACTGTGCGACAGCCAATAGCCACAGTAGAGGTGAGAGCACTCCCCCTTGCGGTGTCACCCTAGTCACCAGTTTCCTTAAACATACTCCACCCAAGCTCGAGTTGACAATCCTGTTGCTCAGCATGAGGATTATCCATTCGATCAAGAAGTCATGTACTTTAAGATCCACCAGCGCCTGCTTAATAGCGTCAATCTTGATATTGTTGAACGCTCCTTCAATATCCAAGTATATTTATATACTTAAATACAAGTAATACATTATTGTCCATAAATTGTATAAACATTACTTAATAGATATTATAAAAAATTAAATGATAGAATAAAAGAAACATTATTTTATAATATTTTATGAAAACGAAGTAAGTGGTAAGAATACAACGTTATAATTAGAATATGTACATCAGAGTTTTAACCAAATTAATGTCAATTCATTACTAAGTGATAGTAACAATATTTTAAAACTTCACATTAGTAGTATATTTGTGTAGATTCTTCCCATAAGAGGGCTTTTTAATTTTAGATTTTGTTCCCAATATAATTTTTACATAAGGATAGTTATGTGTTTATAATTTTTATTTGTATACAAATAATTTAAATTTGAGAAAATGTAAATTGGTTTGCTTTACACGCATTTTCGTTAAAATTTCTATTGAAGACATTAAACAATTATATACTACACAACAAAAAACAAATTTTATAAGTGAAAAAATATTACTACCATTTTGGAAAAAAATTAAAAAATGTGGATTTTTTAAAGATTGAATATTAGAAAAAAATAGAACCCAAATTAACCCCGTTAAATTTAAATTTTATATTCGACGTAAATATCTTTTAAACCAATAAAAATTTAAAATTTTGTATGGTTGATATAGAGGAATGTCATCAATTTTGGTATATTCTGGCTTAATACCCTGAACCAATTTAATAATTTGTTCATATATCTGAAAAAAAGTAAAATAAAACCAAACATTTAAAAAGAAAATAAATATTTTAACGATAATTTACCATTTTGTTAAGTACACTTCTGGAAGTAACTTTTAGAGCAATAATAAAATATATATTCTGATATGTCTTTTTATAACAAATAAAGAAATAAGTATAAAACATATTCACTAGTTTTTATCTCCAAAAAGTTTTATACAAATTGAGTATTTTTTATATATAAGTATATACAGTATATCAAGAAATTGTTTTTACATTGAAAAAAAAACAAGATATTTGCATGGTTTGGCTTTAAAAAAGTATATAATTTTCAGCTAATAAACATTTTTTTAATAGGAATACATATGTTAAGTAATATATATTAATATAATTATAAGACAAAGAAAAATAACATATAAATATTTAAACTACTAAAAACAAAGCAAAAACTAAAAAAACATAAAAAATATCGTTTCAAGAAATTCTTTTTACATTTTAAAAGGGCTTAAGAAATCACAAAATTTCGGGATTAAAATTTAATATGGCAACAGTTGGCATGTATAACTGCTTGGGGAACCTTTTTGTCAAATAAATTAATTAACTGATGTCATAGTCAATTGGAATTTTATATATTCCACCAATATTGCGGTGTTTTAGTTCATTATGGTCTAGTAATACCTCTTCAGCGTTACCGTTTGGCGACTTTAGTCCTTTAGCCCTTTTTTCAACCACCTGGCTACTTTTTTGGTCCCTTTCTTTCAAAAAAATATTTTTAGACCGGATTTGGAAAATTATAAAATAGATTTGATGAATACTTATATCCTAATTTATATTTTTACTTTGGTTCATAGCAGTGCCTAGGCAGAACGTCTTTTTTCTAAATTATCACTAATGAAAACTGAATTACTCAACAGACTTAAGGCCAGCACTTGTGATTCCATTCTTTCAGTCCTAAATTTGTTAGACGGGGATTTGTAAGACTGGAGTCCGATTGAAGACTTCGTATAAAAGTACAGAAGTTTAACTCGAAGTTTGGCTTATTGTCTTTTATAAACTTATTACCACTTTTTATTAAATCAACTTTCAAAGCCTTCAAATATTGTTGCACATCTATGCTATTTTATAAAAATACCGAATTTCCAACTACTTCAAGCAAAGACATACGTGTCTGTATTTAACAATATCTTTAAAATATGAAAATATGAATATCATTTTTTTAATTCTAATGGCTTTTGAAGGTTTCTGCCATACTCTCCCTGAATTCATTTATGCCACAACATAATTTTAGCATTCCTACAAAATATTAATTCACGCCATTAATTTTTAGGCATATCAGTTCGAATCATAGCGCATAACAATAATTTTTCAAAATTTTACCCCAATTAGGGTGATCTTTCTAAGTAGCTTTCAACATGTATTCGTATTCGTTCAGTGTTTTTCTTATTGTTTCTTCAAAGACAACACTGACACACTCTTCCTTTACCGCAATTCCATAACTTTTTGACGATAAAAATTTCTCGTTAAGTTTTTCTGTGGTAAAATTTTAACAATTTTTGACGTTAAACACATCGGTAGTTAACGATAAGTTTCGGTAAGCTAACTAGTAAAAAAAAAGTTGTCATAAAATTATAATAATTATGTTATTAAGTTTTGAAAATGTATTATAAAAAGCTAATTTTGGATTTTAAATACCATTTTTTTTAATTATGATAACACTTTTTTATAAATTATTTAATTAGAAAAGTATAATATAATAATACATAATAAAGGTTTTACTGAGATTTATTTTACAAAAAGTTTTTACAGAATTTTGGCAAAAATTGATAGAACGAAATGAATGTTTATAACTCAATATTTACAATTTTGAAACAGATTTATTATTTTTTAATAAAATTCCTAATGAATAGTTTTAGTTTTTCAGTGAAAAAAATAATAATATTTTTAGTTAAAATACTGAATTTGGTGAAAATTTTAATTTTTAATAAAAATCTAGTTTGAGTAAATTTTTGAAATTTTGTAAAAATTTGGATTTTTAGTAAAAATTTGCTGTTTTTTCAGAAAGTTATAATTTATTTGTAAAAAATGGAATTTTAGTAAAATATTATGATTTTTTGTGAAAATTTATAGTTTTAGAGAAATATTTTTATATTAGTGAATTTTTAGTACATATAAAGAAATACGTACTGAAAATTTTTTAATGAAAAATATTCTTTAGGAATTTTTCTATATCGTTATGGTATTTATAATTTCAACACAAAGTTTCAATGAACTTGTCTAATATAATAAACATTAAATTAATTTCACAAGTATTTTCAATAACATACCATATACTAAATATGCATACTCATATTGGTATCTGCACACTTTTATATAATATTTAAACTTTTTTTCACATTTTATCAAGAAAATAGGTTTATTTTTAAATAAAAATCCAATTTTAACTTAAAAATTTTGTTTTTCAAATAATGACGGTTTATCATTTCTATCGATCTTCGCCGACATAGAGAATTGCAAAACCGACATTTTTCGTTAGAATCCTTAACTTTTCTACGTTCTATTCTGTCGAATATTTTATGCAGACGTCTACTACTACATTTAAAAGTTCCAAGAATTCTTTCAAATAGCAACAAAAACGCATATGCAATTTCTTAACAGGTAGATTAAAGAGTATGTGTAATTTTTGTTGTTGTACTTTCGCAATACAATCATAATTAATTTGTTGGCAAAAGTCGTTAAGGAAAACAAAATGTAAGAAAAAATGCAATGTTATAAAACATTTGCGAATTTTGTAAAATAAAATTGAAATAATCATTTTTTGTTCATTGTGAAAACAATAACTTGATATACTGTAATTCTAATATACTGTAATTTTGAAATCATATTAATATAAATTTCACAATTCCGCCCCTCAATTTCCTAATATAACATTAGGAACAAATTATCCACGACCATAACTAACAAAATCAAACATATGTTCTCATTAAAGTCAAACAAACTTTACAAAGTTATTTTATGTACATGAAAAAAAAAAAAATAAATAATTCGCAAGGTTATTAAAAAAATCATTTCCATCTTCATACCCAATAATATTAAAACATAAGAAAAATTACAAAATTTTGATAAAAGTTATTCAAAATAAAATCATTGGTTTTGAATTTAATAAAAAATACAAAAATATTTCACTAAGCCAGCATTGAGTTGAATGTACATATTAAGTACACAAAAAAACAACAGAGAAAAAATTCTCTTCAATGTTTATATGGGAATGCAAAAATTTTCATCACTAAAACAAATAAATTTACATTTTCACATACTACAATTATTTTATTCAAATGCAAATTATAAAAAAATAAAAAATACCGTCCAACCAAAAATTCTCATTTTCTCAAATTTCAACTATTTATATATAATTAAAAACTATAAAAATAAAAAAAAACACACTGGAAAATTTACATTGGAAACAAAACTTAAAAATAAAAAATACTCCTTATGGGAATCCCATAAAACAATTTTATTAAAATTATTTATTTTTTTTATTAATTTTTCAATGTTTATTTTTTTCAAAAATTATTGAACTAAACATTTCTGCTGTTGTTTAGAACCAAATTTTTAATTTTTTCATGAGATCTTGCTTAGCATAGATTGAAAAATAACTAGTTTAATGTAATTTAAAGAAATTGATAAATTATGTAATTAAAAGAAAATATTTGATAATTGGATAATTAAAGAGTAAATGGAAATATTTATTTAAAAAAATAATAAGAACATAAAAATAAGATAACAATAAATATGCTAAAAGAAAATATATTTAATTTATTAAGGATATTCATAGAATATGTAACTATAGGGAGGAAAAAAAAAGCGCCAAAGCATACACATTATTATTTATTTATTTATTTAATTTAATTATTTTCTCCTAATAAATATGATTAATTTTCAAAAGAGAAAATATCGTGCCAAATATGTTTAAATCCTGAGTTATTTTAATCAATTATCTCAAGACGAACATTTTATAGAGATATTGAATAGAGATTTTTAAAATTATTTATAATTTATTTAATAAAATTTACTTTCAATTTACAGTTTAAAGATTTCATTATTTTTATGCAAATATTTTGACATTGTTTTGTTGGTGCTGGAATTTCTTCCCGTTTCATAAACAAATTATTTCATAACACCAAAATATTTAAAATAATGTAAAAAATAACAAATATGGAAATTTCAAATTTTTAAATAAATATTTTTTAAATATTTCATAATAAAAAAAAAATCGCAACCGAAAAGTCAAATATAAAATAAGTAGAATTCATTTAAAAAATATATGAACCAAACTTTAAAGCACTTAATGCGGATAGATTACTCTTTTCTAGCTGAATAAAGAATTGATGTTTTTCTTATTGTATATATAATATGCGCTAACAAAATAGCAGGTAATATGCTAGTAGATTATAAAGTTACGAGTAGTAAAATAAATAATCAAATTAGGTAACTACTACTAAACTAAGGGACTAGTTAATTAATAAATACATTAATAAATTAATTTATTAATCTATTCGTTTTTTAGTTTTAGTTTAATAATCAGGTCATTAATTAGTTATTCTATTACACAATTAATTTATCAATCTAGTAACATATCTTTATTAATCTATTAATAAATTAATATTTTAACAAATCATGATATTAAATAACTAAATAGTTATAATTGATTAACTAATTAATAGATAAATACATTAATAAACCAAAGAAGTGAAACTCAAATAATTTTTTTTTTCTTAAATATATTATTGAGTTTCAACGAAAAAAATTATGCTGAATCCGATTGGGAACTATGAATTGTTATAAATTTTATTAGCATTTGTGTTCCCGTATTATTATGCGGCAAAAAAGTATTGTACCCCTCAATAACCAATTACTTTTTATGAGAACAGTAGTTATTCTATTAAAATACCCAAGTGGGTATTATAACGGTATATATTATTATAATTATTATTATTATTATTATTATTATTTTGTAAAATTTCACGAAGCTTCTGCAAAATTAAAACACGTGTCATTTTTTAGTAATAAGTCGAAGAGTAACAAGTGCGTGAAATAAGAATAAATTAATATAAACAAGTGAGACTCTTATATTCGGCTCTATATATCTACCAAAAGCAACTTTTTATAATTACAGCTCATAAGTGAGGTTGGTGGTACGGACTATGCCCATTTTTTTTTTGTTTCCGAGTCTACATTGGTCCTTGAACTATTTGTACAAAATTTCGTTGATGTTTCACTTTATATGGGAGGTGGGCGATAAAATGGGCACCCATTTTTTGTATCAACCTTTATATCGTAAAAGGATGATACAAAAAACGTAAAAATTTCGTTGTCGTACCTGCTTTTGTTTAAGTGATATCAGCCGAAAAGTATGAACTGAAGCTACAACTGACACCCTGTGTTTCTAGTATTTGGGGCATAACTTTTTTGTTTATTAAAATATATATACTTTCTTAAATGATTTTTTTTGTTTTGGCATGTTGCATGTGGAATGACAAACCCAATTTTTTTATGGTGGGTATAAAAACCAGAAAATTAAACTGTATTAAACCAGTTAATCATAATAATTTATTAATCATTTAATTTATAAATTCATTTTAGCAAATGTGCTTATTGAATATCACTTTTTTGAGATGTAGTTGCACATTCTAATTTTCTTTTTTTCAGTCAAATTTGACTCCATCGAAGAAATAACGTGAAATCTTGAACGTGCGAGAAAACAAGTATAATCTGTACCACACCGTTTGATATTCAAACAAATACATTGGCTAAATTCAAATACTCTACTTGAGGATTAAAATGTAAATAAAATAATAAATTTAAAAGTGAGATTCAAATAAGAACTTTTTTCATTTGAATTTATGTGCACTGACGAATTAAAATTTCCTCTTTTTTTCAATCAAAACCAACTACCTAAGGAATAACGTGCTAGACAAGCAAAATAAGTGGGATAAAGCTAACTCCACCAAAAGGACCTAAGGTAGAACGTAGCAGCCCGGATGAGCGAGAAGACAAGTAAAATCCCAACAAATAAATAATCTAAAATCTACTCTGTCAATTTTAATTTTTCCAGTCATAGTCAAGTACCTAAGGAATAAAGTAAAGTATAAAGATAAATTTGTTGCAACTAAAAATTAAAATCAATTCATAAATTTTGATTTTATTCACAAAATAGTGAAGATATCTTATTTAAAAACCATACAAAAATATTCGTGAAATTCTAAGAACCAAATACAAGATTTATTATTTTACATATTTTTGTATGGGTTCACTAATTTGTAAATAAAATCAAAATTTATGAATTGATTTTAACGAAATATGTCTTGTTTTAATTGAAACAAATTTATCTTTATGATCAGAGAATAAAAATACATTTTGGCCATTTTATTATTTTTAATTTTGTATGAAATTTAATTTTTTCACAAAATAGTTTTAATATCTCCATAACTGTTGAGAGTATAAAAAATAATGTAAGTATAACTTGAAGGCAATTTGAATTCGAATTTGTAATTTTTTCTTGAATCATATCGGTCAAGTCGTTCTCAAGAAATGCTTCAATATTTATCGCAATTTATTCGGAAAACTGGAGTCAAAATAAGTGGTTTAGCAATTACTAACATCGTGTATACGAATTGACAGAGATATTCAATGCAACAGATTTTTTATTTTGTCAACTTATGCAATAATTATTAATCTACTCGTTTATTATTCTATGCTATCAATTACATATTTATATATTAGTATATATTAGTATTATATACGTCTATGAATTTTTTAATATAATAACTTATTTTGTTTATTAATCTACAAGTCATATTTTAACAAATCATGAGATTAATAAAAATAGTAAATGAACAGATCAATAAATTTAAAGGTTAAGATTATTTAAATTTCATAATTTTAAGGTGAATTTACTAACCTATTAGTTTATTTATCTCTCAAATAATTATTTTTATTAATCTATTACTTTATATTAATAAAATAATGTGTATAAAATCGACTGATTTTATACTTAATAAAAAATATATATATTTGAATTGTTAGTCGTAGCTTTAACGTTGTTTTTATATACATATCTAAAAACATTGAATTGTAACCACTGAATTATATTGTATATTATCCTATAATAATTATTGTGAATTATTTTATAGATGTTTATAAACGTTGATCCCTTAACCGCTAGGTTCTTTTGGTATTTATAAAAATCTTAAAATCATTAATCTTGAAGATATCTTCTTGTGCATACCTACAACGTTTTTAAATCTTAACCATATATTTAAATATTAAATTGGCTAAAACTTATACCTACTTATATCTAAATTTATTATACTTGTTAAATAAAACTAAAATTAATTGGAGGTAGTTTAAAACTATAAGAAAAAATAAAAATTGTTGATGTAAATTGAAATTCGAATTCGAATTGAAATTGACGTAAGAGTATTTATTAAAAAATCTGTACATGCACACAGTACCACACATTCCTAAAGGTAAGCTCACAGGCACACGAACACATTCTTTTTTTATCTAATTATTCATCTCACAACATTTAACCTAATAATAATTTTCACTACTCTAATCTCTTTCCCAATTCATTATAACAGACCTCGTATAATTTCTCATATACTGAGAAATTATATAATGATTGAGAAATTGATGTTCTCCTATTAGATCGTTAGAAATCTACCCTATATACAGTCCTGGCTCGAACCTATCTCCAAAATCGCTAGAACATCAAATTTCTGCATGATCCTTCTCAGCTGAAAAAAATAAAAAGCTCCAATTAATAACACTAATTTATTTCACCACAAAAGAATGAGGTAAGAAAAACACCCATATTAGCACATATTTACATACACATAAATTAGTTTAATAAAAAAAACAAGACAAGAAAAACATCTCGGAGGTAAATCGAAATAGAAAAATATTAAAATTGTGCGAAATAACTATAAAAAGTGATATAATTGTAAAAAAAGTAAATAAAAACATATAAATTATCCTCGTACATAGAAATTAAAAGGGAAACTAACCAAAAAAGGAAGAACGTTAAAAAAAATACCGGTGTTAAATATTAAAAAAAACACCAACAAAAATTACAGAATCAAAAAGTAAATTTGCCTTATTGCATAATAAAAAAATACTTTTTAATATACACAAAAAAATATAAGGTACCGTTATAAAAGCCGGTTTAGCATACTTAAAATTTCAAATGCTTATAAATTCCGTTAGAATACTTAAAGTATACATATAAATCGGTCCGTTATTTTTTACATAAAAGTATATACTATATCTTTCTCGTTTTTTTTCACACATGTATATGCTTAAAAATTGTATAAAAAATACATACATATATCATGTATATACATATATGTATACATATATATACATATTCAATAGCAAAAGTAAATGAAAAATCGCCATCTTTAATACTAAGTCAAGACAGTGCATTGATTAAAAAACATAAAAGCAATTTGTAATATTTAAAAAAAAGAGAAGTAAAATATATAGTTATGAAATTTTAAACAAAAAAAAAAATAAATGTTTACAGCTAATAAAATAATTTCAAATAATAAACAAATTTATAAAAAGGAAAAAAAATAAAATAAATAAGTAAATAAAAATAGGTAGCAATCATAACAAGGTACATTAAAAAAGTGTTAAATAATTTGTCGTTCACTGTAAACATAAAAAAGAAAACAAAGCAACACAAAAGGCTTAACAGTGTTACCGCAAAAGTATGTAAAAAAATAATAATAAATTAAAAGATAAATTTTAACACTTAACTAAAAAAAGAGGTAACGTTTGTTTCCCTAAATTACAAAAAAAAAATAATTAATAAAATAAGTTTCTGTATTAATTTAAAAAAATTAAATGCAATAAGTATAGATTTCGTATATGGTAACACTGGTAAAAAAAAACAAAACAGACAAAGAAAAAATCAACACAACAAGAATAAGCTAAATCAAAGAAGAAAAAATGAGTGAGAAGAAAAAATACCGAAAAAAATCATAATAAATTAAATCGTAACGTAATTCCTGCAAGAAAATTTTAATATTTAAAAGGAAAAAAAGGTAATATTATATTAAACAATTAATTTATTAAAACATTTAAAAATTATATATTTGCTTTACGTATACCTACTTCGCGTTTTACTTAAAAAAAAATAACAATAATAATATACATACATATTTCTTTTTGTTATTCGATATTCGCTTGTCATCATTTCTTATCATCGTCATATTTTGATTACGGAAGTTACATATTCCACAACACACTCAGAACCATATTAGAAGTATCAATATCAAGTTTAAATTCCCATTCTGTTGAAAGTTGTATGGAAAATTTTGTAATGT
Source organism: Protocalliphora azurea (assembly GCA_932274085.1). Taxonomy (NCBI): domain Eukaryota; kingdom Metazoa; phylum Arthropoda; class Insecta; order Diptera; family Calliphoridae; genus Protocalliphora; species Protocalliphora azurea. The sequence continues at coordinate 5,246,223 of OW026524.1, forward strand.
ATAATTTTACATTTTTTTATAATCCTTGAATTTTGCTCGGTGAGGACATTTTTTTACCGCTGAAGCTAATATAAATTTTCATTGCTAATATATTTAACTCTTCTCTACAATTAGTGCTTCATAATCAGTTGTGGGAGTTTAATCCGAAATAATTGTTGATAGCGGAATTCAAGTGTATTAAATCACCAGTTGAAAATTCTTAATCCCTCAATTAGAATCTTTACAGTGGATATTCTTTATCATATAATAAATATTGTCCATATCTAAAAATTGCATTATTTCTTGCAATAGTGAACCACATTCATAATCCTACAATATTTATTATCTCTTACTTAGCTATTAATAATATATTAATAGATTAAAATCCACATTCAAGAATAACTTTTCCTCATCTTATACCATATATTGATCCTTCTGGGGAAGTACTATTCATTCCTAACTAAAAACATATTATATTCTTAGAGGTCACAATAAATTCCAATACAGAAAACATGAAAAATTTTTATTTGATTGCGATCATTTAATAACTTTTTGTACAAATTTCGGTAAATCTGATATCGAAGATCAAACAGACCCTGTATTGGAAACGAAGTTGGAGATGGCGAAAGTTGCAAACATCTTACGAGGTTCTAATGATTTCTCCAAGATTAGAAAACAGCAAAGATTTCAAAGAAAATGCTAAAATTAACTTTACAGCATGCTCAGAAACATATTATACATGTAGGTCCCATATTGTAGATTTGCTTAAACTCTCAAGAGCTTATGAATAACAAAACACAATGGCTCGATCAAGCCTACTTCCCCAAATACTTCCCGCAGCTATCAGATCTTCATTCATAAAACTCCCTCCTTATGAAATAGATATATTCACTGGTAGCTATGAAGAATGGCCAGCATTCCGCGACCTTTTCACTACTGCTTGCATAGAAAATGGCGAAAACCCAAAAGCAGAGAAGTTATTTTATTTAAGATTAAAAACAAGTGGTAGTGCGGGTGCAATTGTTAAACGTTACACACTGTGTGATGAAAACTTTGGTCATGCTTGGAATGCACTTAAGTCTCGATACGATAATAAACGAGTTTTAATAGACAACAAACTGAAAATACTCTTTAACATCCCTGTCGCCACTTCTGAAAACAGTGAATCCATTCAGAAAATTCACTCTACAGCCACTGATTGCTTAACTGCTCTGAAGTCACTCAACGTGAAAGTGGAGGGATGGCACCCAATTCTTATATATTTAGTGTCAACCAAATTAACCGATGCCACTCTTGCCCTTTGGGAGCAGTCTTTCAAGACTCCAAGTAATGTTCCAACTTGGGCTGGAATGGATGAGTATCTCATAAACCGATATGAAGTAGTTGAGAGGATTTCTTCAATAAGAACAACAAAAGAGTGATTTAGTATGCCTAGTCTTCTCTACCCGAATATACAATCATACTCATCTCAAGAAAAATTAAACTATTCTTGTAGGCTTTGTAACGGAGATCATCATTTAAGAACTTGTGGGAAATTCGGGAAATATACAGTGCAGCAAAGAATTGATTATGTTTTCCAGAACAAGATTTGTAATAATTGTCTTTCCTCAGGTCACATTAAAACGAAATGCTCTAGCAAAAACACATGCTTCATCCGCAAATCTAGTCCCCACACTCTCGCCTCCAAATGATAAAAGTCAGAGTGGAGTTAAAGAAACAACGAGTCTACTAAAAATCGTAAAATTGAGAATCAGGAGGACTCAAGTACAAGCAAATATTTCCACAAATAATGATTACATTTTATTTCGCACAGCTCTGGTGCAAATACAATATAATGGTGAATTATTTACGATTAGGGCCCTCATAGATCCTGGTTCTCAGAGAACGTTCTTATCGGAATAAGTTAGATCATTACTTAAATTACCCTATCAGAGAGCTCATATTGAAAGTGTTGGAATTGGTGGTCAAAGCCAATCTGCAAGTAAGGAATGTAACATTACTCTATTTGCTAAACGCTATAATTTGAAATTTACCGTAAATTCAATCGTGTTACCGAAACTTACTAAACGAATTCCATCCATTTCATTCGAACCACCCTGGTCTACCCATATCTCAGGTCTTGACCTGGCAGATCCACATTTTTATCAATCCTCTCAAATAGATTTAATTCTGGGTAATGACTCTGAACATTTTATCAATATCGATGGAATTAAGAAAAAAATCTGCGGTTGGGTTTTAAGTGAAACTATACAAACTGATACTATACATTCATTTACAGCAACCGTAAATCTAATAAGAATTAAATTCACACCCCATAGTCTCTGATGATGAACAGTACTGTGAAAACTTTTACAAACAAACTACTACTAGAGATAATAGTGGGAAATATGTTGTGTGGCTCCCATTTAAAAAGGATTTTCCAAAAGCAAAATTTCTTGGTTCTTCTCGAATTGCAGCTATAGTACAATATTCTCGTATTAATCAATCTCTCGCAAAAACCCCGATCTTGCAAAGGAATATGAAAATGTTCTGGAGGAATATCTAACACTTGATCACATGGAGTCAACCTTATACCGCGAAATAGTCTCAGATGGAGCATACTCTTCTTATTACTTACCTCACCACGCAGTAGTCCTTCCGCAACATAAAACCACTAAAGTAAGGATAGTGTTTAATGCGTCTCGTAAATCTAAATCAGGTTATTCACTTAATGATGTTTTACTTACTGGTCCAACATTACAGTCTGACTTAATCACGGTAATTCTTAATTGGTGCATTTATCAATATGTCTTTAGTGGCGACATACAAAAAATGTACTGACAAATCTTAGTACATCCAGTACATAATATTCAGCGCATAATTTATCAAAAAATGCATCCAGTCCTGTTAAAGGCTATCAACTCAAGACCGTCACATTCGGAGTTAATTGTGAACCTTTTTTAGCAATCCGCACTCTACATCAACTTGCAGAAGATTCTCAAGAAAATTACCCCTATAGTAAAATAATGTAACACAACAACAATTTCAGTTTTTTACAAAACATTTATTTTTATTTATTTAAAAAGAATTTTAAACTTCTTTCGACAACTTCAACTTAGATAATAATATTTATTAGGAGTTACATATTAGTTCAATGTCATAAAGAAATTATATTTTAGTTAGCGGGAATAATAAGAAAAAGACAAAATATAAGAAACAGTGTTTAGAAAAATATTTGATAATTTTATAATAATAAGAAGAAATTAATAAACTAGTAATAAGGAAAATATTTGATGAATATAAATGAAAAACAATAAGTAATAAAATTAAGGAAATGATTTAAAAATAATTAGAAAAGAGAATATACATAAGTTTGGAAGAGTTATTAGGGTAGTATTCATAAATATATATAACTCCCCCACCCTTTGATAACACATTACTCCTGGAATGTGCATTTTCATTAGATTAAAAACTATATCATAATTTTACAAAAGTTATTTTGGTTTAGTTATAATTATATATTATGAATGTATTAATATTAATTGCATTTTTTTTCTTCTTCTAATATTCTTAAAAATATCAAATTTTTGTAGTACATATATTTTTTATAATTTAAATTTTTATTTAATTAAATTGTTATTAAATATTAATAAAATAAAACATTTATTTTTAATTGTTTATATTTTTACATATATTTTAGTTTGACGATAATTACAATTAACAATGTTTATGAACAAATGGTAGTTCATTTCCCTAAATCCTAAATCAATTTTACTTTTTATTAGAATAGTTTCTACCAGTTAGTTTTCTTTCAAATTTTACGTCTGGTATATTATTTTGATATTTGAAATTTCTCTTCACAATTTGTCTGTCTCTTTTACAACCTTTTTCGTCCAAAAAATGTGTAGTATTTTTTTCCTTTACCTGTTTTATTATGTATTTTGGTTTCTGTTTTAAGTTATTAAATCCTAAATTTTTCACTAGTTCCCTTTCTCCATATTCATGACAATCTTCCCTATCAATATTTACTTTCTCAATTCTCTTCACTTTCTTTTCATGAACAATATTATGTAGTTTTTCCCAAACCGATTGATCAACTTGATTGTGTAATAATTCATTGGGTTTAGCTCCTGTTGTACTGTGAATTGAATTATTATAAATTTCTACTGATTTGTATACTAAAGCTTTGTCGTCAAGTTCCTGATCATTTTGCTGCATTCTAAACAACCTAATGTGTTTATTAAGCGTAAGATGGAACCTCTCAATATCGGCGTTTCCTGTGTGTGTGTTGGGCGATGTGAAATGATATTCTATATTTTCCGTTCTTAAGAAGTCCCTAATAAGAGCCGTATTGAATTCATTGTCCGCTACTATTTTTCTTGGTTTTCCCAAAATTGCGAACCTTTCTCTTATCCTTTCAACAATACTTAATGAATTTTTATCACTCAAATAGTGTATGGATACATGTTTCGTAAGTTTATCTATACACGAAAGAAATGTTGTATTTCTACTTAAAAACCAAATATCCATATGAACAATTTCATTCGATTGTAAAGGAGTTTCCGTTATACAAAATTTGTTTTTAGTCGGTAGCCTATCAAATTTGCACATATTGCATATAACACTATTATTAACAAATTTGTGTATTTCCTTTTTCAAATTGGGATAATAAATAATTTTTCTCAATTCCAAGAAAGTTTCCTCAATACCTCTGTGATTTCTATCATTATGAAACTTTTCCAGTATATTTAAAAGATTTTCCTTATCTAAAATATCTTCAATAAAACTGGTACATCGTACAAACTTCATTCCTGGTACATTAGAAAAATAATGAATCAAAGTTTGTTGCAAATTTTCATATATTTCCAAATTACTACAAAAAATTCCTACAGTTCCTTTTATTGGAAAAATTTTCTTCAAAAATTCTAATAATTTTTCTTCAAAATAATTTTCTAAAGTTATAGTGTGTCTTTTAATTTTATTATATAAGATTTCAGTCTCATATTTAAAAGTTTTTCCTAAAACGACTACAATTTGATTCCTATAAATATTAATAGGTGATTCAGAAATAAATATATGGTCATTAAAATTCTCCTGCCCACTATGAATTGTGGCTAAATCTGAACTAGGATTCTGTTCCTCTTCCTCCATAACGTTAACTTCTAAGCGACTTAGAAAATCCGCAACTTTATTTGTTTTGCCTTTAATATATTCTATTTCAAAGTCATATTCATTGAGCTGTAACTTCCACCTTTGCAATTTTATATTTGGTTCTTTCAGGGAATTTAGCCAAGTAAGTGGTCGATGGTCCGTTTGAATTTTAAACTTTCTTCCGAATAAATATGGTCTGAAATATTTAACCGACCAAACAATTGCTAATAATTCTTTCTCTATTGCGCTGTAGTTTAATTCATGTTTGTTCAATGTTCGAGACGTATACGAAATTGGGTGACCACTTTGCGAAAAGACTGCTCCTAAGGCACTATTACTTGCATCTGTTATCAAGACAAATAATTTATCGAACTTAGGATACGCTAAAACCGGGTTTGTACATAAAATTTGATTTAATTTATTAAAGGAGTCAATGTAATTCTGGTTATTAACATCAATGTTCGAACCTTTCTTTAAATAGGAAATAATGGGAAGTGCTATTCGGCTATAATCTTTAATAAATTTCCGATAGAAACCAGTCAAGCCTAAAAATGATCTGATTCCTCTTATCGTTTTCGGTAATGGGATCTTTTTAATTACCTTAATTTTTTCAGGATTTGGTTTTATACCATCCGGTGTAATTATATGTCCTAAATATTCAGACTCTCGCCTAAAAAAGTTGCATTTATCAACCTGTACTTTTAGATTATACTCTGATAATCTTTTAAAAATTTTCCTTATGGAAACTATATGTTCCTGAAGAGACGTTGAAAATACTAAAATATCATCTAAGTATACAACGCAAATGTTATTTATAAAATCATGCAACACTTCGTTCATCATTCTTTGGAAAGATGCAGGCGCATTCTTTAAACCAAAGGGCATACGCGTAAACTCATAATGTCCTGTTGGAGTGGAAAAGGCTGTTTTATGTCTGTCTTCTGGTAGAATTGGGATTTGATGAAATCCCTTTGCCAAATCGAGTGTGCTAAAATATTGAGAACTACCTAACTTTGCAAATAAATCTTCCATATTAGGAATAGGGAATTTGTCCTCTATTGTTACGTCATTCAATCTTCTGTAGTCCACTACAACTCTCCATTTTTGTTCGCCAGAATTGTCTATCTTCTTGGAAACTACCCAAATGGGGGCATTATATGGACTACTAGATTTAACAACTATACCTGAACTTAACATTTCGCCTACTTGTTTCTCAACCTCAGCACAATGAATTTGCGGAAAACGGTAAGTTCTGCAATATACTGGAATATCATTTATTGTAGGTATTCTATGTTTGTATTTACCAACAGACGATAGATTCTCACCCTCAATATAAAAAACGGAATTAAACTCTCTAATTAATTTCGTTAACTCTGTTATCTCTTCATTATTCAAATTTTCCGTCCTTAATTTGTCATTTAAATAGTCTAATCGCGGTTTATTAAAATGTATATCTAAAATTATATTATCAAAATATGAAATATCATTTTCAGTGCATGGTTGTATAGAATTTTCAAATATTAAAGTTATCCTCGCATTATCAGTTATCAAACAATTTTCCTTCAAGTCTATTCTTGCACCTATTGGTTTTAAAATATTACAGCCTATTATTCCATCGAACTCACTAAATATCTCAGTTTCCAACATTTCCATTTTGCAATTTGGTAAATTAAATTCCTTAAAGAATGGGATTGTAACTTTAGTTGTTGTTACTGTTTTAGAACAAATAGTGTTCAACGTTATAGGATATTCTAATTCAGTTTGAAAAGATGGGTGAAATAAACCTCTTCTAATAAGAGTAGTACCAGAACCTGTATCTATCAATAACTTTATTGGGGTAGATTTTGTCATTAACACTATAGAGGGTAAATTTTTTCGGCCTGTAGTTGAAAATTTGACACTTCAACACAATCTACATCCATAGGAACAGTTTCATTTAAACTATTATTTGTCCGTCCACTACTATTACCAACTGCATTTCTATTTGAATTTCTATTACTATAATTTCCACTGCCATTTCCTCTATAATTAAAATTTCTGTTGTTATAATTATTATAATTTCGATTATTAAAATTCTGATTGTCATTTTCATTGTCAAAATTATCATTATTCTGGTTTGTATTGTTCAACAAATTTTTATTGTTATTAAAATTTCTATTTTGAAAATTGCCTGTGCTCTCGTCACTTTCATCAAAATTATTTCTTCTAAAATTACCTGCATTTTGTTGATTATTATTCAAAAATTGGGAATGATTTCTATTTTTATTTCTATTACGATTTACATTAAAAGAATTTTTATTTTTAAAATTGGATGAAGAAGATTGTAAAAACTGTGAACTTTGTAATTTATTGACATAAAAATAATCTGTATCAAGCAGAATTTCCTTCGCATTTAATAACGAGTAAGTATTTCTGGATTGTAAAATTAATTTAGGTTCATTAGGTAATTTACTTATGAAAATTTTCAATACCATTCTTTCATTGTTTGCACAACTAAACCATTGCTCATTGTCTCTATCAATACTTGTTTTTAAATTTAATTTTGTTTTTAAGGTTTCCATGTAATCATAAAATTGATTTACAGAAGTTCTTAATTCAGCTGTCTTTATTTTATTAATTTACTCTCCATACTATCCGAAATATTAAAATTTATTCTTAATATTACCTTAACCTCTTCCCACTTTGTTGGATTGTTGTTGTTTATTAGCGATATATTTGCTTGGTCAATAATTTTGTTGCGTATTCTTAAATCGAACAAGTCGATAAATGTTGACTCAACAAGTTGCCGAACTGCATCAACATTCTTAATAAACATTTCCAACTCCTCTGGCTTGCCACCAAACGGGGGAACATCGGCAAGTAGCTGGAAGGGAATCATTGTTGTTGTAGACATTTTAATTTTGTTCTTACTCTTTCTCCGTATATCTTTCGTCTAATCAATGATAGTTGTTGTTGTATTCAATAACTTCAAGTTGTTTTTGTATTTATTAATATATTAGTTGTAGTTGTTGTATTGGTTGACTCTTTTGTTGTGGTTTTTATTTTATTTGTTATTGTAAGCTCTGTATGCAATTTTTAGTCTATGCTTTGATTTTTGTTTTTTATTATATTAAGAATTTACTGAAGAAATTTTGTTGTGATCTTTCTTTTTATTTTTTTTACAAAATTCAATATTACGTGATTATTTGTCAAGGTCAATATGTTTTGAATTTTCTTTTGTCTTTTTTAATACTTTGGTTTTTTTTAAGTACAGTTTTTATAAAATTTTAATATGATTTATGTTTAATTTATAATTAATTAAAGTAACAATTAATAAAACATTTGATTTGATTTTAAATTATTTTAATATAATAATGTTAGTTAATAAACAAAACCTCCACTTTTAGTATAAGTAGTTTTTAATATTTTTTATATGCACTTAGTTTTATATTATGTCTTCTTCATTTGTTGTATTATTAGAAATTTTATGGTGTTACACATATTTTTTTAAACGTTTATTGATTTTAGTATTTACAAATCAACTAATATTTTCATAAATTTATTAAGTTTTTATTTGTTTTGTTTTTATTTCAATAATATATAGTTTTAGACACTTTTCACTTATTTCTTAAGAAAAGTTTATAAATTAATCGCAAATTTTTAACAATTCGCACTTTTAGGTTTAAGAAAACATTAACGTTTTCATAATACAAAAATAATATACTATTTTTGTTTTATTAACTTAATAATTTTTTAATTATTAAGTGGGGTTCGTAACACACGACTGCGCCAGTAAAATAATGTAACACAACAACAATTTCAGTTTTTTACAAAACATTTATTTTTATTTATTTAAGAAGAATTTTAAACTTCTTTCGACAACTTCAACTTAGATAATAATCTTTATTAGGAGTTACATATTAGTTCAATGTCATAAAGAAATTATATTTTAGTTAGCGGGAATAATAAGAAAAAGGCAAAATATAAGAAACAGTGTTTAGAAAAATATTTGATAATTTTATAATAATAAGAAGAAATTAATAAACTAGTAATAAGGAAAATATTTGATGAATATAAATGAAAAACAATAAGTAATAAAATTAAGGAAATGATTTAAAAATAATTAGAAAAGAGAATATACATAAGTTTGGAAGAGTTATTAGGGTAGTATTCATAAATATATATAACTCTATGCTGCTAAAATATTACGACACGAAACATATGCGGATGATATATTGTCTGAGGGACATACAATTGAAGAGACAAATGTAGCCCAGTCTGAAATTTTACACGTTTTAAAATCTGCTGGATTCATCTCAAAAAATATAACTGCAAATGAGAAACAGTTACTTAGGCAACCTCTGATTTATTTGATTCAGACCTACTTCGGTTTCATGAAACCAGCTCCACAAAAACTGTAGGGATTAAATGGAATGCCTTGAATGATGCTTTTAGTTACTCGTTTTCACCAACATCCCAATCGGAAAGTATAACTAAAAGAAAAATGTTGTCTGGTATAGTATCTATTTTCGATCCTGCTTTCTGGATAACACCTATTGTAATAAGAGCTAAAATGTTAATGCAACAGCTTCGGCTAGAAGGTCAGTAATGTGATGACAATGTTAACTCCGAAATATTGTCCACCTGGAATAAATTGCTCACAGATCTCACTCACATCGATAAAATCAAAATACCAAGATGGTTGCAGTATAATCCTACGGATATAATCCAAATCCATGGCTTTTCAGATGCAACTAAAGAGCTTATTGTGCTGCCGTGTATCTAATAATAGCAAAACAGCTCCCTGTTTACCTAGATTAGAACTAAACTTTTGGCAGTAAAGTTAGTTAAATATATTGTAGAACCCCTGAAATTGTCCGAAAGTGAGATATATTTGTGAACTGGTTCTTTAATAGTTATTGGTTGGATATCTAAACCTCCATGGAACTGGGAAACCTACGTAGCTAATCGAACATCACAAATACTTAGCGCTCTACCCAATGCAAACTGGGGTCATGTCCGCACACACGATAATCCAGCAGATCTTCGTACTCGTGGTTGCAAACCACAAGAATTCACAGAAAATCTCTTATGGTGACAAGAACCAACTTGGCTAATAAAACCTCGATCAGAATGGCCAAAAAAGACACCATTGCAAACTCCAGAAATCGATAAAAAGGTTCAAAGTTTACAAGTAACCATTCACACTACTGATATTTTAAATACATTCTCTTCATACCACAGGGCTTTATGAGTTCTTTATTATGTATTTCGGTTTTATCACAACAGTCTCACGAAAATTAGGTCTCAGAATAATCATTCGGAAATAAATCTCACGCTAAAAGAAGTTAATTTCGTAAAAATTCGCTTAATAACTTTAGCTCAAAAATCCCATTACCCAGCAGAATTTAAATACATCTAGAACTCTCTGCCAATTTCTAACAAAAGCTCATTAAAAACTCTCAACCCATTTTTTGAATTCACAAAATATTCTAAGAATAAACGGCCGTCTTTTAAACGCATCACTAACATATAACGAACGGTACCCAATAATATTGCCCGGAAATTCAAGAATTTGTCAACTCTATCTAGAGCGCTTACATATATTTTTTGTTCATGCAGAGTGTAATCAAATGTGTAGGATGGTTCGAGCAGAACCATTGAATTTTCGTGCAAAAAAGATTATACGTCACTGCAAAACATGTATTATATATAAATAAAACCCATGTTCTCAGATTATGGCTCCTTTACCTCCTGACAGATGTAATTTATCCCTCCCTTTCAAATTTTTAAAAAAATATAGTTTGAGTAAATTTTTGAAATTTTGTAAAAATTTGGATTTTTAGTAAAAATTTGCTGTTTTTTCAGAAAGTTATAATTTATTTGTAAAAAATGGAATTTTAGTAAAATATTATGATTTTTTGTGAAAATTTATAGTTTTAGAGAAATATTTTTATATTAGTGAATTTTTAGTACATATAAAGAAATACGTACTGAAAAATTTTTAATGAAAAATATTCTTTAGGAATTTTTCTATATCGTTATGGTATTTATAATTTCAACACAAAGTTTCAATGAACTTGTCTAATATAATAAACATTAAATTAATTTCACAAGTATTTTCAATAACATACCATATACTAAATATGCATACTCATATTGGTATCTGCACACTTTTATATAATATTTAAACTTTTTTTTCACATTTTATCAAGAAAATAGGTTTATTTTTAAATAAAAATCCAATTTTAACTTAAAAATTTTGTTTTTAAAATAATGACGGTTTATCATTTCTATCGATCTTCGCCGACATAGAGAATTGCAAAACCGACATTTTTCGTTAGAATCCTTAACTTTTCTACGTTCTATTCTGTCGAATATTTTATGCAGACGTCTACTACTACATTTAAAAGTTCCAAGAATTCTTTCAAATAGCAACAAAAACGCATATGCAATTTCTTAACAGGTAGATTAAAGAGTATGTGTAATTTTTGTTGTTGTACTTTCGCAATACAATCATAATTAATTTGTTGGCAAAAGTCGTTAAGGAAAACAAAATGTAAGAAAAAATGCAATGTTATAAAACATTTGCGAATTTTGTAAAATAAAATTGAAATAATCATTTTTTGTTCATTGTGAAAACAATAACTTGATATACTGTAATTCTAATATACTGTAATTTTGAAATCATATTAATATAAATTTCACAATTCCGCCCCTCAATTTCCTAATATAACATTAGGAACAAATTATCCACGACCATAACTAACAAAATCAAACATATGTTCTCATTAAAGTCAAACAAACTTTACAAAGTTATTTTATGTACATGAAAAAAAAAAAAATAATAATTCGCAAGGTTATTAAAAAAATCATTTCCATCTTCATACCCAATAATATTAAAACATAAGAAAAATTACAAAATTTTGATAAAAGTTATTCAAAATAAAATCATTGGTTTTGAATTTAATAAAAAATACAAAAATATTTCACTAAGCCAGCATTGAGTTGAATGTACATATTAAGTACACAAAAAAACAACAGAGAAAAAATTCTCTTCAATGTTTATATGGGAATGCAAAAATTTTCATCACTAAAACAAATAAATTTACATTTTCACATACTACAATTATTTTATTCAAATGCAAATTATAAAAAAATAAAAAATACCGTCCAACCAAAAATTCTCATTTTCTCAAATTTCAACTATTTATATATAATTAAAAACTATAAAAATAAAAAAAAACACACTGGAAAATTTACATTGGAAACAAAACTTAAAAATAAAAAATACTCCTTATGGGAATCCCATAAAACAATTTTATTAAAATTATTTATTTTTTTTATTAATTTTTCAATGTTTATTTTTTTCAAAAATTATTGAACTAAACATTTCTGCTGTTGTTTAGAACCAAATTTTTAATTTTTTCATGAGATCTTGCTTAGCATAGATTGAAAAATAACTAGTTTAATGTAATTTAAAGAAATTGATAAATTATGTAATTAAAAGAAAATATTTGATAATTGGATAATTAAAGAGTAAATGGAAATATTTATTTAAAAAAATAATAAGAACATAAAAATAAGATAACAATAAATATGCTAAAAGAAAATATATTTAATTTATTAAGGATATTCATAGAATATGTAACTATAGGGAGGAAAAAAAAAGCGCCAAAGCATACACATTATTATTTATTTATTTATTTAATTTAATTATTTTCTCCTAATAAATATGATTAATTTTCAAAAGAGAAAATATCGTGCCAAATATGTTTAAATCCTGAGTTATTTTAATCAATTATCTCAAGACGAACATTTTATAGAGATATTGAATAGAGATTTTTAAAATTATTTATAATTTATTTAATAAAATTTACTTTCAATTTACAGTTTAAAGATTTCATTATTTTTATGCAAATATTTTGACATTGTTTTGTTGGTGCTGGAATTTCTTCCCGTTTCATAAACAAATTATTTCATAACACCAAAATATTTAAAATAATGTAAAAAATAACAAATATGGAAATTTCAAATTTTTAAATAAATATTTTTTAAATATTTCATAATAAAAAAAAATCGCAACCGAAAAGTCAAATATAAAATAAGTAGAATTCATTTAAAAAATATATGAACCAAACTTTAAAGCACTTAATGCGGATAGATTACTCTTTTCTAGCTGAATAAAGAATTGATGTTTTTCTTATTGTATATATAATATGCGCTAACAAAATAGCAGGTAATATGCTAGTAGATTATAAAGTTACGAGTAGTAAAATAAATAATCAAATTAGGTAAATACTACTAAACTAAGGGACTAGTTAATTAATAAATACATTAATAAATTAATTTATTAATCTATTCGTTTTTTAGTTTTAGTTTAATAATCAGGTCATTAATTAGTTATTCTATTACACAATTAATTTATCAATCTAGTAACATATCTTTATTAATCTATTAATAAATTAATATTTTAACAAATCATGATATTAAATAACTAAATAGTTATAATTGATTAACTAATTAATAGATAAATACATTAATAAACCAAAGAAGTGAAACTCAAATAATTTTTTTTTCTTAAATATATTATTGAGTTTCAACGAAAAAAATTATGAATCCGATTGGGAACTATGAATTGTTATAAATTTTATTAGCATTTGTGTTCCCGTATTATTATGCGGCAAAAAAGTATTGTACCCCTCAATAACCAATTACTTTTTATGAGAACAGTAGTTATTCTATTAAAATACCCAAGTGGGTATTATAACGGTATATATTATTATAATTATTATTATTATTATTATTATTATTATTATTATTATTATTATTATTATTTTGTAAAATTTCACGAAGCTTCTGCAAAATTAAAACACGTGTCATTCTTTAGTAATAAGTCGAAGAGTAACAAGTGCGTGAAATAAGAATAAATTAATATAAACAAGTGAGACTCTTATATTCGGCTCTATATATCTACCAAAAGCAACTTTTTATAATTACAGCTCATAAGTGAGGTTGGTGGTACGGACTATGCCCATTTTTTTTTTTGTTTCCGAGTCTACATTGGTCCTTGAACTATTTGTACAAAATTTCGTTGATGTTTCACTTTATATGGGAGGTGGGCGATAAAATGGGCACCAATTTTTTGTATCAACCTTTATATCGTAAAGGTAGGTAGGTAGGTAGGTAAAGAAGGGTTGCACGGCACTCATAAGAGTTCTTGTGCATCCACTCGGAGACCATGAGGTCCATTGTGAGTCCCTTCGTGAAGAAAAATAGAAATAAACTACAGGTAGGATATAGAAAGGAGCAAGAAGGAAAAAGCCCAGAGGTGGTCTCACACCGCTTTCACTTGCAGTCCTATCCAAAGCTGAGCCATTCCTAGCCAATTCGTCAGCTACCTCATTGCCATTTATCTCGCAATGACCCGGTACCCAGCAGAGTCTGATATGATAATTCCTCATCAATCTCCTAAGAGCCTTCTTACAGTCGCCAACTAGCCTAGACTTGACAAAATGTCCTTTCAAGGCCTTCAGCGCCGCCTGGCTATCCACATACAGAGTTACCTCTGTATTCACTTCAATGTTCCCTGCAATCAATTCTGTGGCCCTAAGAATACCTAGAATTTCCGCCTGGAACACACTACAACTATCCGGGAGTCTATACGTCCACCTGATGTTTCCCTCAACTAGATACACACCCGCACCAGTGCCTGTATCCATTTTGGATCCATCAGTGAACACTGATACTCCACTGAATAGTTTCTCCCTACCTGACCATTGGTTCCTACTCGGAATAATCAGTATAGGATTTTCCCCGAAATCGACCTCCGTGCACATATAGTCCGTGGATCCAGAAGGAACCAGGGTATGTCCACCGAGATTGACCTCGTTTAAAAGTTTGGAATGTCCTATTATGATTGATCCTGTAAGTCCTAGTTCACTAAGTCTAAGCAGGCTCCTTGCAGCCATTCCCTTCACAAACTCCTCAATGGGTAGGAGATGCAGAATGACGTCAAGTGCCGCCTGAGGTGTGCTTCTTACGGCACCCGTTATGCCAATCGAAGCACATCTCTGGGCTTTAGACAAAAGATTCCTACGACTTCCTATTCTCATTGCCTTCCACCAGACAAGGCATCCATACGTCAGAATTGGCCTCACCACCGAGGTGTAAATCCAATTTACTACCATCGGTTTGAGTCCCCAACTCTTACCTATGGAGTTCCTGCATGTGTAATAGGCGTTGAGACCTCTCTTAAGTCTCTCCTGAGTGTTCCTCTTCCAAGATAATTTACTATCAAGGAACACACCAAGATATTTTGCCTCCTTCTTCAATCCTAGTTCAGTCCCCCCTAGTACCGGTAGCCTAAATTGCTCAATCCTGTACCTTCTGGTGAAAAGAACTAGCTCCGTCTTCCCCGGGTTTACCCCCAAACCCTTACTAGTGGCCCATGAGGACAGTTCGTTAAGTTCATACTGCATGACGTCGCTGATCGTGGAAAGAAATTTACCCGTGATCAGTATAACCACGTCATCAGTATAGGCAACGATTTTCCGCCCTCTTGCGTCAAATTGTCGTAGAATGACATTGACGGCTAAGAGCCATAGTAAGGGCGAGAGAACTCCTCCTTGCGGAGTTCCTCTAGTCACTATCTTCCTTACGCATGCATCTCCCAAGTTCGAATTAATTATTCGGCTATTCAGCATCAAAATAATCCATTCGATTAGGAAGCTTTGAATGCCTAATGATTCTAGTGATTCCCTAATAGCCTCAATCTTAATGTTATTGAAAGCTCCTTCTATATCAAGGAACGCTGCCAATGTATACTCCCTATACTGCAGGCCGCGTTCAATGTAACTCACCACATCATGTAGCGCACTCTCAACAGATTTACCCCTTAGATAAGCGTGTTGAGCCCCACTGATGATATGGTTGTCCATTGTCGTCCTCAGATAAAGATCGATCAATCTCTCTAATGTCTTCAAAAGAAAAGACGATAGGCTGATCGGTCTAAAATCCTTAGGTTTCGAGTGGCCAGCCTTACCCGCCTTAGGTATGAAAATTACCCTAACCTCTCTCCACCTCCTTGGAATATATCTTCTAATAAGACACACACTAAAAAGCTCAGTGAGAAGTTTTAGTGCCGTGTCACTGATGTTCTGCAGCATGGCTGGAAAAACACCGTCTGGACCTGGTGATTTGTAAGGTTCAAAGGTGTTTACCGCCCATGCTACCTTATCCATCGAGGCTATGTCACCAACTACTTCACTAAGTTCCCTATCAGATACACATTCCGAGAATCCCAATATCCGTCCCGCCTGTGCATCTGCCTCTAAGTTCCTACAGCCTGGAAAATGAGTTTCCATAAGTAAACTCAGGGACTCAGAGCAAGACTCCGTCCATGTGTTATCCGCACGCTGAATATATCCAGGAGCACTAGGATCCTTGGATAAAATTCGCCTGAATCTGGATAACTCATTAACGGAGTCAATGGACTCACAGTAATTCCTCCATGAGTCCCTTTTTGCCCTCTTAATGTCCGCATTATACCTATTAAAACTTTCCCTATAGCTGTTCCAATCCTCACACTTGCGTGTCAGTTTCGCCCTATTGAACAACTTCCTAATGGTTGACCTTTGGTTCCTAAGTTCCTTGGTCCACCATTTAGGCTGTTCTCTCTTCCCCGGAAATATTACCGGACAAGTTAGTTCATAGCTTCTCCTAACTTTCCCTGTGAAGTCCTCCACTAAACTCTCAACTCCCTCTGATGACAATTGCCATCCTGGAGCGGCGTTTAGTTCCCTATCCATAATGGCCCTAAAGGAGTCCCAATCGGTCCTTCTGGAGTTCCTATATGGTTCTCCCCTTGGCCTCGCGAAATCTAAACTGAAGGATATCCTGCTATGATCCGAAAAGGAACATTCACTATCCACCCTCCAGTTCTTGATGTATTCGCCCCTAAAGTTCGTCAGTGTTATATCTATAACTGCCTCTCTATCTTTAGTTCTGAATGCGGGCACATTACCCAAGTTACAGATAAAAAGATTGTTAGTAGTTATAAAATTGAAAACTAACTCACCTCTCTCGTTGATATCGGCGCTACCCCACTGGCAGTGATGTGCGTTAGCATCGCAACCGAGTACCAAATATATGCCTCTTCTCTTTGCATACTCTGTTAGTCTGCACACCATATCACCCGGTGGGTTGGCCCCATCGTAGGGCATATAAACGGAGGCGAGTGCGAGTTTCCTCCCGTCTCTATCCTCTCTATTCACGGCCGTTAGGTCTCCATTGCTGAAAGAATGAAAGTTCATAAAATTTAACTCATTCCTAGCCAGTATACACGTTCTTACCTTATCCCCAGTGGATGGTACAAAAAGTGTATACCCCTTGACACTTAATCCACATACCCTGGTGTTGTTGATCCAGGGCTCTTGGATTAAGGCCACATCTACTTTGGAGTCGACAAGGTTCATCGCTAATTCGATAGAGGCTGCTTCACAGTGATGCAAATTAATTTGCACCACTTGCAGCCTTATTGGTACTGTCAGGTTTAGGATACCGGAACCTGATAGTGCCCAGACCGAAATTAGCGATTCCCCCCATAGACTCCAATTTCCTGAGAGACTCCTGGTCTATAGCAAACCTGAAGTCTCTTCCGAGGTTCTCTTTACAAGTCAGAGAAGCTAACAACTTCCACTGACTTGTATCCAGACCCTCATTCTGGTTGACCAGTACTGTCAGTATAGTTTCCACCGGTTTTATGGGTGGTGGAATCCACACTGTCACTACTGGTCTCAGGGGCAACTCAGATGCTAGTATCACATCCAGTTTCGCCTCTGGACAAAGGCTGCCACACTTGGCAATTGTGGCCTTGAGAAATTCAAGTGATTTCTCATTACCACAATTGACAGTTTTGACACCCTTTGACCAGTCCGCGCCTTTGAAGGACACTTCATCCGGCCTTCCTTTCATTAAGGCGATCTCGTCGATGAGCCTATCTTCAATCGACCTCCATAGATCCGTGCTAATCCTCCCATCTGGGTCAGTACGGTCTATGACAGCCGCCTGAAGATATTCCGGCTTCATCAACTCCTTCGCCTTTTTCGAGGTCGAAGGCTTGTCGTCACCAGATCTAGCTCTCTTATTGACCTCCTTTCGGGGGCCTTTAAGAGATCCAGTCGGTGTGTGACTCGCCTTCTTGGCGGTAGGGACTGGTTGGTCATCGCCAGACCTAGCTCTCTTAATGACCTCCTTACGATGATCCTTAAGAGAGCCAGATGGCTTATGACCAGCCCCACTATCAGCATTCTTTATCGTCTTCTTTTGAAGACCTTTAAGAGAGCTGGGAGTGTTGTTTGCCGCACATTTCTTACTGGTAGAGGGTTGGTCGTCTCCAGACCTTGCTCCTTTGGTGCTTGATACACCAGAGTTGCCGGATGGTATACGATCAGCCCCCTTTTTTGCAATGATAGCCAGCCTTCCAGTTTCCACCGATTGTTCCGAAGATGTGATAGGTTTAATTGGTCGGCTGCTATCATTGCCTTTATCTTTGGACTTCATTGCGACCCCTGACACGTTTCCTATGCTCTCCAGAGCATTTTCCGGAATGGTGTCAAATATCGCATTTAGTCCTTCGGGATAAGACATTCCCAAGATAGCTGAGGTCGAGCCATAGGTTTTTTCAAATCTGATCACACTCTTCCTATGCCTCTTGATAAGGTATTTATCCCTACCACTGACTGACGACAGATCCCTCTTGGCCATCTTATTAAGAAAAATCAAGGAGAATCTGACGCCATTCTTTGCTTTTTCCTCTTTTGTTCGGCTGTCGACGACGGCAGTTACACATGGTTTTACCGCATCTTGCCGAACTATTTTTGAACCCACCTGTCCACCATCCCGAGCGGATGACACCTCGGATGCTGGAGAACTCCTTTCCTGAGCGTAAGCTGAAATCATTGTAATTTCATGCTCCTCATCAGAAAAAAGAGAGAGATCCTCCAACCTCTCCGTAGTGCCCGTCCCCCCGAGAGAGTCTCCAGGTGAGCCCAAGAGGTCGTCCGTTTCGGCCAGTTCACTCAATAATTGTCCCTCCTGAGCAATTATGTCCTCGTGAATTCTTAAAAGGTCAGAGTCAGTGTCCGAAACTCCTACTGAAACTGCCCTATTCTCCTCCACATCCTTTTTATTAAAATTTTCCCTGATACTAATCTTGGTCCCACGAAAATGCACGTACTAAGTGGACCATCTCGCGCAGTGACGGCATACGCGGACTAGGCTTTTAAAATTACAACCAACCCGTGCCATGGGCGTTGGAGGGGAGCTGTTAACGATTAGTTTCTTTAAGCACTAACTAACCATGCAGATCCTCGGCACTGCTACCTCTCACCTTGATCTTAAAAGTGCACTTAATTTATTTGGTCCGCGAGAACTTCTATGAGTTTCTAGGTTTGGATGTAATGCTTAGGACCCGACTATAGTCAGTACATGGGGATCTGTAACCAAAGGTAAGTGATCTCCAGTTTATTGGCTACAATCGGATCAGAAGCCTTACATCCGAACCCCCCTATCCGCCACCTGGGGACACGTCCGATGGGAGTAAATAAGTAAAGACTCCACATGGATTTATATCGTAAAAGGTTGATACAAAAAAAACGTAAAAATTTCGTTGTCGTACCTGCTTTTGTTTAAGTGATATCAGCCGAAAAGTATGAACTGAAGCTACAACTGACACCCTGTGTTTCTAGTATTTGGGGCATAACTTTTTTGTTTATTAAAATATATATACTTTCTTAAATGATTTTTTTTGTTTTGGCATGTTGCATGTGGAATGACAAACCCAATTTTTTTATGGTGGGTATAAAAACCAGAAAATTAAACTGTATTAAACCAGTTAATCATAATAATTTATTAATCATTTAATTTATAAATTCATTTTAGCAAATGTGCTTATTGAATATCACTTTTTTGAGATGTAGTTACACATTCTAATTTTCTTTTTTTCAGTCAAATTTGACTCCATCGAAGAAATAACGTGAAATCTTGAACGTGCGAGAAAACAAGTATAATCTGTACCACACCGTTTGATATTCAAACAAATACATTGGCTAAATTCAAATACTCTACTTGAGGATTAAAATGTAAATAAAATAATAAATTTAAAAGTGAGATTCAAATAAGAACTTTTTTCATTTGAATTTATGTGCACTGACGAATTAAAATTTCCTCTTTTTTTCAATCAAAACCAACTACCTAAGGAATAACGTGCTAGACAAGCAAAATAAGTGGGATAAAGCTAACTCCACCAAAAGGACCTAAGGTAGAACGTAGCAGCCCGGATGAGCGAGAAGACAAGTAAAATCCCAACAAATAAATAATCTAAAATCTACTCTGTCAATTTTAATTTTTCCAGTCATAGTCAAGTACCTAAGGAATAAAGTAAAGTATAAAGATAAATTTGTTGCAACTAAAAATTAAAATCAATTCATAAATTTTGATTTTATTCACAAAATAGTGAAGATATCTTATTTAAAAACCATACAAAAATATTCGTGAAATTCTAAGAACCAAATACAAGATTTATTATTTTACATATTTTTGTATGGGTTCACTAATTTGTAAATAAAATCAAAATTTATGAATTGATTTTAACGAAATATGTCTTGTTTTAATTGAAACAAATTTATCTTTATGATCAGAGAATAAAAATACATTTTGGCCATTTTATTATTTTTAATTTTGTATGAAATTTAATTTTTTCACAAAATAGTTTTAATATCTCCATAACTGTTGAGAGTATAAAAAATAATGTAAGTATAACTTGAAGGCAATTTGAATTCGAATTTGTAATTTTTTCTTGAATCATATCGGTCAAGTCGTTCTCAAGAAATGCTTCAATATTTATCGCAATTTATTCGGAAAACTGGAGTCAAAATAAGTGGTTTAGCAATTACTAACATCGTGTATACGAATTGACAGAGATATTCAATGCAACAGATTTTTTATTTTGTCAACTTATGCAATAATTATTAATCTACTCGTTTATTATTCTATGCTATCAATTACATATTTATATATTAGTATATATTAGTATTATATACGTCTATGAATTTTTTAATATAATAACTTATTTTGTTTATTAATCTACAAGTCATATTTTAACAAATCATGAGATTAATAAAAATAGTAAATGAACAGATCAATAAATTTAAAGGTTAAGATTATTTAAATTTCATAATTTTAAGGTGAATTTACTAACCTATTAGTTTATTTATCTCTCAAATAATTATTTTTATTAATCTATTACTTTATATTAATAAAATAATGTGTATAAAATCGACTGATTTTATACTTAATAAAAAATATATATATTTGAATTGTTAGTCGTAGCTTTAACGTTGTTTTTATATACATATCTAAAAACATTGAATTGTAACCACTGAATTATATTGTATATTATCCTATAATAATTATTGTGAATTATTTTATAGATGTTTATAAACGTTGATCCCTTAACCGCTAGGTTCTTTTGGTATTTATAAAAATCTTAAAATCATTAATCTTGAAGATATCTTCTTGTGCATACCTACAACGTTTTTAAATCTTAACCATATATTTAAATATTAAATTGGCTAAAACTTATACCTATTTATATCTAAATTTATTATACTTGTTAAATAAAACTAAAATTAATTGGAGGAAGTTTAAAACTATAAGAAAAAATAAAAATTGTTGATGTAAATTGAAATTCGAATTCGAATTGAAATTGACGTAAGAGTATTTATTAAAAAATCTGTACATGCACACAGTACCACACATTCCTAAAGGTAAGCTCACAGGCACACGAACACATTCTTTTTTTATCTAATTATTCATCTCACAACATTTAACCTAATAATAATTTTCACTACTCTAATCTCTTTCCCAATTCATTATAACAGACCTCGTATAATTTCTCATATACTGAGAAATTATATAATGATTGAGAAATTGATGTTCTCCTATTAGATCGTTAGAAATCTACCCTATATACAGTCCTGGCTCGAACCTATCTCCAAAATCGCTAGAACATCAAATTTCTGCATGATCCTTCTCAGCTGAAAAAAATAAAAAGCTCCAATTAATAACACTAATTTATTTCACCACAAAAGAATGAGGTAAGAAAAACACCCATATTAGCACATATTTACATACACATAAATTAGTTTAATAAAAAAAACAAGACAAGAAAAACATCTCGGAGGTAAATCGAAATAGAAAAATATTAAAATTGTGCGAAATAACTATAAAAAGTGATATAATTGTAAAAAAAGTAAATAAAAACATATAAATTATCCTCGTACATAGAAATTAAAAGGGAAACTAACCAAAAAAGGAAGAACGTTAAAAAAAATACCGGTGTTAAATATTAAAAAAAACACCAACAAAAATTACAGAATCAAAAAGTAAATTTGCCTTATTGCATAATAAAAAAATACTTTTTAATATACACAAAAAAATATAAGGTACCGTTATAAAAGCCGGTTTAGCATACTTAAAATTTCAAATGCTTATAAATTCCGTTAGAATACTTAAAGTATATATATAAATCGGTCCGTTATTTTTTACATAAAAGTATATACTATATCTTTCTCGTTTTTTTTCACACATGTATATGCTTAAAAATTGTATAAAAAATACATACATATATCATGTATATACATATATGTATACATATATATACATATTCAATAGCAAAAGTAAATGAAAAATCGCCATCTTTAATACTAAGTCAAGACAGTGCA
The DNA here is from genome assembly GCA_932274085.1 of Protocalliphora azurea. Lineage (NCBI taxonomy): Eukaryota > Metazoa > Arthropoda > Insecta > Diptera > Calliphoridae > Protocalliphora > Protocalliphora azurea. Next base: position 5,269,097 of record OW026524.1, read on the forward strand.
TTGATTAAAAAACATAAAAGCAATTTGTAATATTTAAAAAAAAGAGAAGTAAAATATATAGTTATGAAATTTTAAACAAAAAAAAAAAATAAATGTTTACAGCTAATAAAATAATTTCAAATAATAAACAAATTTATAAAAAGGAAAAAAAATAAAATAAATAAGTAAATAAAAATAGGTAGCAATCATAACAAGGTACATTAAAAAAGTGTTAAATAATTTGTCGTTCACTGTAAACATAAAAAAGAAAACAAAGCAACACAAAAGGCTTAACAGTGTTACCGCAAAAGTATGTAAAAAAATAATAATAAATTAAAAGATAAATTTTAACACTTAACTAAAAAAAGAGGTAACGTTTGTTTCCCTAAATTACAAAAAAAAAAATAATTAATAAAATAAGTTTCTGTATTAATTTAAAAAAATTAAATGCAATAAGTATAGATTTCGTATATGGTAACACTGGTAAAAAAAAACAAAACAGACAAAGAAAAAATCAACACAACAAGAATAAGCTAAATCAAAGAAGAAAAAATGAGTGAGAAGAAAAAATACCGAAAAAAATCATAATAAATTAAATCGTAACGTAATTCCTGCAAGAAAATTTTAATATTTAAAAGGAAAAAAAGGTAATATTATATTAAACAATTAATTTATTAAAACATTTAAAAATTATATATTTGCTTTACGTATACCTACTTCGCGTTTTACTTAAAAAAAAATAACAATAATAATATACATACATATTTCTTTTTGTTATTCGATATTCGCTTGTCGTCATTTCTTATCATCGTCATATTTTGATTACGGAAGTTACATATTCCACAACACACTCAGAACCATATTAGAAGTATCAATATCAAGTTTAAATTCCCATTCTGTTGAAAGTTGTATGGAAAATTTTGTAATGTATAATTTTACATTTTTTTATAATCCTTGAATTTTGCTCGGTGAGGACATTTTTTTACCGCTGAAGCTAATATAAATTTTCATTGCTAATATATTTAACTCTTCTCTACAATTAGTGCTTCATAATCAGTTGTGGGAGTTTAATCCGAAATAATTGTTGATAGCGGAATTCAAGTGTATTAAATCACCAGTTGAAAATTCTTAATCCCTCAATTAGAATCTTTACAGTGGATATTCTTTATCATATAATAAATATTGTCCATATCTAAAAATTGCATTATTTCTTGCAATAGTGAACCACATTCATAATCCTACAATATTTATTATCTCTTACTTAGCTATTAATAATATATTAATAGATTAAAATCCACATTCAAGAATAACTTTTCCTCATCTTATACCATATATTGATCCTTCTGGGGAAATACTATTCATTCCTAACTAAAAACATATTATATTCTTAGAGGTCACAATAAATTCCAATACAGAAAACATGAAAAATTTTTATTTGATTGCGATCATTTAATAACTTTTTGTACAAATTTCGGTAAATCTGATATCGAAGATCAAACAGACCCTGTATTAGAAACGAAGTTGGAGATGGCGAAAGTTGCAAACATCTTACGAGGTTCTAATGATTTCTCCAAGATTAGAAAACAGCAAAGATTTCAAGGAAAATGCTAAAATTAACTTTACAGCATGCTCAGAAACATATTATACATGTAGGTCCCATATTGTAGATTTGCTTAAACTCTCAAGAGCTTATGAATAACAAAACACAATGGCTCGATCAAGCCTACTTCCCCAAATACTTCCCGCAGCTATCAGATCTTCATTCATAAAACTCCCTCCTTATGAAATAGATATATTCACTGGTAGCTATGAAGAATGGCCAGCATTCCGCGACCTTTTCACTACTGCTTGCATAGAAAATGGCGAAAACCCAAAAGCAGAGAAGTTATTTTATTTAAGATTAAAAACAAGTGGTAGTGCGGGTGCAATTGTTAAACGTTACACACTGTGTGATGAAAACTTTGGTCATGCTTGGAATGCACTTAAGTCTCGATACGATAATAAACGAGTTTTAATAGACAACAAACTGAAAATACTCTTTAACATCCCTGTCGCCACTTCTGAAAACAGTGAATCCATTCAGAAAATTCACTCTACAGTCACTGATTGCTTAACTGCTCTGAAGTCACTCAACGTGAAAGTGGAGGGATGGCACCCAATTCTTATATATTTAGTGTCAACCAAATTAACCGATGCCACTCTTGCCCTTTGGGAGCAGTCTTTCAAGACTCCAAGTAATGTTCCAACTTGGGCTGGAATGGATGAGTATCTCATAAACCGATATGAAGTAGTTGAGAGGATTTCTTCAATAAGAACAACAAAAGAGTGATTTAGTATGCCTAGTCTTCTCTACCCGAATATACAATCATACTCATCTCAAGAAAAATTAAACTATTCTTGTAGGCTTTGTAACGGAGATCATCATTTAAGAACTTGTGGGAAATTCGGGAAATATACAGTGCAGCAAAGAATTGATTATGTTTTCCAGAACAAGATTTGTAATAATTGTCTTTCCTCAGGTCACATTAAAACGAAATGCTCTAGCAAAAACACATGCTTCATCCGCAAATCTAGTCCCCACACTCTCGCCTCCAAATGATAAAAGTCAGAGTGGAGTTAAAGAAACAACGAGTCTACTAAAAATCGTAAAATTGAGAATCAGGAGGACTCAAGTACAAGCAAATATTTCCACAAATAATGATTACATTTTATTTCGCACAGCTCTGGTGCAAATACAATATAATGGTGAATTATTTACGATTAGGGCCCTCATAGATCCTGGTTCTCAGAGAACGTTCTTATCGGAATAAGTTAGATCATTACTTAAATTACCCTATCAGAGAGCTCATATTGAAAGTGTTGGAATTGGTGGTCAAAGCCAATCTGCAAGTAAGGAATGTAACATTACTCTATTTGCTAAACGCTATAATTTGAAATTTACCGTAAATTCAATCGTGTTACCGAAACTTACTAAACGAATTCCATCCATTTCATTCGAACCACCCTGGTCTACCCATATCTCAGGTCTTGACCTGGCAGATCCACATTTTTATCAATCCTCTCAAATAGATTTAATTCTGGGTAATGACTCTGAACATTTTATCAATATCGATGGAATTAAGAAAAAAATCTGCGGTTGGGTTTTAAGTGAAACTATACAAACTGATACTATACATTCATTTACAGCAACCGTAAATCTAATAAGAATTAAATTCACACCCCATAGTCTCTGATGATGAACAGTACTGTGAAAACTTTTACAAACAAACTACTACTAGAGATAATAGTGGGAAATATGTTGTGTGGCTCCCATTTAAAAAGGATTTTCCAAAAGCAAAATTTCTTGGTTCTTCTCGAATTGCAGCTATAGTACAATATTCTCGTATTAATCAATCTCTCGCAAAAACCCCGATCTTGCAAAGGAATATGAAAATGTTCTGGAGGAATATCTAACACTTGATCACATGGAGTCAACCTTATACCGCGAAATAGTCTCAGATGGAGCATACTCTTCTTATTACTTACCTCACCACGCAGTAGTCCTTCCGCAACATAAAACCACTAAAGTAAGGATAGTGTTTAATGCGTCTCGTAAATCTAAATCAGGTTATTCACTTAATGATGTTTTACTTACTGGTCCAACATTACAGTCTGACTTAATCACGGTAATTCTTAATTGGTGCATTTATCAATATGTCTTTAGTGGCGACATACAAAAAATGTACTGACAAATCTTAGTACATCCAGTACATAATATTCAGCGCATAATTTATCAAAAAATGCATCCAGTCCTGTTAAAGGCTATCAACTCAAGACCGTCACATTCGGAGTTAATTGTGAACCTTTTTTAGCAATCCGCACTCTACATCAACTTGCAGAATATTCTCAAGAAAATTACCCCTATAGTAAAATAATGTAACACAACAACAATTTCAGTTTTTTACAAAACATTTATTTTTATTTATTTAAAAAGAATTTTAAACTTCTTTCGACAACTTCAACTTAGATAATAATATTTATTAGGAGTTACATATTAGTTCAATGTCATAAAAAATTATATTTTAGTTAGCGGGAATAATAAGAAAAAGACAAAATATAAGAAACAGTGTTTAGAAAAATATTTGATAATTTTATAATAATAAGAAGAAATTAATAAACTAGTAATAAGGAAAATATTTGATGAATATAAATGAAAAACAATAAGTAATAAAATTAAGGAAATGATTTAAAAATAATTAGAAAAGAGAATATACATAAGTTTGGAAGAGTTATTAGGGTGGTATTCATAAATATATATAACTCCCCCACCCTTTGATAACACATTACTCCTGGAATGTGCATTTTCATTAGATTAAAAACTATATCATAATTTTACAAAAGTTATTTTGGTTTAGTTATAATTATATATTATGAATGTATTAATATTAATTGCATTTTTTTTCTTCTTCTAATATTCTTAAAAATATCAAATTTTTGTAGTACATATATTTTTTATAATTTAAATTTTTATTTAATTAAATTGTTATTAAATATTAATAAAATAAAACATTTATTTTTAATTGTTTATATTTTTAAATATATTTTAGTTTGACGATAATTACAATTAACAATGTTTATGAACAAATGGTAGTTCATTTCCCTAAATCCTAAATCAATTTTACTTTTTATTAGAATAGTTTCTACCAGTTAGTTTTCTTTCAAATTTTACGTCTGGTATATTATTTTGATATTTGAAATTTCTCTTCACAATTTGTCTGTCTCTTTTACAACCTTTTTCGTCCAAAAAATGTGTAGTATTTTTTTCCTTTACCTGTTTTATTATGTATTTTGGTTTCTGTTTTAAGTTATTAAATCCTAAATTTTTCACTAGTTCCCTTTCTCCATATTCATGACAATCTTCCCTATCAATATTTACTTTCTCAATTCTCTTCACTTTCTTTTCATGAACAATATTATGTAGTTTTTCCCAAACCGATTGATCAACTTGATTGTGTAATAATTCATTGGGTTTAGCTCCTGTTGTACTGTGAATTGAATTATTATAAATTTCTACTGATTTGTATACTAAAGCTTTGTCGTCAAGTTCCTGATCATTTTGCTGCATTCTAAACAACCTAATGTGTTCATTAAGCGTAAGATGGAACCTCTCAATATCGGCGTTTCCTGTGTGTGTGTTGGGCGATGTGAAATGATATTCTATATTTTCCGTTCTTAAGAAGTCCCTAATAAGAGCCGTATTGAATTCATTGTCCGCTACTATTTTTCTTGGTTTTCCCAAAATTGCGAACCTTTCTCTTATCCTTTCAACAATACCTAATGAATTTTTATCACTCAAATAGTGTATGGATACATGTTTCGTAAGTTTATCTATACACGAACAATTTCATTCGATTGTAAAGGAGTTTCCGTTATACAAAATTTGTTTTTAGTCGGTAGCCTATCAAATTTGCACATATTGCATATAACACTATTATTAACAAATTTGTGTATTTCCTTTTTCAAATTGGGATAATAAATAATTTTTCTCAATTCCAAGAAAGTTTCCTCAATACCTCTGTGATTTCTATCATTATGAAACTTTTCCAGTATATTTAAAAGATTTTCCTTATCTAAAATATCTTCAATAAAACTGGTACATCGTACAAACTTCATTCCTGGTACATTAGAAAAATAATGAATCAAAGTTTGTTGCAAATTTTCATATATTTCCAAATTACTACAAAAAATTCCTACAGTTCCTTTTATTGGAAAAATTTTCTTCAAAAATTCTAATAATTTTTCTTCAAAATAATTTTCTAAAGTTATAGTGTGTCTTTTAATTTTATTATATAAGATTTCAGTCTCATATTTAAAAGTTTTTCCTAAAACGACTACAATTTGATTCCTATAAATATTAATAGGTGATTCAGAAATAAATATATGGTCATTAAAATTCTCCTGCCCACTATGAATTGTGGCTAAATCTGAACTAGGATTCTGTTCCTCTTCCTCCATAACGTTAACTTCTAAGCGACTTAGAAAATCCGCAACTTTATTTGTTTTGCCTTTAATATATTCTATTTCAAAGTCATATTCATTGAGCTGTAACTTCCACCTTTGCAATTTTATATTTGGTTCTTTCAGGGAATTTAGCCAAGTAAGTGGTCGATGGTCCGTTTGAATTTTAAACTTTCTTCCGAATAAATATGGTCTGAAATATTTAACCGACCAAACAATTGCTAATAATTCTTTCTCTATTGCGCTGTAGTTTAATTCATGTTTGTTCAATGTTCGAGACGTATACGAAATTGGGTGACCATTTTGCGAAAGGACTGCTCCTAAGGCACTATTACTTGCATCTGTTATCAAGACAAATAATTTATCGAACTTAGGATACGCTAAAACCGGGTTTGTACATAAAATTTGATTTAATTTATTAAAGGAGTCAATGTAATTCTGGTTATTAACATCAATGTTCGAACCTTTCTTTAAATAGGAAATAATGGGAAGTGCTATTCGGCTATAATCTTTAATAAATTTCCGATAGAAACCAGTCAAGCCTAAAAATGATCTGATTCCTCTTATCGTTTTCGGTAATGGGATCTTTTTAATTACCTTAATTTTTTCAGGATTTGGTTTTATACCATCCGGTGTCCTAAATATTCAGACTCTCGCCTAAAAAAGTTGCATTTATCAACCTGTACTTTTAGATTATACTCTGATAATCTTTTAAAAATTTTCCTTATGGAAACTATATGTTCCTGAAGAGACGTTGAAAATACTAAAATATCATCTAAGTATACAACGCAAATATTATTTATAAAATCATGCAACACTTCGTTCATCATTCTTTGGAAAGATGCAGGCGCATTCTTTAAACCAAAGGGCATACGCGTAAACTCATAATGTCCTGTTGGAGTGGAAAAGGCTGTTTTATGTCTGTCTTCTGGTAGAATTGGGATTTGATGAAATCCCTTTGCCAAATCGAGTGTGCTAAAATATTGAGAACTACCTAACTTTGCAAATAAATCTTCCATATTAGGAATAGGGAATTTGTCCTCTATTGTTACGTCATTCAATCTTCTGTAGTCCACTACAACTCTCCATTTTTGTTCGCCAGAATTGTCTATCTTCTTGGAAACTACCCAAATGGGGGCATTATATGGACTACTAGATTTAACAACTATACCTGAACTTAACATTTCGCCTACTTGTTTCTCAACCTCAGCACAATGAATTTGCGGAAAACGGTAAGTTCTGCAATATACTGGAATATCATTTATTGTAGGTATTCTATGTTTGTATTTGCCAACAGACGATAGATTCTCACCCTCAATATAAAAAACGGAATTAAACTCTCTAATTAATTTCGTTAACTCTGTTATCTCTTCATTATTCAAATTTTCCGTCCTTAATTTGTCATTTAAATAGTCTAATCGCGGTTTATTAAAATGTATATCTAAAATTATATTATCAAAATATGAAATATCATTTTCAGTGCATGGTTGTATAGAATTTTCAAATATTAAAGTTATCCTCGCAGTATCAGTTATCAAACAATTTTCCTTCAAGTCTATTCTTGCACCTATTGGTTTTAAAATATTACAGCCTATTATTCCATCGAACTCACTAAATATCTCAGTTTCCAACATTTCCATTTTGCAATTTGGTAAATTAAATTCCTTAAAGAATGGGATTGTAACTTTAGTTGTTGTTACTGTTTTAGAACAAATAGTGTTCAACGTTATAGGATATTCTAATTCAGTTTGAAAAGATGGGTGAAATAAACCTCTTCTAATAAGAGTAGTACCAGAACCTGTATCTATCAATAACTTTATTGGGGTAGATTTTGTCATTAACACTATAGAGGGTAAATTTTTTCGGCCTGTAGTTGAAAATTTGACACTTCAACACAATCTACATCCATAGGAACAGTTTCATTTAAACTATTATTTGTCCGTCCACTACTATTACCAACTGCATTTCTATTTGAATTTCTATTACTATAATTTCCACTGCCATTTCCTCTATAATTAAAATTTCTGTTGTTATAATTATTATAATTTCGATTATTAAAATTCTGATTGTCATTTTCATTGTCAAAATTATCATTATTCTGGTTTGTATTGTTAAAAAATTTTTTATTGTTATTAAAATTTCTATTTTGAAAATTGCCTGTGCTCTCGTCACTTTCATCAAAATTATTTCTTCTAAAATTACCTGCATTTTGTTGGTTATTATTAAAAAATTGGGAATGATTTCTATTTTTATTTCTATTACGATTTACATTAAAAGAATTTTTATTTTTAAAATTGGATGAAGAAGATTGTAAAAACTGTGAACTTTGTAATTTATTGACATAAAAATAATCTGTATCAAGCAGAATTTCCTTCGCATTTAATAACGAGTAAGTATTTCTGGATTGTAAAATTAATTTAGGTTCATTAGGTAATTTACTTATGAAAATTTTCAATACCATTCTTTCATTGTTTGCACAACTAAACCATTGCTCATTGTCTCTATCAATACTTGTTTTTAAATTTAATTTTGTTTTTAAGGTTTCCATGTAATCATAAAATTGATTTACAGAAGTTCTTAATTCAGCTGTCTTTATTTTATTAATTATACTCTCCATACTATCCGAAATATTAAAATTTATTCTTAATATTACCTTAACCTCTTCCCACTTTGTTGGATTGTTGTTGTTTATTAGCGATATATTTGCTTGGTCAATAATTTTGTTGCGTATTCTTAAATCGAACAAGTCGATAAATGTTGACTCAACAAGTTGCCGAACTGCATCAACATTCTTAATAAACATTTCCAACTCCTCTGGCTTGCCACCAAACGGGGGAACATCGGCAAGTAGCTGGAAGGGAATCATTGTTGTTGTAGACATTTTAATTTTGTTCTTACTCTTTCTCCGTATATCTTTCGTCTAATCAATGATAGTTGTTGTTGTATTCAATAACTTCAAGTTGTTTTTGTATTTATTAATATATTAGTTGTAGTTGTTGTATTGGTTGACTCTTTTGTTGTGGTTTTTATTTTATTTGTTATTGTAAGCTCTGTATGCAATTTTTAGTCTATGCTTTGATTTTTGTTTTTTATTATATTAAGAATTTACTGAAGAAATTTTGTTGTGATCTTTCTTTTTATTTTTTTTTTTACAAAATTCAATATTACGTAATTATTTGTCAAGGTCAATATGTTTTGAATTTTCTTTTGTCTTTTTTAATACTTTGGTTTTTTTTTTAAGTACAGTTTTTATAAAATTTTAATATGATTTATGTTTAATTTATAATTAATTAAAGTAACAATTAATAAAACATTTGATTTGATATTAAATTATTTTAATATAATAATGTTAGTTAATAAACAAAATCTCCACTTTTAGTATAAGTAGTTTTTAATATTTTTTATATGCACTTAGTTTTATATTATGTCTTCTTCATTTGTTGTATTATTAGAAATTTTATGGTGTTACACATATTTTTTTAAACGTTTATTGATTTTAGTATTTACAAATTAACTAATATTTTCATAAATTTATTAAGTTTTTATTTGTTTTGTTTTTATTTCAATAATATATAGTTTTAGACACTTTTCACTTATTTCTTAAGAAAAGTTTATAAATTAATCGCAAATTTTTAACAATTCGCACTTTTAGGTTTAAGAAAACATTAACGTTTTCATAATACAAAAATAATATACTATTTTTGTTTTATTAAATTAATAATTTTTTAATTATTAAGTGGGGTTCGTAACACACGACTGCGCCAGTAAAATAATGTAACACAACAACAATTTCAGTTTTTTACAAAACATTTATTTTTATTTATTTAAGAAGAATTTTAAACTTCTTTCGACAACTTCAACTTAGATAATAATCTTTATTAGGAGTTACATATTAGTTCAATGTCATAAAGAAATTATATTTTAGTTAGCGGGAATAATAAGAAAAAGACAAAATATAAGAAACAGTGTTTAGAAAAATATTTGATAATTTTATAATAATAAGAAGAAATTAATAAACTAGTAATAAGGAAAATATTTGATGAATATAAATGAAAAACAATAAGTAATAAAATTAAGGAAATGATTTAAAAATAATTAGAAAAGATAATATACATAAGTTTGGAAGAGTTATTAGGGTAGTATTCATAAATATATATAACTATGCTGCTAAAATATTACGACACGAAACATATGCGGATGATATATTGTCTGAGGGACATACAATTGAAGAGACAAATGTAGCCCAGTCTGAAATTTTACAAGTTTTAAAATCTGCTGGATTCATCTCAAAAAAGATAACTGCAAATGAGAAACAGTTACTTAGGCAACCTCTGATTTATTTGATTCAGACCTACTTCGGTTTCATGAAACCAGCTCCACAAAAACTGTAGGGATTAAATGGAATGCCTTGAATGATGCTTTTAGTTACTCGTTTTCACCAACATCCCAATCGGAAAGTATAACTAAAAGAAAAAAGTTGTCTGGTATAGTATCTATTTTCGATCCTGCTGGCTGGATAACACCTATTGTAATAAGAGCTAAAATGTTAATGCAACAGCTTCGGCTAGAAGGTCAGTAATGTGATGACAATGTTAACTCCGAAATATTGTCCACCTGGAATAAATTGCTCACAGATCTCACTCACATCGATAAAATCAAATAATAATAGCAAAACAGCTCCCTGTTTACCTAGATTAGAACTAAACTTTTGGCAGTAAAGTTAGTTAAATATATTGTAGAACCCCTGAAATTGTCCGAAAGTGAGATATATTTGTGAACTGGTTCTTTAATAGTTATTGGTTGGATATCTAAACCTCCATGGAACTGGGAAACCTACGTGGCTAATCGAACATCACAAATACTTAGCGCTCTACCCAATGCAAACTGGGGTCATGTCCGCACACACGATAATCCAGCAGATCTTCGTACTCGTGGTTGCAAACCACAAGAATTCACAGAAAATCTCTTATGGTGACAAGAACCAACTTGGCTAATAAAACCTCGATCAGAATGGCCAAAAAAGACACCATTGCAAACTCCAGAAATCGACAAAAAGGTTCAAAGTTTACAAGTAACCATTCACACTACTGATATTTTAAATACATTCTCTTCATACCACAGGGCTTTATGAGTTCTTTATTATGTATTTCGGTTTTATCACAACAGTCTCACGAAAATTAGGTCTCAGAATAATCATTCGGAAATAAATCTCACGCAAAAAGAAGTTAATTTCGTAAAAATTCGCTTAATAACTTTAGCTCAAAAATCCCATTACCCAGCAGAATTTAAATACATCTAGAACTCTCTGCCAATTTCTAACAAAAGCTCATTAAAAACTCTCAACCCATTTTTTGAATTCACAAAATATTCTAAGAATAAACGGCCGTCTTTTAAACGCATCACTAACATATAACGAACGGTACCCAATAATATTGCCCGGAAATTCAAGAATTTGTCAACTCTATCTAGAGCGCTTACATATATTTTTTGTTCATGCAGAGTGTAATCAAATGTGTAGGATGGTTCGATCAGAACCATTGAAATTTCGGGCAAAAAAGATTATACGTCACTGCAAAACATGTATTATATATAAATGAAACCCATGTTCTCAGATTATGGCTCCTTTACCTCCTGACAGATGTAATTTATCCCTCCCTTTTCAAACGACTGGTATAGACTTTGCTGCCCTTTTGAGTTAAAAAACTCTTTTCTCAGAAATGCTGCTATAATAAAAGGATATGTAAGCGTTTTTGTATGTTTCAGCACCAAGGCCATCCACCTGGAAGTATGTTCAGATTTGTCCACAGCAGCTTTTCGTGCAGCATTCTCTCGTTTCGTTGGAAGACGGGAACGTGAGGAGGGATATTCATCCCTCCTCATGCACCCCACATGGGTGGCCTATGGGAGGCAGCAGTAAAAAGGTTCAAATTTCATTTAAAGCGTATTACATTCCCATATAACTTCAATTTTGAAGAATTCGCAAACATCTTAGCTCAAATTGAAGGAATTTTAAACTCTCGACCCATTTCAGTTTTGTCAGAAGATCGACTTATCACCTCTAATTCCAGGACATTTTTAAAGAGGTGCTCCTTCTTAGCCGTTGGGAAAGATTCAAAGTGATTCATTATTAATTGGCCATTCGATGGAAGGAATATTATTTAAAAACCTTGCATCAACGGTATAAGTGGAAAAGTTATTCCAAAAATATAAAACCAGGTGATTTTGTAGTTATTATGAACAACTTATTGCCTCCATCAGAATGGCGCTTAGGTAGAATCGAAATGACCTATACTGGCTTAGATAACAATGTTCGCATTGCAGATATTAAAACTACTAGTGGTCTTATAAAATGGCCCATAGTAAAGCTTTGCTATTTGCCTCTACTCAGTGATAATATCTCTTACACTTTTCATCATTTTCTATTTTTATTTAAAAAAGAAATAATCTTTAACAAGTATAGCGTCAAAAAAAATATCTATACTAATTTCATGTTTTTTTTCTGCTTTCTTCCAATTTTATTTCATTCCATCTCCAGACGTGGTAATATATACGTCGTTCAACAAGGCGCAATCCCGACGTGTATCAGTGTCGTATATACAAACATTTCTGTAGGCGATTTTTAAGAATAAATGTACACCAAAGAAATTACGTGGTAGGCAAATACAAATACTGCGTCAACTGCTTAGCCAGAAGCCACGAACTAAGATCATGCTCCTACAGGGATACTTGCCGAAAATGTGCCAACTACCACCACACATTGGTACACCTCGGGATTCAAAGCCGAATAAAACACCCAAGGACGACAAGAACAGGTCCAGCACGATCATCGTCATCTAGTCACCGTGGTTCATCACCTAGTCACCGTCGTTCTTCAGCTGATCGCCCTTCATCGTCATCAACTGTCAATAACTGTTAACGTCACTCAACTACAACAACTGCATCAACCAACAACCTGTCTTCATCGACTTCTGAAGTCCCTAACCAGCGCATACTTTCTGAAGCAAGTATTATGTGCAGAACCAAACCAACCAACCAACTAACAAATCTAGCGGTCGGAATGTATAAAATCGCCTGATTTTATACTAAATAAAAAAATATATATTTGAATTGTTAGTCGTAAATTTAATGTTTTTTTATATACATATCTAAAAACATTGAATTGTAACCACTGAATTATATTGTATATTATGTAATATTACGTTATCCTATAATAATTATTGTGAATTATTTTATACATGTTTATAAACATTGATCCCTTAACCGCTAGGTTCTTTTGGTATTTATAAGAATCTTAAAATCATTAATCTTGAAGCCATCTTCTTGTGCATACCTACAACGTTTTTAAATCTTAACCATATATTTAAATATTAAATTGGCTAAAAAAATCTAAATTTATTATACTTATTAAATAATTTAAAACTATAAGAAAAAATAAAAATTGTTGATGTAAATTGAACAGACTTGAAAGAGTATTTATTAAAAAATCTATACATGCACACAGTAACACACATTCCTAAAGGAACACATTAATTTTTTTATCTAATTATTCATCTCATAACATTTAGCCAAATAATAATTTTCACTACTCTAATCTCTTCCCCAATTCATTATAACACACCTCGTATAATTTCTCATATACTGAGAAATTATATAATGATTGAGAAATCATTATATCCTATTAGATCGTTAGAAATCTACCCTATATACAGTCCTGGCTCAAACCTATACCCAAAATCGCTAGTACATCAAATTTTTTAACAAATCAATAGATTAATAGATTATATAATTCGAAATTAAATAAGCAAATTAGTAGACCATTGGATAACAAATTAATAGATTAACAAACTGATTTCCCTTGAAAAAGATTACTTCTAACTGCCCTGAAGTCATTGCATCTGTCCCTAAAGAATATATTATAGATTTAGATTTTCTAAAATTCAAGGAAGCCTGTATGACAAAATGGGATAAAGCTATCAGAGTAATGGTATATGATTAAGGGTGCAAAATCAATCAAAAACTCCTCTAAGACTTCCTTCGCATGTTAAACAAATATCTCCTACTGAATCAATATCATCATTAGTAAAAAAAGTATCGCGTATTAATCATCAAGTGTTTTCTAAAATTAAGAATAAACTGATTTACATCACCCAACTACTTCATTACCATAGAGAACATTATTCCTTGCAAAAGTATAAGAATGTAAGGAAAAAAAGTCCTTTATATCCCTTAAACCCGTATTTAGATATCAATGATGTTATAAGAATTAACGGTAGAATTTCCAATTCAGCCCTCTCGTATAATGAACGACATCCGATTCTCCATCCTGTCAACTCTACTTTTTGTAAATTATTTATTAATTTCTCGCATAATCTTCTTATGCATGTCGAAATTAATTTAATGCTAAGAGCAATAAGAGGAAAGTATTTCGTCTCTCGACTTAGGTAGGCCATTCGTTTTTGTATTAGAAAGTGTGTCACATGTACTCGCTATAAGCAAAAGGTAAATTGTCAACTAATGGGATCTCTTCCGCTAGAACGAAGTTCATTTTTCCCACCTTTTACCATCACTGCTTTAGATTTTGCAGGGCCGTTCTCTATTAAAACTTCCATACTAAGGAATGCTTCCTATCACAAAGGATACGTTTGTGTATTCGTTTGTTTTACCGCACGAGCCATATATCTTGAACTATGTTCAGATATGACTACTAGCTCTTTCCGGGCAGCCTTCACTAGATTAATAGGTCGGCGTGAAGTTCAGGTTTGATAATGGGACAAATTTTTTAGGTGCACAGTCCGTCTCGAATATGAAGAATTTATAAATACTATATCCCACAGTGGGGCAGAATCGAAATTCTTTGGAAATAAACATGTAACTTCTGATCAGCCGGTTGCATTTTCATGAAATTTGGTATAGGAGTAGCAGAGGAGTGTACAATATTAAGTTTAGAAGAGGGGCACAACAAACCCCTCAGGGACGGAGCTAAGGTTGCAAAAAGTTAGGTACCTCTGACATAAAAAATTGTTAATCGCTTGCCAAATTTTTGTTTCTCGTCCGATTTCAAATATTTTTATACATTGTTGTAGGCCCTGATAAGGCCTATAAAAAACATGCTTACGTGTCCTACTTATCTCTTATAGTTTCCGAGTTATTTGCGTTTGAATTTTTAAGCACCATAATTTTGCATGTTCTTGGTCCAGTTTTTTCATATATATCCTAGTATTTCCGACCGATTTTATTAGTTCTTTTCTTAACTAGCTAAAGAACAAAATTATCTATTGAATAAAAATTTGAAGTAGATATCTTTACCGAGCCAAAAAATAAACGATTTTGAATTTGAAAATTGCAAAAAAGACGACTTTTTGTGTTTTTTTTTAGCCGAAAAAGTATCTACACTCTTTTTTATCTAAAATAAAATTTTCTTTAGCAACATATAATAATTTTGCACTTTTCTGAAAGGCAACTTCACAGAGAGGACTTTAAGATAAAAACAAGCCCAATAACTCAATTGATCATGGTACACACCCTCCCGAATTCGACCCATTTTATATGAAAGTTTTGATTTTAGACCATATTTTCTCAAATCCCAAAGCACGAATCGACAACCGGAATATATTTTAAGAATCTACAATATATTGTTAAAATTTTTAAATCAAAATCTACGGGACTTCGGAAAACTGTGAATTCTATAGCCAAAAATGTAAAAAATTCCATTTTTGGGAATTTTGATTAGTTTATTTGGGAATTCATGAAAACCCTACCCCTGATTGAAATTTGATTAACGCGCTTTTATTTATATTAATAAGATCCTCATTTCCTGCAAATTTCATTAAGATATCTTTATAAATAATTATGTTATTACAATTTAAAAATTTGTATTTTCTCCAAAAACCCCAAATTGGGCCTTTTGTTTGGTTTGTTTCTAAATAGCGAAAGAAATTTTAAAAACATATATATTCCAAATTAAGCTTATCCTTTAGCATATATAATTTCCGATCTTCTGCAAAAAGATTCAAGTCAATATCGTTCCTCGTTTCAGAAACATGCGCCTTTAAACTTTTATATTTCCAATTTATTGTATATATGACTATATTTTTACAAACTTGCAACTTTTGCCCTTACTTTTGCGTGAATAATTACTTAGAAAATTATGAATATTTCTGTATGCTTTTACTAATATCTATACACAAAATATTTTTATAAAAATAATTAATAAATATTTTTTATTTTTAGTAGGGTTGCCACATTTCCCAAATTTAAGTAAATCTTTATCCTTTTCTAAGAATTCATATATTTCTATTAATGAATTTGAAATAACAAAACAAACAAAAAATTTCTATTTTAATTTAATGCAAACAATTTTTCTAATATTTTAAACTTATACTACTTATAAATAATAAATGTCCTTCAAGTCTTTAGTATTTTGAGTTGATAAAGGCTCATAATAAATTCGACGTTTTCTCATTGATGACAGTACAGGGTCTGATGATAACAATAGGCTATTAAAAATATCCTCGTTTTGTGACGTTCTGGAACATATCCTGGAGCTGAATAATTTAACGTGCTTAAAATCTCTGTTTCTTGCTTCTTGAGCCTCTTCTGTAAGCTATCCAAGTGGAAGAATATTTCGTTCAATTATTAGAGAAACAAGTAGTTTAGATATTTCTGTTGCATATTCTCCAAATCGAGCAGAGTTATTAATAATTGCCATTAATAGTATGTTAGTCCTTTCAAGTAACTCTTTATTAATACCAGTTATTTTTGATGTAGCTTCGAAATTTCCGAAAAACCTTCTTGCTGTGTTTCCATCATTTGTACTACCACCAGTCGGCAGAGGTTTGTCGATGTTTAATCCCAACTCTTCTCTGAATTCGTCCTGGATTCTACTTTTCTAGGATATTCTAAGTGTTTTTAAATCCTCGTTGTTTCTGGTAGGTTTTGTTAAATTTTCTGGCACACTTCTATACTTTAAATCATATGCTATGTGCAGAAAATGCTCCATGAACCGTGTTCTGGCGTGAAGTGGAGATATTCCGAAAGACAGAAATTCTTCATTAATACTCCTTGCTTTACCAATATCCGAAAATTGTGATTTCGTCTCATCACATAGTGAGTATTTCCAAAAAGAATATGTTTCCGTAACGGCAGTACTGACTTTTCCATCAATCATTGTTAGACTAAGTTGAAAGGATATGTCGAATGTGTATTGCTTTATGGTTATTGAAAGAAGTTGTAAATCGTTTATTTGATCTTAATATATTCCACTAAATCCTTTGTTGTTGTCTTCGACTCCCTTGTGTATTCGAACCAAATAGGTCTGCAAAAATGTTTTGATCCTGGAGTGGTGTTAAGCCATATATCATCAAATGAGTTTTTACACTTTGATGAAGATTGCTTTAAGGAATAAGATCGCATTCTTAATGGCACCAAAGATGCTATAAATACGCTTTTATAATCCGCCATTTTCCTACTTCCACTAGCATGCTTGTATTCAGGAAGGGCTGAAAGTACGTCACATCCCTACTTACAGATTAATACAACGTGGTTGCTATTTACTTTTTCCAACTGATCTGCAGAACTGATCTGCAACTATCCTGGTAGCTGTATTCTCAAGCAAAGAAGATAGCTCTACACATGCTTCCTTATCGGTAACCGAAACAGATGGTAAAATAGTTTGCTTTTTTTCTTGAATATCCTTGTATGATGGAAGAATCGAATGTCCCTTTTCAAGCAGAGCTCTTCTTAAAATTTGATATTTGTTTCGGCTGAGGTCCAGTTCAAGCATTAAAGTAAATGCTTCTTCTTCCGTAAAGTTGGATTGTGATGTTGGAGTAGGTACACTTTCGGCAATCCGTTTTGGTGATGCAGTTGGCAGTATTTCAGCAATATTAATTGCACTCCTAGGTTGCTTCTCCTTTTTTAACATTTCTTTGAATGTATCAGAAACTTCTTCATTCGAAATTATAGAAAGCTTACCGGCCAGTCTTTTCTTCTTAGATCTTGTACTTAAATCATCATATATCTTGCAGGGTGCTCCAGTTGATATTTTGCACGCCGATATTTCTATATCAGTATCCATCCAATCGGAATGTTTAATTTTTAATCTGTTAGTACGCTGATTCATGGACTTAATTTTTACGTCATACAACTTTAAAAATCTCTCTATCTGAGATTTACCAATGACGTCGACTTTTGCATGACATGTAGTTTTTATGAATTCCACTATAGCTTCTAAATGATTAAGATCATTTTTAGATAAACTCCACAGAACACAACACAATTGTTCATGTTTCAATGTAATCACCATAGTAATCAACTTCATTATGATGTTGATAAGGATTAGCTGCGCATTTATATATATCTATTAGATATATCGCACAGATATATATATTTACAGGTATTCTGTGAATTTTCATTAGGTAAAATATCTGCAAGAGTCAATTTGGAAGAGTACCTATACTGAATTCATTGATATTATATGTTGCTGTTGTTGTATCACCCGAAAGGATATTACCTGTGCATTGTCACTAGCTCATAAAAATATAGATTTTGAACCATCAGTAATAGATAACTGCTGCACCTAGGTATTACCGGAAAGGATACCTATACATTGTCACTAGATCATAAATATATACATTTTTAACCATCACCAATAGATAAATACATTTGTTAAATTTAGGTAAACACTATAAATGTAAACTAATAAAATACTTATTTCTTAAGTTAAAATAGACATTTTTGTTATTTTAAATTCATTCAATTGTGTACATAAATTTAATGTAAATAAGTAATAAAAAATCTTATTAGAAATAGAATATTTATTAAGGAAGATGATAAATACCAAAAATAATAATATTGATTAAGTTAAAATAGAAATTTTTTGTTTGTTTTGATATTTTAAATTCATTAATAGAAATATATGAATACTTAGAAAAGTATAAAGATTTACTTAAATTTGGGAAATGTGGCAACCCTATTAAAAATAGAAAATATTTATTAATTATTTTTATAAAACTATTTTGTGTATAGATATTACTAAAAGTATACACAAATATTCATAATTTTCTAAGTAATTATTCACGCAAAGCTAAAGGCAAAAGTTGCAAGTTTGTAAAAATATAGTCATATATAAAATAAATTGGAAATATAAAAGTTTAAAGGCGCATATTTCTGAAATGAGGCACGATATTGACTTGAATCTTTTTGCAAAAGATCGGAAATTATATCTGCTAAAGGATATTTGGAATACATATTCCTAAAATTTCTTTCGCTGTTTAGAAATAAACCAAACAGAAGGCCCAATTTGGGGTTTTTGGAGAAAATACAAATTTTTTAATTGTAATAACATATTTGTTTATAAAGATATCTTAATGAAATTTGCAGGAAATGTGGATGTTATTAATATAAATAAAAGCGCGTTAACCAAATCTCAATCAGAGGTAGGGTTTTCCTGAATTCCCAAATAAACTAATCAAAATTCCCAAAATTGTGATTTTTTAAATTTTTGGCTATAGAATCCACATTTTTACGAAGTCCCTTAGATTTTGATTTAAGACTTTTAACAACATATTGAAGATTTTTAAAATGTATTCCGCTTGTCGATTCGTGCTTCGGGAAATATGGTCTAAAGTCAAAACTTTCACATAAAATGGGTCGAATTCGGGAGGGTATGTACCACGACCAATTGAGTTATTGGGCTTGTTTTTTATCTTGAAATCATCTCTGTGAAGTTACCTTTCAGAAAAGTGCAAAATTATTATATGTTGCTAAAGAAAATTTTATTATAGATAAAAGGAGTGTAGATAATTTTTTATTCAATAGATAATGTTGTTCTTTAACTAGTTAAGAAACAAACTAATGAAATCGGTCGGAAATACTAGGATATATATGAAAAAAACTGGACCAAGAACATGCAAAATTATGGTGCTTATAAATTCAAACGCAAATAAATCGAAAAGTGTAAGAGATAACTAGGACATGTAAACTGCTGTTGCCAAAATTGCTTGGCTCGATTGCAATCGCCACAGGCGGCCGCATCATCACTTTATCCTCAACATCCAGGAACTCGTCCATCCACCACTCTAACGAGCTGAGAACTCCACGTGGAAGCAGTGTACATCATCGCCTGGATCCATAGAGTCGCAATCGCGTCGGAATAGAGAGTCATCTTTGGACCGCAACAGACGTCCGGCGACTGAACCCGCTCCAAACCCAATGCGCATTCTTTTGTGTGCTCTCCGCGCATTAGAACGCCTAGCTAAATCATTGTAATTGACCACATTGGTCAAGGGGCCCCAGTATTTTTAATCGATTTGTATTAACTTTTTTTATGAATAGTATTTTATTTGACATTTTCCATCCCTGCACTACTTATTGTGAATTTTGTCATAATGTTTTATTTTCGTTGTTGCTTTCAGAAAAAATTAATTTCGAAACTGAACTGTAATTTTTTAGGACACTTCATTTCTAACTTTCAATAACTAAACATCTCCTGTGGCTCCTCTATAAAACAAATTATAAATATTTAAATAAAATATCAACTAACATCTCCTGTAGCTCCTCTATAAAACAAATTATAAGTATTTAAATAAAATATGTAAGTTAAAATTCGAAAATAAGTGGTCTTATTTATTTATAAACCCAGTCGTTCAGATAACCCTTCCTACCCTTCATTTTATTCAGCATAAATTCCCTTGTGCTCCCCAATTTCTCCTTGTGATTAATAATATTTATTTAAATCACTAGATTTTAATACATTGCACATAATTCTCGCATCCAATAATAAATATTATTACTATCGATGATAATATTTATTATTTAATCTAATTACCCTCAATAAAATATTTAATTTTAATTTACATACTTCAATGCAATTTTAAACAAACAGCTTCGCCAATTTTCTTCCAAATATCTTCTTTAAAAATGTGTGAATATTGAATATGAAGAATTTTAAAGAATGTAATGGTTGAAAATGTTAAAATATTTGAAAATAAATGTTACTCTTCTAAAAATTTTGTTCGAATAAAATTTTAGTAAAATTTTATTCACCTCATAACTATCAAAAATTTACTAATGAGCATATTTTTCTATCGTTTCACACAGCCCCTTTGTAAAAGAAATTTTTATATAATGCTGACTGTAAATTGTATAGATAGTGACTTTTTGAACTTCATCTATAATAATTTCTGTTGCATCTCTTTTCATGTTTAATTTTTTTTTTTGTTTTTTTTTTTTTGTAATTAAAACAGCTCTTTTTATCTTCTATTTTGCTTGTATTGCATTCTTCTTTTTGTCATGTCATTTGTCCATGTCAAAACGGAGAGAAATTGGATTTGATATTTCCGATTTCAATAAAATTTACTACAGACATTGGCTATTCGTAGTGTTTCTAAAATCATAAACTTTAAGACTCATGGCCCTTTCCGGTCCTATAATATGAAGTTTTGAAAAACGAAAAAAAGCTAAAAGATCTCTGGGTTTAGTTTCACATTGATGACAACGACATAACATTTATAACAATATATATAAATTTTATTTATATCAAAATTTCAAAACTTTAAGACTCATGGCCCTTTCCGGTCCTATAATATGAAGTTTTGAAAAACGAAAAAAAGCTAAAAGATCTCTGGGTTTAGTTTCACATTGATGACAACGACATAACATTTATAACAATATATATAAATTTTATTTATATCAAAATTTCAAAACTTTAAGACTCATGGCCCTTTCTGGTCCTATAATATGAAGTTTTGAAAAACGAAAAAAAGCTAAAAGATCTCTGGGTTTAGTTTCACATTGATGACAACGACATAACATTTATAACAATATATATAAATTTTATTTATATCAAAATTTCAAGGGTCAAAGTTGGACACATAAAATTCAAACCACTATATCTTCTTAAAAGAATGTATAATGTTGACATAACTTTTCTCCGTAAACATGCAAAATTTCATGTTGGACACTTTAGTTTAGAAATTATGAATAAAAATTACCATATTTTGATTAATAATATTTTGATTCATAAAGCTAATTTTTGTATGTAAAATTGAAAATATTTACAAAAAATTTATTTCCAAGTATGTTTTTTATTGGCTTATATTTAAAATAAATGAAATTTTTGGAAATATAATTGTGTAATTTTCATAAAACGAATTTTGGACTTTGAACTTTAGAAAGAATTTAACTTTCTACACATCATCTTAAGGGTGTTATATTTATCTTTTAAACGATACTAAAATTAAAATTTTATTATGTCTAGTTCATAAGTTTTTGCAATTAGATAATATTTTGGTTCGTAACTTCTAAAGTAAATGAGTGTCCAGCTTGAAATATTGCAAGAGTATGGATAAGAGTTATGTCAACATTACATAATTTTTTAAGAATTTTAAAAATGCAGTTTTTGGGATATAATGATTTGTATATGTCCAACTTTAACCTTTAAATTTTTGATATAAATGAACTTTATGGATATTGGTAATATCTTTGCCTTTATTATGAAACTAAAATCAGAGATCTACCATGATATTTTAAAAATTATTTGCAATTACACCTTTATAAAGTCTCTAGCTTTTTTTTTCGTTTTTCAAAGCGTTATATTTTTGGAACAGAAAAGCCTAAAGTCTAAAAGTTTATGATTAAGAAACACTTGCAATAGCCAATGTCGGTAGTGAATTTCATTGAAATTTGAGACGTCAAATCCAAAAATGGCTATCTTCTGTCGGCTTTAATATGGAATAACTCCATATTGTCATTCACAGAAAATGATTATTTTCTTTTTTCCTAAAAAAAAACTTCGAAAATATATATAAGAGATAACTTACGTAAGTCAGCATGTTTTTATCTTTATCTTGCCAAGCAATTTACAGAAGTATAAAAATGTTTAAAACCAGTATTGATTAGAAAAACTTACAATTTTTTGAAACCTACATACTCGAGGTGGTCAACTTTTACACTCTGTAACTTATTTTGTATTATTACAGGGTGGCTACAAGATGAAAGCCTTGTGAGGACTGAATGAATATCACAATATTTTGTAGATAAAAAATACTTTAAAAATTTTTCATTGAAATATAAATTGAAAATTGTTTTTGAATATAAATTTTTTCTTTTGAATATAAAATTTCTAAACAAAAGACTTAAATACATTTAATTGCGAAACCTTATTAGAAAAAAATTAATATTACAAAGGCCAATTTGCGAACAATTGTATTTAAGTATCTTGGGATATTTATAACATAACAAAAATAGTGAGGGAAGAAATATGATTATTATGTGTTAGAAAATCATTTGAAGATTTTATTTATTTTTTAATAGTGAGAATAGTGTGGTTTTCATTAAAATAAATTTGCTATAGATTTTAAGAACCAGCAAAAATAACAGAAAAGAGGGAAATTCTGGCTCAAATCTTAATTTTACCATTGGAAAATTAAATAATATCTTCGATGAGAATTTATCCCAAAATTTCACCTTAAATATACTAATTCTAAATTCTAAAATTCTAAATTATTTAAATTATTTAAAAATTTAAAATTGAAACTTTAATTCTATTTATAAATCATGTTTTTTACATAATAATATAAATAAAATTATTATGTTAGAAACATTTGAAGTATTTCAATTTGAAATATTCAAAATTTAATATACATATAAATTGTACACATAACAATAATAATTTTACTCTTTAACAGTATTTTCTTTCTGTTTTTATTATAATACTTTAATTACTTTTAAATTAAATAAACATTATTTGAAATTTATATAATGGTGATCTAAATTGTGTTCTTTAATTTCCATGAAAGGTTAATTGACAGATAGTATTATTAGGATATGATAGCATGGTTGGGAAGGGTTAATATCCAAAGGAAGTGTTACCATCTTCTTCCTTGTTAAAAATTTCAGACCGAAATTCGTTCTCTTTTACTTTCTTAATGTCATTAGTTAATAATGGTTAGGTTGTTAATCATTTTCGAAGAAAACAAGAACACCACCCCATTGCCCTGAGCACGAACTGATGAAGAGTTCCGTCTTCCAAGAAAAAGGGCTAAGAGAAGTTTTCACTGTTACATCCTTTACAACTTTCCCTTACATTTCCTTTACATTTCGACTCGACCAGCAGTTTAGAAGATACAGATTTATTACCAAGATTTCCCCCACTCTGCACTGTATAGAGAATCAATAAAAATTAATTCCTTCGATAATATATTTAAAATACAAATATTAAAATTGGTATTATAATAAAATGTAGTTTGAACAGCTCCAGTTTATTGATTTTTTCGAACGAAATTTCATTCCATTGACATGGTAAGTTCAATAACACCTTTTGAAAATTTTCTTTTATAATAGAAAAAATTGAAAATCTACTACAAAAAGTACTTAATCAGTTTCCTTTTTCTAAAGATTTCCAAGAATTACCATTCAGGAAGTTGAAAGAACTTATATCAGACTGTTTTAAAGCCGGATATGTGCTTTTAAACAAATCGTTGAATCAGTTGGCAACTGTATACTGTGAAAGTATTTCAATTGCTTTACTCCAAATCTTTAAAAGTTTTCAAAGCTTTTGCATATTAAACGATCCTGAAAACATCATAATTTTGCAAATTTGTAAAGCTAAGTTGATCTTTCAATTGATTTTAAATTTGGTGTAACACATAAAATATTATCTGTGTGGTTTTTTTCAATTATTGAAAAATTTTGTGTATCTGCAACAATATTTTCATTTTTTCCCCTCTTATTTACATTTTCTTTGTATGCTTTATTTATATTTGCTTATACCAACAAATAAATTTAGCCGAACTTATATAACAGTTCATGTCATCTGTTTTTCCTAATCCAGTACCTTTAAGTACAACACATGGTTTGTGAATTTAATAAATACTCCTAACAGTCACATCTAGTGGTGAATAGATTACTGCTTAAATAATTTCCATTAATTCCCTATAATGAACTCTCTGAATATCAACTGTGATATTTCCAGAACGGAACGTATGGTATCTTGCCGGCTATGTTTAGGTTACGATCATTTAAAATGTAGTGGTCTTAGAGCTCGTGATGTAGAAACACTCCTCGATGCTTCTGAATCCTTACATTGGACTTGTCCTAATTGTAGGAAAGTAAATATTGAATTTTTTAGTTTGAGCAACTAAATAAAGACTTTATGTCTTTGCAGGGTAAACTCATTAAATTTGGTGAACTATTAACTAAATATCCAAATTTGGATGAATTATCCAAATTCCATCATAATTCATCTCCAAAACGAAAGAAGCTAGCTGATAAATGTCCAATTATTCCCATAATAACATATCTTTCATCGGAAATAATATAATAATATTCCACTTCTCCTTTACCAGCATCATCATTAGCAACGCCGGTAAAGTCCATTGCTCCTATTCTTCCACTATCCACTTCAATTAATCCAATTTCTTCACTATTAGTCACAGTCCCTCGATTGGGAAATACTGTTGAGTCCCCGTATCCATCATTAACCTTAATCCCATCTTCAAATAATATACCGAATCCATCGATAGCATTTCTTGAGACTGGACCTGAACCTGGAGATCTGCGTAAATTTAATAACGTTATTCCTGATAATGTCAATATTTACAAAAAAAAAACGCTAAAAATATAGCATCACTAAAGATTATTGTTTCTGTAGAATTTGATCAAGTTGTGAATCCTAATTTCTGGGCGAAAAATGCTGTTTTGCGAGAATTTATTTATCGTGAAGATAATAATGTTGCCCGTATTCCAGTATCCTCCATAAATTCAAAAAACTAAAACCATTCCTAAGTTTTAATATTATATATCAGAATGTTAACGGGATAAATACAAAACGTTCTGACTTATTCCGAAATATTATATATATTATTTGAATTTCAAATAATAGCTTTTACTGAAACTTTTTTCAATAGCCTTTTTTGACAGATCACGTGTGAGTCGTGTCATGCTGTCATGTTATTTTTGTTTAGTATTGTTTGGCATTTCATAATGGAAAGACTTACGCCTGAACAACGTTTACAAATCGTTCAACTTTATTACGAAAATTCACGTTCTGTGAGGAATGTGTTTCGTGCACTTCGCTCAACTTATTGTCAATATAATCGGCCTACTGAGCGTACTATTCGCAACACCATCACCCATTTTGAGACCCAGCATTCATTATTGGACAATATTCGACTGAATAGACCAAGTCCAGCACGCTGTGAAGAAAATATAGCGGCCGTAGCTGAGAGTGTACACGAAGCTTGTGCAAAAACCTCCCCAAGCGACATCGCTTCGCTCTTGAAAAGTTCCAAGAAGATGCGACGTTTTCGAGGCAAATTTTGTTCAGCGATGAGGCCCATTTCTGGCTCAATGGGTATGTGAACAAACAAAATTGCCGCATTTGGGACGAAGAGCAACCTGAAGAGATTCAAGAACTGCCACTTCATCCAGAAAAAACAACAGTTTGGTGTGGTTTGTGGGCCGGTGGAATCATCGGTCCATATTTCTTTAAAAATGATGCCGATGCGAACGTAACCGTCAATGGCGACCGTTATCGTGCCATGATAACCGACTATTTGATGCCTAAAATTGAAGCTCGTGATCTTGGCGACATTTGGTTTCAGCAAGACATCGCCACTTCCCGCACATCGCATCAATCAATGGAGTTATTGAGAGAACACTTCTTTGAGCACATAATTTCACATTTTGGGCCGATCGTGTGATATCACACCGTTAGACTTTTTCCTGTGGGGATATGTAAAGTCTAAAGTTTATGCGGACAAACCCGCTTCGATTCAGGCCTTGGAGGAAAACATCACGCGTGTCATTCGCCAGTTATCAGTCGAAATGCTCGAACGAGTCATCGAAAATTGGACTCAACGGACGGACCATCTGCGACGTAGCAACGGCCAACATTTGATAGACATAAATTCAAAAAATAAATGCCATTGAATGTTCTTTAAAATGATAATAAACATTCCCCATTAAATTTGAATATTCTGTGTTTTTTTTTTTTTTTTCTTTAAAAAAGTAGGGAACCTCGAAATGGATCACGCTTTACATATAATTCCGAGATAATGTGTGATAATTATCAAATTTTTAGAAGAGAGAATGTTGGTTATCTAATAGATAACTCCTTGAATACTGAAATAAATAAAAAAACAAATCAATGTACGTGACATGTTCATATATTCCTCCTAACTCTGATCCTTTAGTGTATGAAAATCATTTATTGGCAATTAAATCCATTGTTGATAGACTTAATCCGTATGACCACTTAGTTACACTAGGTGACTTTAATATTCCAACGGCTTCCTGGGTCACATTACTTGAAACAGACTTCCTTGTACCTATAAATCCCATCGATTGGATAGAAGATTTCTCCGATTTAAATATTTTCCAAAAAAATGGTGTTTCTAACTCTAAAAACAGAATATTAGACTTAGTATTTGTAAATAATACTTCCTTATTTGATGTAGTTCGAGTAAATCCGCTTTGTATACCTGAGGATCGAAATCATCCAATTCTTCAAATATCAACACCAATTCCACATAAAACTGAAGTCCCTAGTGTTGTCCTGACACTGTGCTTTAATCGCACTAATTTCCAAATAATGAATCAAGTATTGTCCAATATAAACTGGTTTGAAGTACTATCGTACTATCGTTTAACGAAGATAGAAGTAATTTTGATCAAGTTATACATAATTTTTATTCCATACTAGAGATGTGCATCGCTAAGGCAGTTTCTTTGAAGAAACAAATTAAAACAAATGGACCTCCGTGGAAAACTACCACGCTGGCATAGTTGAAAAATCGAATGAATCGTTTGTTAAAAAAGTTTAGAAAAAGTGATAATATGTTTGACCAATGTCAATATTTTATTGCTAGAAGCTATTATAATTTGGAGAATAACAGATGTTATAATAAATATCTTCATAAAATGAAATCAGGCATTAAACGAAACCCGAAACTGTTTTACAATTTTATTAATTCCAAGCGAAATATTTCCTCATACCCGACTAAAATGAGAATTAATAGCGCATTGTTTTCCAATGATAAAGACATAGCAAATGCATTTTCTGATTCTTTTTTCATCAACATTTTCTTCAAGGAGACATAATAATAAACAATATCCATTTGCTAACCCACATTCACCATCGATTAATATATTGCTCCTGGATGTTGAAACAGTTTTAAACTATTTAAAAAGTGTAAGAAGTTCATTCAGTCCTAGCCCTGATGGTATTCCCACATGTATCCTGAAAAACTGTGAGGAAATATTAGCAATGCCTCTTACTCACATATATAATAACCCTCTTAAGATCGATATTTTTCCAAAAAGATGGATGAACTCCTATTCCTCTTTATAAATCGGGTAGTAGAAGTACAGTGACAAAATATAGAACAATTGCAAAGCTTAGTGCCATTCCTGAACTATTTGAAAAAATTATAACAACGATATTATCGCCACAAATTTCATCCATAATATCAAAAACACAGCATGGATTTTAACATGAACGATCAACATCTACCAACTTAATGGAGTTATCATTACATATTAACTCCGGTTTTCGAAAAAGTAGTATATAGGGATTTTAATAAAGCCTTTGACAAAGTTAACCACGATCTTTTAATTGCTAAACTAGATGCAATTGGATTCTGTGGTAACTTCCTTAAATGGATTTGTTCCTATCTGAAAAATCGTAAACAATGTGTAATGTTCAATAGCACAATGTCTAACTATGTGAACGTTACATCCGGTATCCCACAAGGCAGTCATCTTGGTTCACTATTATTTCGACTTTTTATAAATGATATTCCAAATTCCATTCAACATTGCAAGATCCTAATGTATGCATATGATGTAAAGCTATTTCTAACTTTATCAAATGAAGACGTACAAAATCTACAATCCGATACATCCAGCTTTAATAATTGATGCAACATTAACCTAATGGAACTGAATCTTAAGAAATGTCATTGCATATACTTCTATAGATATGCCCCAATTTGCAGTGATTATTATATTGGTGATACAAAGTTGAACTCGGTTGATTCCTTTATTGATTTAGGAGTAAATTTTTATAAGAAAAAGTTCAACTTCAGTAATCATATAATTATGACTGCGAATAAAGCATATGGTGTTTTAAGTTTAGTTTTATAAAATGGTGGTCGAAAGAATTCACTGATTCTTACGTGACGAAGAGGCTATTTATTACACTAGTTAGGCCTATTTTGGAATATGGTTCAATAATATGGGACCCACAACATAATATTAACATTCGTAAACTTGAATTAGTCCAAAAACAGTTTCTTCTTTTTGTCTCCGAAACCTAAGATGAACCGTGATTCAAACCTTCCTCGATATCGTAAATGTTTGGCCCTTATAAAACTTCTAACTTTAAAAAGTAGAAGGATCATTGCAAACATAGCGTTTTTCTTGAATATTGTTAATGGAAATATTGAATCCGAATATCTCGTTAGTAAAGTATTCATTAATATTCCAAACAGGCAACTTAGATCATATGTTCCGCTTTATATCTATTTTCATAAATCCAATTTCGCAGACTTTGATCCATTTCGTAGAATATGCATCGAGGTGAACCAATATTATGACCTAATTAATTTTGCTGATACCGATACTAAAATTAAACATTTATTAATTTGACTTTTAATTTCAATAATTTTGTTTATGATAGTATTTAATACACAAAGTATATTGTTTTAAGTATATATATATATACATTAACTTTTACAATTGCAATTTTTTCTCAGCTGTTGTAGAATATATAGCTGAATTAAATAAATAAATAAATTATTTTTTGCCTACACCGTCTTATATTGTACCATTGGATTTCTTTCTTTGGAGTTATATGAAGTCAAAAGTCTTTTTCGTTAAACAGCACGATTCAAAACATTGATGCCAATATTACTTGCGTAATTCGAGAGACAACTTTAGTGATGCTGAAAAGTGTGATCCAATATTAGACCTTTCGTGTTTTTTGAAAAACATTTGGTTTTTTCATTGAACACAAACATTTGAATTGTTTTTTTCATATATTTTAATTCATAAAAAACATCTCATTTTGAAATGTTTAATTATTTAATACTTAAAAATCATGATCATTTTCTAAACAGGGAAGAAATTTTTAGTATAATTATAAGCACCATTGTTCTAAATAGTTAAATTTTAAATATTTTTATCTTTTGAGGAATTTCGACCTATTGAAAGGAAAATTTTTATTATTATATTATTATCCTGAATATATAAAAATTATATCAACGTTTACATAAATAATTTCAAAATTTTAATTTTGGTAATTTTGAAAAAAGGGACCAATTTTTTCAAAATTTTGGTTACAAAAAATTAATTGCCGTGGCAACACTGTCCCTTTCATCAATTGCATCTGAAAATAGAAATTTGCAATATGAAATTAATTTTGTAACGTAAAAGGAATTTTATAAAATATTTAATTACTTACATCTAAGACTTTTTAAATTTCTTTGTCTTTCAGCTTGAAGATGAAGTTGATGAGAATCATTTGTATTGAAACCAAAATTTCGTTGATTTTTATATTATAAAATAAATTTTATTTGAAACAATTCCATGTATTATAACCAACTTCAATAATGAATTAATTGCAATAGCTATATATAAAATGTATGAATAAATAAAAATAAATAAAATAAAAGGTATTGCTTAATATTCTTTTTTATAAGTTCATTGCTTTTGTTTCGTTTAGTATTAAATCGACATTCATCGTCATTCAATTCTTATAATGTCTTCCAGGGGTTCAGTATTAGATAATAACATTTTTGCGTTGGAAAGGTGCTTTGGATTAATATCTTTTTGTTTCTTTAAATTATTCTTCCCCATTTTTCTGCAGGCTCCTTATATTCCATTAATTCATAGTCATGTTCTCTACATACGACGGATAATTTCCTTTTTTCCCTATTATTGATTATTTTGCAATATAATGGATTCTTCATTATCTTCCTTATGAACCTTATGAATACCATAGTGAAGATATATGATAACGACTTTCATTTGTCTGTTTGCAACTTTAACTTTTAAAAATGTGCGAAGAACACAAAATTTAAAAATGAAAATAAAAATATTATTCGTGAATTAACTCGAAATAAATTGAAGTTGTGAATAACGGTAAAAAAATGTTTTTGACTTAACATAGTGTCTACATTAGAGATTTTTTTATCAAGACAAACGTCAAACTTAACGCGAATTTGTGGAAGGTGGCAACAGTTGCACAAAAACAACAATATGGCATATTCATTATTGTTTTTTATATATGCAGTTTGACAACTGTAACAACCAAAATAATAATCAACTGTTTAACTAAGGTTACCTTGTATATATTCGCACTGATTTTGACGTTTGTTTTGATATAAATTTGCCTAATGTAGACACTAGGTAAGGTGAATGTTTATAACATTTGTATGGACATGTGTATTTACAGGCGTTTATGTGTTTATGAGTACTGAGTTTTTTTTTGTTTTTGCTGTTAATTGTTAGAAATGAAACAACAACAATGTTAATGGCAGTAAGAAATTTATTTAGGCAGTTCTGCTAAATTTTGTTTGTAATTAATGAAATAGAAATATAAGAAAATCAGAATTTTTGTATATTGTATTTGTATATTTATTTTTAGTTATTGGTTCATTTCTACCATAAGGTTTCTACAAGAAGGTTTGCACAACCAATATTACCTGAAATAATTCCACGAACGAATAATAAAGAAGAAATTTTTCTTCGAATTTCTAACGATTTTAGTAATATACAGATACATAATATGTAAGAGGTATTGAAAAATTTTAAAAAGAAAATACAAATTTTAAGAATTAATTTAGACTTTTTCCAAATGATTAATGTGAATGTTAGAATTAGGACTCCAAATAAACGATGCATATTTTAATGTAGATCAGAATTTACATTGGCAAATTTCAAAAGTAATGCACGTAGAACTTTGAATGTTTCTGTAACATTTTTAACAAATAATTTTTTTTATCCGATGACATTGCGAACATCCATTTACTTCAAAAGCACAAACTGAACTCTTTATTTTTTATTGTGATTTTTGCATGAAAATCGAAACCATTCATTTCTATATGTACTATTTATATATTTTATGTTTATTAATTAAAATTAGTCAAACTTTTATTTTTATTTAAACTTAATAATTTAACCTTATTTCCATATTTTTTATCTGATACATATTTCAATGATAATAATTTTATAATTACCATAAAATCTCTTTTTTACTTTCTACTATCGGTACTCAGCAAATAATTCTTATTTTTATGAAAATATCATGTATGTTTACATAGCAAACTAAAATAAGAAATATCGTTTTTCAATTTGGTCGGATCATATTTTTTTCAACATGCACATATTTATGTACATACACATATGAGCATACGTCTCACATCGTCCCCTTTTTAAGATTTTTTTTTTTTTTTTGTTACTCGAATATAAAAAGTAGAGAAATCAAACTTAATATATATATATATATATTATGAGTGACACTGACTCATTTTCAGACTATCCGTCAGATTTAGAATTTGTCGAAGAGCTGCTAGCTTTCTACACAGAAGCCCCCTTTGATTCGGGAATCTAATCTAACGACGGCTAGTTGACTGACAAGAACACAAAAAAGAGACAGAAGAGTAACTAGGATTAAACTTTTTTTTTTTTTTTTGTTTATAATATAATTTTTCTCACTATTAACCCTCTTAAATATCTGGATAGGGTCACAGAATTTAGTGGAGATGATCGGGACCTCCACACATTTATCAGCTTAATAGTCAGAGTTAATCCTATTCTTAGGGTACATGACGAACCCTTACAATACCTGTTTTCTGACATAATCAAAAGCAAACTAAAGGGAAGAACTAGGGAAACTATTGAAATTAACTACTAAGCCTAATCTTGGACTGGCATAAAAACTATCTTATTAAATAATTTTGGTGACAGAAATAGTATAGAAGAATTATTGGACAAATTGAAAGGAGTAACACTTAAGAATAGTTGTATATAATTCTATAATGATCTTAAACAATGCCTAACGAGTTTAAAAAACAAAACTAAGAGGATCTGGCCCAGCGTCCAATGAGTGTGCAAGAAATAACATGCGTTAAATGTATTTAAATGAAAAATGCCTGAATCAATGAAGACTATATTTATATGCAGGAGGAAGCAATGGGAATATTATTCCAGTCCAGATACGCTTATGCGAAAGACAGAAACGGACCTTTCGATGCAAAAAGACACAAAAGCAGGAAGCCCTCACAAAATAAAGCAAACATGTCGGACCTTGCACTAAATCAGAACCGTGGAAATCGACAAAATATTCACATCCACCGGAATAATTTTATACCCGTGAACCAACCTTTCAATACTACAGGAACGTCAACCATAACTTCCAATCAAACAAGAACAACCACAGATTCACAAATATACAATCCACATCATCGTCAATACCAAAAGCCTGTAGAGAACCTGTGAACGTAAACATGGTTAACCAATACCTGCTGAAACTTACCATAATATTACAAGAACCCCAAATTACAACCACAGTATAAATCAAATTAACGGCGAAAATAGCGAAATGAAATTTCAGCGTCAGGCCTCACAGGGGAGTTACCCTATATAATAATAAAAGGAAAACTTAAATTTTTTGTAGACACAAGAGCCACCCACTCAATAGTTCCGGGGTTAACCTTTGCAACCCAAAATGGAAAACAGAGTCTTCAGCAATAAAACTTAAGACTTTACAAAACACTGTTACAACAGAAACAATCTACAAAGTGCCGTTGTTTTAAGAGATTAGATGTACTAAAGATTGGATTCATTTAATAAAGTATAAATTCCATGAAATCTTCGACGGAATATTAGAAAATTACGTGCTACAAAGATACAAAGCAATAATAGATTATGAATTCAACTAACTAAGAATAAACAACAAAACAATTCCTTTACATTTTCCAGACAAAAATATCGTAAAATTTTATCCATATAAAAACTGCCACAACGCAAATAGAGGTCATACTCAAAGAAGTATTTTCAAAGTGGAAGTAGCGACAAGGTACAAATGTCCAAGCGTAGTGCACCTAAATCCTCAAGATTCTTGGCACGTTATTCATGAAATTAGTACATTGGAAACGAAGCATTATATAAGGAATTCCCAATGCAACCGCTCCCAAACTCACCGATCAGGATGGATCACCTTAATTCCGAAGAAAGAGAAAAAAATTGTAAATTAATAAGAAAATATGTAGATCTCTTTCATAATGCTAATTATGAATTAACTTTCACTAACATCATTAAACATCGAATAAATACAATTGATGATAAACCGTTATCTCTATATCCAAAACCAGGAAGTAAGTAAACAAATCGAAGAAATTCTAAATAATAATGTGATTCGACCTTCTACTTCCCATAATTCAGCACCTATCTGCATCGTACCTAAAAACGACGATGCAATTAGCGAAAAGAAATGGCATCTAGTTATTGACTATCGTAAATTAAACGATAAAACTATTGATGTTAAATATCCTAATACTAATATGGAAGAGATATTAGACAAATTAGGAAGGAGTATGTACTTCACAACCCTTAACCTCGCTAAGGGCTTTTATCAAGTCGAAAGGGACGTGTACAAAACTGTATTCTCTATTGAGGGAGGTCTTTACGAATTTTTAAGAATGCGTTCGGGTTAAAAAACCGCTCTAACCACATTTCAGCGTCTGATGAACGTTGTACCAGGTGACTTATTATGAAAGAATTGTTTGGTGTACCTGAATGACGTGATAATTTTTTCTACCTTACTTGAAGAACATCTATTTTCTATCAGATTAGTATTATACCGAATTAAGGAGGCCAATCTAAAAATCAAGCCGGACAAATGCTAGTTTCTAAAAAAGCAAACATAATGTCTCGGATACATTGTAACCCACGAAGGGATAAAACCAAATGACAAATAAATGGAGTGCGTATCCAACTATCCCTTGCCAAAAATTCCAAAGGAAATCAAGAAATTTCTCGGTCTTAGTGGCTACTATCGAAAGTTCATAAAGGACTAGCTATGGTTGCTAAACCTATGACTAAATATCTTAAAAAAGATGTAAAACTAGACATTAACGACCCCAAATACTTGAAAAGTTTCAATACATTAAAAGCTCTCCTCACTAGGAAGCCAAGTTTGGTCTATCCAGATTTCAATAGAAAAATTTGTAGTAAATACTGACGCTAGTAATTACGCATTTGGAATGGTTCTTTCCCAAGATAATCACCCAATCTGTTATGCTAGTAGAACGCCTAACGAACTTGAAATAAATTAGAGTACAGTTGAAAAAACTCCTAGTAGTTATATGGCAGTAGGGTACTTTCTCCCATATATTTGGAAGAAAATTTACTATTCAAACCGATCACCAGCCATTACATGGTTGTTCTCTATCAAAGAACCCAATTCAAAATTAATAAGGTGGAGACTCAAATTAGAAGAATACATAGTCGTAGAAGTGAACATCGTCTACAAACGTGGAATAAATAATGGAAATACCGACGTGTTATCTCGGATCTCAACTAATAAACCGAAAATGCATACAATAAAGACTGTTAATGAAATTAGGAAAGTCGCAACACCAATTAATTTTCATAAAAATCAAATCATCATATCTAAAATTAGTTCTGGATCTACTAGAGTACGCATTAAGATAATATTTCAAAATACTAGATGGACTTTTCATATCAAGGAAGTAGACCACGCAACAGTTGTAACTTTAATTAAAACACATTTTAATCCAACTCAAGATAACGCAATAATAATTGAAGATTGTTCTTTAGAGACATTCAAAAACACATATAACGAAGTTTCCCACAGTGATAGCTTTCGGATAATAAGATGCAAAACAATACTCGAGGACATAGAAGATGATGCTAAACTAACAGAAATTATTAAAATAGAACATCTTAGTAATAACCGCAGGGGAATCCATGCAGTCTAAAGTTTTATAACCCTAACTTAAGAATAAAAATAACTAAATTCATAAACAATTGTGAGATCTGTATTTTAGAAAAATACGACTGTAACCCACCAAAAATCCCCTATAAAGTTACCGAAACACCAAACAAACCACAAGAAATAATTCACATCGACGTGTTTTATACTTTGGAGAAGAAACAATTCATGACATTAATCGATAAGTTTTCAGAGTACACAATTACTTTTCCGATGAACGGAAGAAATTACGTCGAATTTAAAAATAAACTGCTACAAGTTATAAGTATGTTCGGAAAAAATGTAACAAATCATTGTGGACAACGAATTAGGATTAAGGGCTTTCGAAATGAAAACATTTCTGCAAAAAGAAAATATTTCTATACCTTATAATTCCATTCAAACAAATGAACACATACGACTTTTGAGACATGACGAAAGAAATTCAGACAAAACGATTGAAGGAAAAATTATTGGAATCATAGGATTTTATAATAATAATCCGGTATTATTTATACAATACAACCTATAGACTTTGTGAATTGTAAAGTAGGTGAAGAAAAATATAAAGATATACACGATTTAATGGCAATAAATATATCTAAGTTAAACAAGAAAAGGGTAGATGTCGAATTAGAATTTTTATATATTACTGACTTTACCGAAAGCTTTATAAAATAATTAATTAATTAGATTGTTATGAGGATTGACTTAAAAGTATTACAACAATTAACATCTAAATAATTTAATAAGGAAACTACTAATATCACAGTATTAAGGAAAAGTTATCAAAAAAAAAACCTAGTACATACTAAAACGTTATAAGAAATTTTAAAAACAACCATCAATTATTAATCCTTAAGTAGAAAAAGTCTTAGTGATTGTTTAGCAATTTTCTTATTATTTCATATGTAGACGTTCTGCATTTTTCATTAAATGACAGAGTCAGTTACCTTGCAAAAGAGTTAAACATTTTATTGTTAAAGTTTCTAGAATATCTGGGGTGTAGGTTATGAATTATTTTCAGATTTTTATTTTGTATTATCTGTAATTTTCTTGTTTAAGCTTTAGCAGCTTTATTAAACCAGACTTGACATCCGTAAGTCAAAATTTGTCGAATACATATTTTGTAAATAAGGATCTTGTTTTTTAAATTAAGTTTAGATCTTGTGTTAAGTAACGGGTAAAGTGCACGACCGCATTTGATTGCTTTATTACAAGTATACTGTATGTGTTATTAGATGATATTTTTTTATCTAAGATAATTCCTAGATATTTGCAACTTCTTCATTCTTGCGAACAGAAAAAAAATATTTATTGAATAAAGAGTAGGAGATAATACCGATCCTTGCGGCAAACCTGCAGGTATTTGTCTATCACTAGATGGCGTGTTATCTACATATGCAACAAATGAGCGTTGATGTAAAAAACTCTTTATTATCTTTTGCAGGTATATTAAAGTATAATTGAAGGAATTTAGTTTAAAAACCAGGCCTTCTTACCATATTGAATCGAACATTTTTTCAATGTAAAGAAAAATAACTCTAGTGCTCTTCCGATTTCTATTGTTTGATTCAATAAAATTAACGACTCTTTTTAGTGCGGAATCCAAACTGTTGAGGGTTAGTACTTTAT
Organism: Protocalliphora azurea; assembly: GCA_932274085.1. Taxonomy (NCBI): domain Eukaryota; kingdom Metazoa; phylum Arthropoda; class Insecta; order Diptera; family Calliphoridae; genus Protocalliphora; species Protocalliphora azurea. The sequence continues at coordinate 5,306,706 of OW026524.1, forward strand.
CCCATAAGCTTAGAATGCCAATTGGTTTGTAGCTAGACGGTAATTTAAGATTCTTTCCTGGCTTAAGAATTGGGATAACTTTTGCCTTCTTAAGAATTGTTGGAAAATAGCCTTCTATTAAACAAAAATTGAAAAGTTTACATAGAGTTTCAAAAAAGCAATCGGGCATCTTTTTAAGAATAAAGCTATTAATGAAATCTAAACCGAGGGCTTTATTATTTTTCCATAAAAGTACAAACGATTTAACTTCATCTAAATTGGTAAGCTCTACGTTAGATCTGTCAAGAATTGTATCGTTAAGATCATGAACGAATCTTGGGACAGCTGTGTCCATAGGTAAACAATTATACAAATATGTCTGTTATTGAATTAGCCTTTTCATTGCCAGTTTTTAAAACTTCACCGTTTACATGAAGATCAGTAAAAGACATTTTGTTTCCTTTTTTACTTCCCAAAATTTTTAGAGCACGAAGTCAAATTTGAAATAAACTTTGCCCAGGATTCATTTCAGTCTTTAGTAAGGTGAAAATCAGTAAGTTTATTTAAGAGCTTTAAAACACTTTTCAATTGATTTTTATAATATCGGAGATTTCTCGTTGCCAACAATTTTTATGACCGAAAGATATTTTGTTAAACCCTTCTTTAACTATATATATTAATTTATTAAAATAAAAATGTAAATTACTTGAATTAGTAACAGGTTAGTCAATGTTCTGACATCTAATTTCATTTTCCACCCAGTTGACGAGTATGCGCGATAATACAGGGGAACTGAATATGTCATGCTTTGAACTTGCCCAGAAATAACGCAAGATATAGGTACATGATTCGAATGTAAAATATTTGGATGTGTCTCAAGGTTTGAAGAATGGAGACACGAGTTAGATAAAAGAATGTCGACTATAGAAGGTTGAACGGGGTTAATATTTTGTCCAAAGCGAATGTATTCATTTAGGTAATAATTGTAGTAGCTGGATTGAAGACAGTGGCTGTAGAGATCATTACCAGCCGAATTATTTGACATATAATTCCAATATGTATGTTGGGCATTCAAATCACCGAAAATAAAATAGTCATTTGAAAATTAAATTAATTTATCCAAATCAGCTTTAAAATTGGTAATATGAACTGGAATTTATGCTGAAGTGAATATAACTGGTCTTCTGTTAACCATAACTTGTACTGAAATACTTTCAGCAGTAATTGTTTTTATTTTTGGTAATAACGTATGCTTAATATTACCTTTCATTGCAATTAGTACTCCTACGCCATGAGTACATCGAATCTCTCTATAAATTTTATAACCACCAAGTTGAAATTTGTGGTATGGTTTCAAAAAAGTTTCATTTAATATATAGAATATAGATTTTCCTTTTGTGTAGAACGTATTCAAGCTGGGCAGCTGCTGATTCAGTTGTTATGCCTTAGGAATTCCAATGCATAACATGAACATTGTGTCTACCGGTTGAATTATATAGCATGTTGAAGCATCATACCCAAAACTCGTAGCTTGTCGTACTTATTTTGACATCTTTGCAAAGCATCGACAGCATGAAAAAATATTTCCAGTCTTTCATTGGAAATGTCATCATTATTATTGTTGTCGTAGCTCTTGCCTTTAACTACCTCAGAATACAAATTACCAAAATTACGAAAATTGCGTGTATTATTATGGGGTTATTGCCTTGGCAATTGAGAAAAATCGTGATTGTCTTCTTTAAAATATGTTGCATTAGTTCTTATGCTGATCGCAATAGATTTAAATGTTACACTGATGGATTTCTAAATGACGGATTTCTAAATATTCTTGACGACTTGGGCACTTTGGGTCATCAGCTCTATGGTTAATGTTTTTTAAGTTCTTGTTTATGCAGTTGTAGCATTTGTAAATTATACTACCATCACTATTACCTTTATTGAGTGAACAAACTGCATAATCATGATTTCCGGCGCAGGCTGAACACACTACGATACGGTTTCAATTTTTAGCATCATGTCCGTACATAGCACACTTGTAGCATTGTTTGGGACCCTTTAGAGGTCTTCTCCAATAAACAGAGATATTACAAAATATATAATTTTCATAACCTCTCTTTTTGAAACATATTGACGATCAAACTCAATAAGATGGAGTGCATCATCTACACTGGATCTCTTTGTTGCTAGTTCCTTAAGGTTTACAAGGTTTATATTGTGCGAGCTAACAAATTCATTGCCAATTATCTTTGTGTCCAGTTTTGGCAGCCCTAATAAAAACACTTCAAAAGTTTTGCATCCTTTAACTCATGCGTATAATACTATAATTTTTTGTCTTTGAGAACACTCAAAGCTTCATTATACAGTGATGACAAGTTTGATACAATTTTCGTAACAATAAACATAAATTTATAAGTATATTTATCCCCAATTAATCCGATCACAGTTGAAAAACTGTGGATAGAGTCCACAAATAAAAGAAAGTTAAAGCAAATTTAAGTAGTTTTTTATACTTTTTAAAATAAAAATTCAATTAGTTTTTTCTAGCAAAAATTAACACGATGTTTTTATCTTAAACCATAGAAAATACAGAAAAGTTGACGCTAACAAAATCGATGACCATTTACAGGCAAAAGGAACTGGTCATAAGTACTATAAAACACATATAAAACCTAAAAGAAAGTATCAGGTCAGAGACAACCCTAACAACTAATGAACACTTTATCGACTCTCTTTCAGATGACGACCTCACAGTGGTTTTCTCCCAATCAATTGACATACAAGATTTAACTATTAATAACGAATACTTAACAATAAAAATAGAGGATGTGAAAGTCATCGAACATTACAGCGAAGTAATTCATATTGTAAACACAACCTATTATTCAGAGACTTTAGACATACATACTTTAAATACAACAACCACTGAAACACAGACTTTACTGGATACGACAACCAAAAACTTCATTTTAGTAAAGGCCAAGGTCGAAAACCTCATTCCACATTTTAGACCAAAACGTGGATTAGTAAATATATAAGAAAAGGATTAAAATTTATAGCCGGAACAATAAACAATAAAGACTCTAACTGAGAGAACGGACGAACTTGCATATTTTAATAACATAATAGCATCTCAAATTCAAAATATTACAAATCATATAAATCAAAAACAAATTTGAATAGAAACCTATCTTAATAACGTCGAAGACTTTCTACAGAATAAAATAGCGAGAAGATGAAGTTACATTTATGCCACATATACATCAAATAAACAATGATATTTCACCCTTGCGAAATCATATAGATAGTATGGGACCAGTATCTTTTCTTTTTAGTATCCAGCAAACTTGGTATTATTCCTTCAGACATTTGACAAAAACCGAACTAGACCGTATCAACGACTTTGACAGCTACACAAATATAAAAGTGGCCGTAGGTGAAGATGATTCCAATATAATTCTCCTTACACCGCAATATTGGAAAGAACCTCTTTCAAAAATCATATTTTAACCAATCCCAAATAATAACTCAATAAACTTAGAAAATAAGGAAGTTCTTCTAGATGCGAACAATAATGTTTTTACTATTAATGTAAAAGATAATATGAAAAAGAATTTAATCAAATTAAATGATTCATATTTAACAAAATTATAAATTTTAAAGAAGCATATTGTAATATGAAATAATTAGAAGAGACCACAGCAATTGAAATTACACCTGGTATTCTAGTATTTAAGAAATTTTTTGATAATATTACACAAAACTGTAATAAAAATAACATAAGTACGATAGGAAATTTTCTTCTAAAATTTCAAAATTACGAAGTAACAGCGCTAAATAAAACATATTTAAATGTAAAAATTAAAATCTATGATAAATTTATTTTACCCAACATAATAACTAAAATTAATAAAAAAGCAAATAATATAGCAAATTTAAAACTTGAATCTTTGTATATTACACAAACAAAGCATGAAGAAATCAAAAATCAATTTTGTAAAAAATTCTAATACAAAAGCTATTAGTATGGATATAATAATCTTTGTAATAATTATCATAGCTACTACGCTTTATGTAAAAAAAAGTGTCAATGTTTAAACTTTCGTTTAGCTTCAAGCTAACGGTGGGGGAGTTATAGTCACCCCTAACATTATGGTAACACCTAACAATATAATCTAATGTCTCGGTTGTGGTGACCCTAATATTATGGTTACACTTAACAATATAATCTAAAGTCTCTTAATTTCCCCTAGACGCGCCAACCTAGAATTATACAAACTTGCAATTTTATTTTAAATTTTACAAAATTAATAATAATTTTGGAAACAAATAAAAAGACAGTAAACAATTCCCTAGAATTATTACCAAATTTAATCTTTAATTTTTTTCCACTGCCGACCGAGAGCCAAACAATTTATTTCGTCGGATTGTATTTAGTTTACGAAGAATTTACCGACCAAGAACCGAAGAATTTATCTCGTCGGATCGTAGTAGTATCGTCGTAGTTAGCCGGTTGAGAGCTGAAGAATTTATGTCATCGGATTGTAATCTTTTATACTAAACCTGTAGTTAGCCGAGCGAAGGTCGGCTCTTCGTTCAGTGTTCATAGAGGACAACAAACAGAGAAATGGTATTGCAAGTTAAAATTTCACAGATTTTGTTAGTATTGCACTGACTACACAGACTCATTTTTTTATGCCTTTATTTTAATACTTTTTAGGGTTTTGTTAAAAATAAATAAAAGGTTGTTTATTTTCACAGATATCACTGATTATGTGAATTTTTTAGTTATTAAAATATTTTTTTTAAAGAAATTATTTATTCTATTTAAGTACTATATTTATATGTTTTTTATCACCAAAAAACTTTATTATCTTAAGAGAACACTTTATTGTCAACCGTTCGCAACCAAAACTGTCTTTTGAAGATTTTTCGGCATTAAAAATGGTTTATATGGCATTTGTGAAGCCTCTTGACAACATAAATATATATTATATATCAAAGGATCAAACATTTTTTCCAGTACTTGTTTATTGAAACTCGGATAAAAACGATTCAAAAATAGTGGAGATATTAAAAAAAAACTGATTTTCTGAATTTTTGTAGATCGATCACAAATATTTTTCTCGAATTTCGGGATTTTGAATCAACCAAATCGGTTTATAAACAACCGAGTTATTGAAAATCAGTTTTTTATAGTTGTTGTTTTCATGGGTACTAAAAACAACAACAATAAACTAAGGCATATTAGAAGCTAGAAACAAAAATCGGAAATTGTTTAAACAATTTTTGTGTTGAAAAGAATTAACGAAGTAGACCTCATTCTTGGATAAATCTATTACAAATATTTTTTTGAATTTCGGTTTTTTAAATCAGTCAAATCAGCCTAATAATTTTCCACCCTTCACTACAGGTGTAAAGGGTATACATGAATTGGTCATTTCGTTTGTAATTTCCACAACTTTCATTTTAGAGGAAAAATATGTCGATAGGACGATGTCCGTCTGTCCGTTAATTTCAGCTTTAAATTTTTGAGCTCCATAAGTAAATAACAAAAGAGTTAAAATTAACAAAATTCTGATAGGGCTAGCGGGGAGACTGTTAACCTAAATGCCCTCGGATTTGCTTTACATGCATTTACGTTAAGCATTTTTTTTAGAAACATAAAAAAATGCATGCACCAGAGGAAAATAATGGATTTTAAAGTGAAAAATGTCACCACATAACACAACTTTTTATGGGAACCACATAATTATAAGATTCTTGAACGAAAATCATTTAGAATTTTGTACAGAATCCAGAAAATATTTTAGAAAAATTTTAGGACTCAAATTAAGTCCGCCAAGTTACAAAAAAAAAAACTTAAACAAAACAAAAAATGGGTAAAAATATTACTTTTGTGTAAATAATAATGTAGTCAGTGTTATACATATTGAGTTTCATTATTTTATTAAAATTAATGAAAAATTTGATAAAAGTATAATTATAACGAAAAATTATCTTATATACACACATATATATAAATATACATATATATATATATATCATAGCATATTTAGATAATAATAAATGGTATAGGGAAAATCCATACATCACTAAAACGAACGATAAAAATTGGACAATTGTATACAAGGGCTGGCAGTCGTCAAATGGCTGAACTAAATTATAATTAATATTTTAAATGAACCTCAATTTTATTCAATAAAATACATTAAATGATAAAAATGTTTAATTAAGGTTTTATTTTTATTATACTAAAAATACATATTAGAGGTCTGCAACGAATAAGTTTTCGCTGCACATGTGAATACATCTCAGAGAGAGAGCACAAGTAGTGAAGTATAGGAAATGGTTGTAAAATATGTTCCGAAAAAAGTAAACATATACAAATGTAATAAGCACATTGTACCTCGAGGATATCCTTATTAAAGGGCAAAACTGAAAATAACACAATTATGTTGATAAAATTATCAATCGAAATAGAATTTTACGGGAACTAAAATATTTTATTCACTGGTTTTAAATAAATTGATGTATATTGTTATAATAAATTATTCTCTGGTTTCTTTGTTATTGTTTTTTTATTTAATGATGCTTTAATGAATTTAATGTTTTTTACTTAAAAAAAATACATTTTGAATTTTGTATAAGCGATAAAGGAAAAAACTTGGATAAAAAATTTTAGCCAAATGTAGTTTTTTTAAATTTAAGAAAGCAGAAATAAAGAAAGAACTCTCCCAAAAAAAACTGTATTAGTTCTACAACTATTTCCAGAATGCATGAAAATGACTTTTTCAAAGTTATCACCTCCAGAACTAGTTCTGTGTTCTAGAACTAGTTTTTCAATCAATGATTTTTGTTTGAAAGTGTAACATTCAGCACTTGTTCCATAGAAGCATTAGGGAACGGTTCATGAACAATTTTTTATAAATTTTTAAAATTTGCTAAATTCTACTTTTTTAAATCTTTTTTTTTTAATTTATTGGATTTTCTAAAGCTTTTTAAAGAATTCTAAGAATTGTTATTATCAAATATTATTGAATTTTTTTGCATGTTTATTCTGTTTTTATGTAAAATTCCTGCATATAACTCCCAGTTTTGTTGTCTTTTTTTCTTTTTTTTTTTTCCTCCAAGCTAAACATTGTACATGTATTACTACGTTCAGTTTTACTTTCGTATCATTCTCCCTTGGTATGTTCGTATAAAATAGAACACTTCGGCAGTGCTCATTATTGGCGAACACAGGCAAATAACAAGTATTTATTCGAAAACTTTCACTACGTTCAGACGATGATTTAAAAACATGATTTTAAATCATGTTTTTTTTTTTGTTTGTTAACGATCGGGGTAGAGTTAAAAGAGGGATTGAGAAAAAATCACGTTTTCTCTTTTTATGATATTTTTTTTGTTATTTCTCTTTACACTCATTTGTATTTTTCTCATTACGTTTTATTCGTGTTTCTCTTTTGAACTGGTGGCATTGCTATAAACAAGAAAATAAAAAAAATAAAGTGAAATATAAATATAAATAAATATAAATATAAATTAAATTAATTAAATTAAAGTATTTGTTTTTTTTTTATTAAATTGACACAAAAATATTATTTTGCTGTATGTGCCGTATTTGGATTTTTTACAACATTCGAGTGAAAAATTATTCAGAATTTGTTTGTGTGTATATTGACATTTTTAGCGCCTTTATATATCAGTGAATTTTTGTTTAAAAATTAATAACTAAAAAGAGTGAATAATTAAAATGTGGAACAGATAAGTTGTTGAAAGTTTAACATTACAATACCAGCAGCATGAAAATTTATATGATGTAAGAAATCCATCATATTTAGACCGGGTGAAGCGATCAAATGCATTATATTCCATTTGTCAGGAATTAAAAAAATAATGCAAACATCACCCTGAGGACATAAAAAAGAAAATACACACATTAAGGGCACAATATATAAAGGAAAGGCGGGAAGTAACCAAGAGTAAAAGAAGTGGTGTTGGAGCTAATGACGTGTATACCCCAAAACTTTGGTGTTTTCCTCAGCTAGAGTTTCTGAAGTCGCATTGTACAACAAGAGAGTCTACGTCAAACATGCAGGCGTTTTATTATTTAGAAAAATTTTATATCTATATACACTCCTTATTTTCAGGCTTTTGAAAGTAATAGTAGCTTCGAGATAGACAGTGAATCAGGTGACTTAAACAATACTGAAGACAGAGCGAAGCCCTCTTGTAGCAAAACGGTAAGTTTTATTTTTTTATTATAAATTTAAAGTTAAAGGTAAATGTCTACTTAGTCACTGCATGTGAGGTTTTTTTTTTTTTTTGGATTTGAGCTAAGAAAGTGCAGTTTAGTTTTTAAAATCAAATGATAAAGCTACATAATTTAAAATGTTTAATGTTAAAAATTTTTAATTTTATTTAGTTTTATTAAATTTTCAATTGTTATAATTTGTTTTCTTGCCAAGACAATTTTCCTTTCAGTATTCGTAATATTTGCTGTTTGTTCAGTTTGGGTTCCAGAAGTTGATGGCTCATTTAAATAATTTTCATTTTTGTGACTCAATAAATTGTGCAACACACAGCAAGTTTTGGTTACGAGTTCCACCTTTTCAAAAGACAAATGCATTTTCGTATCGAATATTCTAAAGCGGCTCGACATAATTGCAAATGCACGCTCAACCACTTGCCTAGCTCGAGAAAGGCGAATATTATATATTTGCCTCTCTTTTTTGTTGGTGTTTTTGAAGTGGAAATGCATATGTTTTTGAAGTGGAAATGCATCGTCACCTACTATAACATATGGAAGTTTTCTTCCATTTCCAATAATTTTATCCTCTGGGAAGTGGAATCTGGCATTATCTATTATTGTTTTTAATTTGCTTTGTAGCAACACTCCCGCATCATGGGTACGCCCGTTGCATCCGACGTCTATATATATAAAGCGACAATCTGCATCTACTAAAGCTAGCAAAACTATGCTATTAGACCCCTTATAATTATAAAAAAATGAGCCATCTGACCGACGAGATTTGAAAGCGATGTGCTTGCCATCTAGTGCACCAAGACAATGCGGACACTGTCACTTAATTGTGAAATTATCAGCTATAGTTTCCCATTCACTTTTTGTTGTCGGAAACTGCAAAATAATAGAATAGAATAGAATTAAATTTCTTATTATATGAAAAAAATATATTAGTTGATATAAAATAGATTTTATTTCTTTATTATTTTTAGAAAAAAACATTCAATATGGAGGAAAGGATGAACAACGTTAAAAAATTAATTCTTGACAAGGCTGCCGAAAAAAGTTGCTATGATTGGCTTGGTAAGCAGGTGGTATTTGAAATAAGCAGAATTAAAAACGAACGGATCCAGCGAGATGCTGTGTGGAGTATTCAACAAATACTCCGAAAATCATCAATTGAAGATGTACAAGCTGAAGCCCAACCATCCTGCTCCTTTTTTACACCACCGCCAGAATCATCATTCACACCATTACACCCATGTAGAACATCGTCGTCAGCATCGTCTGAATTCTGTCCTACTCCCGAATGTAACAGCCAATCATCAATATTGTCAACTAATACCGACATTTTGCAACAATCGCTGATTGGTGTACTGAATGATGTATGCAGCCAGAGGCAGGATGAATCAAAAATCTTATGTTTATTTTTAAAATCAAACTATTTGTCAAACTATCTTATGTTTATTTTTAAAATCAAACTATTTATAAATTACTTTATTTAAAAAAAAATGTTAAACTATTATACCTATTTATGAATTACTTTATTTAAAAAAAATATTGTTATTCACTGAATTAAAAGAAAATATTTTGTTTGCTTTAATAAAAACTATACATACCTTTAAAAATTCGTCTTTAAAATGTTTCCAAATTGCCTCGCACACTTCGGGAATTGCATTGCAAAGGAATGCACTTGACAGTCTTGTTTGGTAATTGGTACTTTTAAGAAATTCACCTGTAGCAGCTAATTTCTCTGCAGGACTTATGGAACTTCGCATTACAGAGTGTTGTCTGGTTATATCCTTTTGAATTTTGGAAAGAATGAAGTTAAATGTTTAAAAATGATGATGTGTCATCCATAAGGTCGTTCATGAGAAACGAAAATGTACCCCGTTCCACGCGATCTGTACGCCATTTTTTTACCCACTCCTTTCTTTCTTTTGGTAAATAATGAGCATATTCGCAGCATTCCAACAAACTTAAAACAATTTCCTCATCATCACTGTCATCCAAAGAATTTTCAATTGCCAATTCCGTTATATCATTCATTCATTACTTCCTCGTCCATTGTATTTTTTTTTTTTCTTATTTTTTGTTTGATTTGTTAATTTTTATTTATAATTGGATTTTAATTATTTATAATTTGGATTTTAATTTTGTTATAAACACGAATTAGAATATAAAGAAGATAACCCGATTAAAAATTTAAAAAATCAACTCTGCGTATAAGGAAAAAGAGAAAATATAAAAAAAAATCATGGAACAAAAAAATCACCAAATGATTTTTGGTAGCAACTTCAAAAGAGAATAAAAATAAAACGACGTCTTAAAAATAATCGTCTGAACGTAGTGTTTGTTGTTCACAGTATACTTGCACTCTACATATACAAATATATTTATGCAGATCTGTAATATATATGCTAATAGTAGGTTTATTTGTATTCTTTTTTATTTATTTATTACTTCTGAAAAAACAACAGTAAGACGATTTTGAAGGTTTTTTCTCAAAATTTTAGGATTTTTGATCAAAATTATCTAGCAATGTTTCGTAAATATTGGTTAAAGTAATGATCTTACAACTTATATTGTTAATTTAGTGAAGAAAAAGTAGTATATATTACTAAACTTGCTATAAAACTTTAGACGATTTTTTAATTTCTTTAAAGAATTTATATTTTATAAGATTAAAAAAATAAGTTTCAAGAACTATTTAACTTTTAGATTCTAAATTTTTAATGGTTTTATTAAAATTTATTTATATTTTATTTTCTTTTTTTCAGTATAATGATGATGAAATTTAAATATCCTCAATATTTGATATTATATCTTAGAATTTATATTCAAAACTATAAAAATCTATATAATCTGAAATTTCGACACGACTGCATATTTATAAGAAAATGCTTTCAATTTCCTCTTCTGAATAAAAAAAATTCTAAGAAAGATAAAAGACGAATGCAATGGTAAAATAATAAAGGAATTCATTTGTTTAATACAGCGGTAGGCACAAAGAGAGGACGTAAAAATTTGAATGTGTTTGTTATATCTTACATACAAAACAAGAATGATTTTTTTACTTTCTTTGTTATGTGTGTTTTTTTTTTTTTTTTTTTTTTGTTTGTGCTAGAACAAAACTAAATTATATTTTGTTTTTCATTCGCTCTCAATTGTTAAGCTCCGGAGAGCTATGGGCGCAGGTGTTTGGTTAAGAGGTAAAATGTATTGGATTAAGATTGATAGGTATGAAAAATAAATTGAAAAAATAAAGGCTAATGCGTAAAAATTTAACTATCAATAAGTAACTTTAGAAAATGTTTATTGGAAAAATTACTATATTATAATTCTTTGTATATACTTAAATCAATTATTCCTGAAATTTATATGGAAATGGCAAGTCAAACAATGTTTTTGTTTTTTAATACAGAAGAATTATCCTCTCCTACATACACAAAGCAAATGTTTACTTGTTATAAGCTATGTATGTGTTTACTTTTTATAATTTTTATATATATTTAGTAGTAACAAAATATATACATATAAAAAAGGAAAAATTAGTTTGCATGCTATGAAATTGAAAACCAATGAATTTATTTGGACTAATTTTGAAAAATTTTAAATATTTTGTTTGCTAAATATATATATATATATGTATATTTATATATTTAAAATTGTTCACAATTAATCCAAATAAATTCATTGGTTTTCAATTTTACGCAAAAATAATTTTTATTACATACATAGCAAAAAGAAAAAATATATATATTTTGTCACTATTTGCCTAAATATATATAAAAAGTATAGAAAGTAAACACATACATATCTTATAACAAGTAAACAGTTTATTCGTGACTTCCTATTTTCATATAAATTTCAGGAATATTAGATTTAAATATATACAATATATTATAATATAATTGCTTTTCTAGTAACCATTTTATAAAATTACGTTTTGGTACTTTAATTTTTACGCATTACCTATAATTTAACCTTTGTTTTTTCAATTTATTTTTCATATCTAACAATCTTAACCCAACACATTTTAGCTCTTAAACAAATGAATTCCTTTATTATTTTACCATAGCATTTGTCTTTTATCATTCTTAGAAATTTTTTGTTCAGAAGAGGAAATTTAACATTTTCTTATAAATATACAGTCGTCGAAATATTACATTTAGATATATCAGATATAGATTTTTATAGTCTTGGATATAAATTCTAAGATGTAATCTAAAATACTGAAGACATTTAAATTTTATCATCATTTTACTAAAAAAATAAAATAAAAATAAGTTTTAATAAAACCATTAAAAATGTAGAAGCTAATAGTTAAAGAATTCTTAAAGCTTGATTTTTTCTTAATATTATACAATATAAATTCTTTAAAGACATTAAAAAATTGTCTAAATTTTTATAGCAAGTTTAGTAACATATTCTATTTTTTCTTTATTAAATGATCAATGTTAGTTTTAAGGTCATTATTTTAACCAATGTTTTATGTTTACGAAACATAGTTGCTAGATAAATTTCATCAAAAATCGTAAAATTTTGAGTAAAAACCTTCAAAATCGTTTACAGGCCATTTTTTTAACTAAAAATGTTTAAAATAACGATAAATCTGAATCTGGCAAGTGTAAGTATAAATATTTATGTAAGTATAAATATTATGTATAAATATTTATGTAAAATTTTTTTAATAAATATTATTTTTAATCTATAATTTTCCGATTAAAATTACGTTAGGAAATTATGAATGAAAGGTTATTATCAACATCTGAAGCTGGTGCACTGCTAGGTATAGTGTTTTCAAATTGCATAAGTACCCACAAGTTTAAATTGCGTTTAAGTTATAATATAAAAACCAATTTATTTATATTTATTTAAGTAATTATTTAAAAATAAAACATAAATATGTACAAATATTTATCACTATTGCAAACATAATACATATTTGATTACAAAGTACTTTTAATTTATGAAAATATCACACAAGATTTCAACTTAATTATAATTAGCGACATAATTATCATTAAATTAAAAACCAAAAAAAAGAAATTCTCTAAAATAATAAAGTGATATACTTCAGTTTTCTTATATATCATTTAGAAAAATTTAGTTCAATCTTTTCTTAAAATAAACCATAAACATACCTAGCAAAGTCAAACAATATGTATATCATAATTTCTCAACAAAATAAAAAAGTATGATTTTCATTTTACTTCTTAATACCTCAAGAATATAAGAAAAAAATAGTAAACAAAATCTGGTTTTGAATCATCCATTAAAAAGATATACAAACACAAACATGTACTTTATTTGAAATATAAGGCATTGAAAAATGTGCTTATGAAAATATTAAATATAGGTTCATAAACATTACAAAAGTAAGTTTTATCCAGACAATTCTGAAGTTTATTTAAAAAAACATATTAATTCTATCTTCATGCTTAATAATATGAAATCATAAGAATAATTATAAAAAAGTTTTCTAGAAATTATTCAAAATGATTTCATTGACTTTGAATTTCATAAAAATATAAAAATATTCCACTCAACCAGCATTTAGTTTAATATTGATACTAAAGACAAAAAAGAGGTAAGATGTATATTATTACAATATTAAACATATCAACATCAATACTTTTCAAATTAACCATGCCTGTAAAAATAAAACAGTTTTTTATTATTAAAGTTAAAACCAAACAAAATTTTCATTGACAGTGTTGCCAGTAGATATAATAAAAAAAATGCTATATCTTCTAAAATATTATGCTAAATTTTTCTAGAGCAGCAAATAACAAATTATTCGTAAAGAAAATTCATATTTTCGTTGACTTGGTTTCTTGTAAAATTTGATTCAAATGATAACAAAATTTCTTCAGAATTATTTGTAATGTTGGGAAATAAAGTAAGAATAGTGCTAATATTTTAAAAGTGATAACTAATACCGCTATATTTACTATGGACTTCTTTCTAAAAAACAAAATTTTATAGAATTTTAAAGTACTGTAAAAAGGATTAAAAGCATTTGGCATAGTTTTTGAAAATTTTAATCCATTTTAACCTTTTTAGATGTTAAATATAGCACTGAAAGTTCTAAAACGATAACACTGTCCATATACAAATATATATGCAGTATTCATTAAAAATTATACATGAACAATGACAACTTATTACCAGGGTAAGCTTAAATATACACGGAAAAATTAATGTATGTGTTTGAAACGTACTAAAAACTGGGAAGTTTTTTGCCAAAAATTTCGATTTAGGTGGAGGTAAAATTTATAGAGACTAGTAGTCTATAGACTTTAGATTTTATATACAAATTTTTGTATTAATTTTAAGAAGTAAAAATAAAAATACCATATTTTTGTAAAAATTTTTATTTATATACATATGTTTTTTCTCAAAAACTTGAATTTTTAAAGTCTAGTGAAAAACAATGCCAAGCGATATTTTCATAGTAATATATTGCTGGAGGTTTTTTTTACATACATTTTTGCGACCGTTAAGAAAATTTTCAAAAATATTCCACTCAGACAGCATTTACTTTAATGTACATTAAATATGTATCTTATTACAATATTGAATATAGCAACATCAATACTTCTTAAATTAACCATTAACCAAATCAAAAAATATTATATATTATTAAAGTTTAAAAAAATTCCATTGTCATTTGACCTAATAACAAAAATATAAAAAAAAAAACACAAATTAAATACAAATAATCAAAAGTTTTATTTATAGTTGTAAATTTATTAGTTATGAATTATACAGTGAAAATTCTATAAACAATTAAAAATTTTATTATCTAGGACCCCAGCAAAAACTTTTTGATTCTCGGTAATGTCAAGTACTTATTAAAGTAGTTTCTTGGTAATTAGTGGATAATTCGAACAAAATAACTAGTTATTCATTCAAAAAATAAGTAGTTTATTTTTGTTTCCAATTATACTTTCTAGCTTACCAGAAAAGCAAAGTTTTTGCAGGGGGCCTAGCATCTATGTTACCATTTTGTTGCATTCATTTTTATGTTTTCTGTGTAGTTGGATAAATGAAGTGATCAAATCTGTTTCAGGATTTATGTTTTACAATTATTACAGTATATTGAAGCTTCTTCCATTTTTCTAGCATGATCTATTAAATGGATATGTTTTAGATATTTTTTGCGGTTTGAAAATTTTAAGTTACAGTTCATTAAAAAAGAATAGAAATTTTGATGCTGTAACCTTACATGTCGTTTTAAGGATTCATATAGTCATATATCCTTTTTTACAATATTCATAAAAAAATTAAAAAAAAATTTTTTTGATATGTTAACTTTTAAGTTTAATATAAGGATGGAATACATTCTCTATTGATACAAGTATTAATTGATTTATATAATTCAAAATACTTTGAAATTCTTACTATTGCTTTAAAATTTAGTTCAAATACTACAAGTACCCTTGTATACAATTGTCCAATTTTTATCTTTTCATTTTAGTCATGTATGGATCTACCTTATTTAAAAATTTTGTAAATCTCTGCGGAAGATAAAACCATTTATTATTCAAATATGCTATGACTTTTGACCCACGTTGCGTTTCTTCCCAATCAAGATTTAAAATTTTGTATGGTTGATATAGAGGAATGTCGTATTTTTTTATATTCTTGCTTACTATCCTGAGCCAATTTTATAATTTGTTCATACATTTAAAATAAAACATTTAAAAATAAAAAAAGAAATATTTTAAATTATTATCAAAAAAGCGATAACTTACCATTTTGTTAAGTACACTTTGAAGTAAATTTAAATCAATGATAAAATATATATCCTGATGTGTCTTTTTTATAGCAATTAAATATATACCACCTCAACTTCAAATAAGCATAAAACATATTCACTAGATTGCGATAAAAATTATGTTTTTTTTTAATATATATAAATATATTACTCAAATAGACTCTCTTTTTGAAATCGTGTTAACATAAATTTCACAATTCTCCCTCTCAATTTCCTAATATAACATTAAGAACAAATTATCCATGATCATACAAAACAAAATCAAATATGCTAGTATCTTCATTAATGCCAAAAACCTTTCACAAGGTTATTTTTTCCATAAAAAAAACAATTCTCAAATTTATTTTTCACTTTACAAAAACAAAAATAACCATATAAATATAGATGAATAAACCAAAAATATTCAAACACTACATGTCCAAGTCATCAGTTTTTAATTTCATCACAATTAAAAATGCAATAAAATAAAAGTTTTTTCTCCCTATTAAATTGTTTGTATGTACTTTAATATAACTATGCAAGAAAAAGAAAACATATAAAAGAAAATATTACAAAAATAAATACATTGGCTTTCGATTTCAGAAAAACAAATTCCTCTTCAAATTCCTATTTAAAATTCTTCATCAAAATTCCTCTTCCTTGAAAATAAAAACAATGTTTGGTCCCGCTGCAATGCTGTTACGAATGGGGAAGTACGCGCACAGAAAAAAAGATTTATTTTATTACAAACATATCTATTAATTTCCTTTAAATTATATTTTTCCTCCAACCTGATTGGAATTATGACTTAGTTGCGATTAATATTGAAAATAAAATACCGGATATTATTTACATGGATTTAATTACATACATGTGGAAAACAAGCGGTGGGAAGTATAGAAATAACAATAAAAGTTCAATCAACATCTTGAAATATGAATTTTTAAGCGTTTTTGACAGCTTTACATATTGGCCAAACTAGTTCCTCACTTTTAACACGAAACACCTTAAAGTCTCTATTAAGTTAATAGAAAAGTGTCCCAGAACATACATATTTATACTACTTGTGTACATAAAAAAATAATATATATTAATAATATTCATTCAATAGAACATAATTGTATAAATATATCTTCCTTCTTTTTTGTATTTTGTTAAAGTTGCGGAAGTTGTTAGTGAAAAATTTGCTGAGGTTGTTGGTGACCCCAGGTCTACAACTGAGATTAACGCTGATATAATATGTGAGATAACGCCGGCAGAGGAGAGTAACCATTCTGTTTATATTATGTTAAATTTTAAATAAGGGGTACACGTATCTTAATAAATCCTATAAGATATCATTATTTTCAATCAGTCACAGAGTAAACATGTTCTTTTTATTTAAGCAATTCCAACTTTTTTAGCACAATTTTTATAGAAATGTTTTTTAACATGTAAAACAAACACTAAAAGGAATAATTTTACAAAAAACATCGTTTTTCAGTAATTTCCAAAATACAAATGCACACACACAAACAAACTTTCGTATATGTGTATTTTTTTGACAGTTCAACTTTTAAGACGGTTGTGTAGAGAAATCTCATCACAACAGTCTCATAATACATCTTATAATACTAATATTTGAATTTACACGTGAAATAATTCTCTCAAAGAGCGAATTTGACACTCTCTGACACAATAATCTTAGATATTATGTTATGTCTAGACGGGCTGTGAGTTGCTGAAGTTGTTGGTGATATTGCTGAGCTTATCGCAGCGTTGTCAATTTAGCGCTTTTTAACAACCCAAAAGTTGCATTTTTTTCTGTTAGAGCATTTTTCAAAAAAAGGCGCTGAATTGGCGTGTTTTACTTTAGTGATATGTTGATTAGGAACATGTTTTTACGTTCCTATTAACTAATAAAAAATAGTATATTAGCGCCTGTGTGAAACGTTAGAAAATTATTATTTTTAGTAATTATAGATATGTTATGATCTAATCAAAATTTTACTAGATCATAAGGATAGTAGAATTTTTGACAAAAGTACATACATTTTCGACATCTTAAAATTGCTAACAAACAACTCAATATTGTAAAATATTTATGTACATAGAATATTAACATTAAATTTCATATGTCTTATGATTTCATCACATTACATCTTTAAAATATTTCATATTCATTATTAAATACCCATTACCAAAATAGAGTGTGGCTTTCAGAATGTATTTATTTAAAATGCAATCAAAACATTTCAAATTTTTTTACTCATATATCTAGTACTTTTTGTTTACAAATTTTTAATTTTTTAATAATAAATTTTTATTTTGTCAATATTTTATGGACCGGTTACCAAAGTTCCAGTTGAGAACCAGCCGACACCACCAAACTCACTAAATATCATTTGAGAGTTAATTTCTAACACGCTTATCAAGTGCGCAACTAGCAACTCGCGCGCAATAACAATATATGACTGAGTAGTTAGTGTTGAAGACTATAAAACGTAAGATATGTCAGAAGAACGCGTTTCGGGGTGCCGCCATCGACATTATTAAAAAAAGAAGAAACGTAAACAATTCTTATCAAATTTTTATTATATTAATCTTGGACCAGTCCTGTGACCTGTCCCATCATCTGTACCAAGCTGCTAATTAGCCACCTCCAGTGACAACCCCATGTAAAAGTGACAGGTTCCTCCCATGTAAAGTTCCGGAACCTGAGAACCTGTCACGTGACTAGTTTTGAACCGGTTCTCTTTCCTATAGGGTTAATGTTATTTTTATTACTTTTCGAGTTCACCAAAAACTAAAATAATTTTTTCATTTCATTTCGAAATTCCAAAATATACTTTTAGAATTATTGTGTTTAAGGTGGCCATTTTAGGTGTATATCAGTTTTCCCAATCCCAACGAATAAAGGATTTATTAGCAATTTTTCAGATTCTTCCAAACACATTCCTATTAATTTTAAGAATTGCCTCTTTTTGGAAATACCTGGAAAAAAATCTAACCAATGTAACGAGTGGACGAAACAAAATGAAACAGCTGGCTGTTTACCAGCATAAGAAGTGGCCAGACTGACGGCGGCGCTGGTATGCTCGCTTATGCCGGGCTGGAGCTCGCCGGATGGGGTGGTTCTTGCCGCCAGAGCTGGGTAGCTGTCCACATACAAAAAAAATCATACCAGCTAAACAGGAAGTTTTTAAAAGAATTAAAAGTATGCTGAGACCCGAAGTGAACCTTACCTTGCCTGTACATTCACAACCAAAGGAAAATGAAAACCATCTTCGGAGTGTAGCACACCTTCCGGTTGGCGGCTGTTATGCCAACTTTTGGGCCCTCCCTCTAGGATTCCATCAGGATCCCACCTTGATGATTCCATGTTTTTTTTTTTTTTTTTTTGAATCATCCCAAACTCACCTGGGCTTCACCCCCTTACCCTCCTATCATCTTACCCTAAATGAGTTATCCACTCATAATGAGAACACCGGAAAAGTTTCTTAAAACCTTATAAAATTGAAATTTTATTGTAAAATAAAAAAAGGTAAGCTAATAATCCATCTTATATTATAACAATTTATGAACGTAATCTAATTTAACAAAAAAAATATCGAATTAAAAAAATAACAAAATTGTTTAATCTTAAACCAAATCAATTCAAATTTTAAAATCTAAAAGGGGATTTCTCTATCTTCTTCCACAGGTGAGCCTCTGGATAAGCTGCCGTCCGTCCGTAGCGTGTCCTAAGTCCTAATTTTGGTCCTGTTCAGGTAAGTAATAGACAAACTTGAAATATATATATCCTTTCTTTCCTTTCTTTTTTTTTTCTATTTTTCTCGGGTAAGGAAAACACTAACACAAGCGGGGCAAATTACCCTACCTAACGAATCCTAGGCCTGAGCTCAACCCTTCTATCGCGCACCTTACTCTTAATTTTTGTAAGGGACTGGCAAAAAAAAATCTAATGTTTTCCCTACTTGATGAAACAAAAAGGTAAAAGAAATATATATTATAAGATGCGTCCGTTTCAGTCGTTTGTTTGTTTTCTGTCAGGGTCAATGGCAAAATACCTGGCGCCTCTCGGGGATGGAGGCGCTAAAGCTGCAGGCCCAAATGGAGAATCCCTCGTTGGATGTGGCAGTGGTGGCTGATGGCTGGTGGTTATGCTTTATATTTCTTTCTTTTACAGGTTGGATTTCAGTTTTAATTTGTTTTCTTTTTCTCAAATTAATTTTTTTTTTTTATTTTATTTCTTTTCAGGTTTTCCTTTTTTATTATTTCATTTCTTTTCAGGTTTTTTTTTTTTTTTTATTAAGTTTGCAAATTGTTTTTTTTTTTTAATTTCTATTATGAATATTAGTGTTTCTAAAGTATTATTTTATTGTTATGGCCAAAAGAATTTTTTGTTATTAATACATTAGATTTATCACTTTAACACCTCGAAAAATTTTTAATAAAAAGTAGTTATAAACGTTACAGTAACTAAAAGCACTTTTATTCAAACCGAAAACTGGAACTTTTTAGTTTTAGATTATTAACTCAAGTTTTAGGTTTTTTTTTTCTTTTTTCTTTGTTTAATTTTTTTTTTTTTTTTTTTTTTTAGTTTTAACTTTTAAGTTTAATATTATTAAGTTTAAGTTTTTAACTTTTAAGTTTTAATATTATTTTTTTCAAGTTTTAACTTTTATGGTTTTGTTTTTATTTATTTCTAAATTCTCGTTTTTTTTTATTTTTCTTTTAATAAAGTTATTATTTTTTTGCACAAAACAATTTTAGTTTTTTTTTTCTTCACTTTTCGAATTTTGGGTTTCTCTTCGTTTAACTTTAATATTTTTGCCGCTGCTGCTGTTGCGCCACCTGCCACATCTTACCTTTCGCTCAAGGAAAATCCAAAAAAAGAGGCCGACATTTTTCATCCGACTCTTTATATCACCTCGCCCACGCCACAAGATGTCCTCTCCTCTATTTTTTTTTCAAAAACTTTTCAGCCATAAACGGCTGTGTAATTTACCTACTTTTTGTTGTTATTTATTTATTTATTTTTTTATACAAGTTGACAATTGTCAACCTGATGTGTTGCCAACTGTTTCTTTTTTTTTCTTCTCTTTCGCACACAGGGTGCACACGATAAACCCAACCACTCCTGTAGTCCATCGGTGGATACAGGATGGGAGGGAAATTATGTTCCTAATATCGGTCAAAAGTCCATTCGTTACCTATTTTCTGAGATTTTCGGGGTATTTTGATAAATTCCCACAACGAAAAATTTTCATCTGGCAACTCTCCACCATTTTTATTAATAAATACAACCCTATGTGGAATGTATTTTTTGGTACTCAATGGCAATCCTAATTGATTGTGAATGAACAGCTGAATGAATGGAAGAATGTGTAAACAAAAGGAACATAGAGAATACTAGCGTGGTCGAAGAAGAAGCACATACAAAAAAAAATTCTACAAGTAATGGAGTCATGGTAAGTATTTTCTTGATATTTTTAAATTATGGAAAAATATATCAATTTGTTAATATTTTATAACAAAATTAATTATTTTAATTGTTTTCTTTTCAGGAAATGATGGTGGATACGAAGGATGTTGGCGGAATAAAGGTAAGTAAATTGAATTAAATTAAAATGAAGTGCGTAATAAATTATTACAATGCAGGTTGGCGATTACATCGATGGCGACGGGCGACCGGCGACGAGGTCTTTTGGTTATAATACAAAAAGGTAAGTGTTTGTTCTATTTTAATAACTATTATGAAGAGAAATTAAATATTTTGTTTAAAAATATTTTTCTAACTATATATTTAATTCAATTTTGTTCTCATTTCAGGAAAATTTTTCAGGATAATGGCGATTCCAGTTGGATAAGGGTAAGTAAAAACAAAACGTGTGAATAAAAAAAAATGTGTATTAACAAAAATTCTTTTCTTTACAGTGCATGTGGTTTCAGAACAGAAGTGTTCTGGAAATCAAGATGGCGATATAAAATGTAAGTATTTTAGCGTAGTCTTGTTTTTATTAAATAAAACACTTTATTTATTGAATTTTTGATTTTTCTTTTCAGCCAAACAATTTTTGGTCATACCTAGACAGAGTGGTCAAGGATGGCAGATATTTCCGGATGATAAGGTAAGTGAAAATGCATTATTGAAATAATAGTGAAAAAAAAAAAAATGGAAATAAATCAGTGCCCAAAAATTTTAATCATGGCGGTAATTATGTGCGCGTAACGTGACGTGACGGGTTTTCGTATCGAGAATTTTTCGTAAAAAAATTAGTGTTGGAAAAAGTGTTCTCGTCGGTTTTACTTAATGCGGGTACGTAACGTAACGTGACTTAATGCCCAAAATTTACTAAAATCGGAATTTACGTGGTTTAATGAAAAATATATTATCGTACGGTATTTAAAATAAATGTTTAAACAGAAATTAGCAAATACAGTGAGTGTCAAAAGTGTACTTCAAAAAAAAAATTAATGTGAAAGTGGATTAGTGTAATTTTAATTTGTTTCAAGTGTGATATTAAAATAAATTTGAAATTGTGAATTTTACAGTGGGCAACAAAAGTGAGAGTGAATACAAAAAAAATTAAAAAGTGTTTATATAAAGGTCTTTGGTTTATGCAAGATAAACTAAATAACAAAAAATTTATTTGAAATTATATAGTGAAACTCAAAAGTGTGTAACCAAAAATTTATGATTTTTTTTTTTCTAAAAAAAAATGATGAAATAAAGTGTGATCCGGTATATTTAAAGTGTAATTTTTTTTTTTTTTTTTTCTTTTTTTTTTTTTTTAATTTTTGGAAATTTAAACAGTGGGGAGTGAAAAGAAAATATATTAGTGAATTCTAATTGTTAATGAAAATAAAATTAAAAAAATTTGTTTTACTGTAAAGATCAAAAGTGAAGTGATAAAAAATTATATCGCTTATATCGAAATCCTCGTGTTTTTGGAAAAATTTAAATAAATTGAGTTTAATTTCCAAACTAATTTTTTTTCTCAAAATTTAATAGAAAATAATTACCTAAAATAAAAATTTATATTTATTTGATATTTTGCTAACATTTTTTTTTCTTTTCTTTATAGGAATTTCACCGAATTCAATTCTGCCATCAAAGCCAATTTAAAGAAAAATTTGAAATTTGGTGAGTATCAAAATTTGGTAACTAAAAATTTATATATATTTTTATATATATATATATAAAAATAAAAAAATTTGTGAAATAAAAATATTTTCTAAAAGAAACAAATTAACAAAATTAAACGTAAATAAAGAATATTGAGTCTCACTGAGACAAAAACCTTTTTGCCAATCACAGAAATTAATATTGTTGGCAAAATGGTGGAAATACAAGGACTAAAACCCCCAAAGATTTCTGAGCCGAAACTCAAAATCTTTGGCGAGAAGGACCCCTTGTATTCCCTGAAAAAATAAAGTTTTATAAAAAATTCAAAGTTTAACTTCAAAAAAATTTTAAAGTTAAAATTTCCTAAATTTAAAATAAAAAAAAATTTTAACATAAAAATTTAAAATAGTACTAATTCCTTCTTTTCATTTTTACAGATTCTCAACAATTCAGGACAACTTAAGGAATTCGATCAGCACCCAAAAGTACTAAAACTGGTGAGTGAAGACAAATATTTTTTCTCATACTAATATTTATTTATAAATTAGTCTAACCTTACTATAGTTATTTATAAATATTTCTTTCTTTAGTTATAATGCTTTTCGTTTAATAAAATTAAAAAAAAATCAGAAATAAAAAAAATCTTCAAAAATTATTCTTATGTTTTTTTAAACTTTTTTCCATTGAGGGTTGTAATTTTTATTTGCGTAGAACTAAAATCATTTCCATTACATTTCCTTAAAATTTTTAGCCAAATCTTTCTGTGTGAAAGATTTGCAGACCGAAAAGGTATAAATTCATATATTTGCTATAACCTGCTGTAAGATCGGAATCAGATACATGTTATCATGCTAGGTGACTAACATTTCCAAGCTCTTAATGGCAAAGTTCCCCAGAGCGTTTTAAAGGAAATGCACTATTGGCATGATGACGGTTACAAAAGGTAACCAGCTTATAAACGTAAGCGATATGGTTAAGCAAAACAATGAATTTAACATATGGAATAGATAAAGGGAATTAAAATGAAATGATTAAGTGTTCTTCCAAATAAAATAAATTCTCCATGGTCGTAGGATTCCAAAAAAAAAAACAACAAAAAGAAAAATCTTAAAGATATTTAAATATACTATAAAAATGAAAAATTAAAATAATAGAAATTTTAAGAGCCCTGAATTAGGTATATATTATATATCAACCAATTGTATTATTGGTAGTTACTAATAGTAGCAAAAGTAGAAATTTGTTATTTGATAAATAAATATTTGAAACGCAAAAAACTTCTTTTTCTTTAAACTTTTGGAAGATCGGTATTTTGGACAGAAATGTTAGGACTAAGACCACCAAAGAATTTAAAGCTATTGCTTTAAATCTTTGGCATGAAATACCCCTAACATTTTCCCCTGGAGGTCTTCTACCTCATATAAACTCTTGCCAATTGGACGAACAATTCGACATTTCAAAAATTTTCTTGTTAGTTTCGCGTTGAAGTTATTTTTAAAATCACTTTGTTGAAAATTACGACGAAAAACTTCTTGACCAGGAATAAATTTAACTTGGCGACAGCGTGCGTTATACGATTTTTCGTTTCTTAAATAGGCTTTATGTAGATTTTCCCTCATTTGTTTTCTGACCAAATCCATTTTGATGGGTTTAGGAATGATATCCGAGTCGGGGTCATCAAGTGTTTGTAATTTTTTTGCTAACTTATATACGCTTCCATGCGAAATCATGTTCATTCCGAACAAAGCAAAATAGGGTGTAACTCCAATGGACGTTTGTACTGACGACCTTAACGAAAATTCAATTTCAGATAGATATTTATCCCATTCCGTATGATCATTTTGTAAATAAGATCTTATTGCGGCCAAAATTGTCTGATTTACGCGTTCAGATGCGTTTGCTTGCGGCGAGTGGGTGGCAGTTCTTATATGGTTTATTTCAAAGCTATGTACCATATCCTGGAACTCTTTGCTTATAAATTGTTTCCCATTGTCCGACACTATGGTTTCAGGTGTACCAAATTTATGGAAAACTTCAGCAATTAGGAATCGAATGACATTTTTAGCATTTGCCTTGGACATAGCTTTGAGTAAAACAAATTTGGTTAGATGGTCTAGTACAATAAATATAAAACTGTTGCCGTTTTTCGACCTTGGGTACGGTCCTAAAAAGTCCACGAAAATACGTTGTAATGGGCGTTCCGTTATTGACTCGGCTCCCATAGGAGGTCGCAACGTTACGTTTGCCGGTTTGGTTTCTCGGCATGTCTGACATTTGGCTACGAAAGCACGAACTTGCGAGTTTTGATTTGGCCAATAAAAATATTCTTTCACGCGTCGTAAAGTTTTGCCGAATCCTCCGTGCGAAGATTGTGGTGGGTTATGGCAATTTTCGATGATTTTGTTGGTAAGCTCTAACGGTACCCAGAGTTTCCAAGCAAAATCTTCATTTAACGGTTGACCGTCATAAGGCGAAACACGTTTGTAGACATAATTGTCTATAACTTTGATGTCGGGTAGTTGTTCCGAGTTTTCTCTGACTTTGGCGATTAAATCCAGCTAATCGTTGCTTCTAAAATACTTTGAATCCAGGTCAATAAAATTTTCTACATTCGCAGTTATTTCCTCCATATTGTAGCGAGAAAGCGTATCTGGAACCATGTTTTTCGAACCAGGACGATGTTCGATGGTGAATGAAAAAGCTTGCAGATGAAGACTCCATCGAGCGAGCCGACCACTAAGGTCTTTGTGTGACATTAGCCATTTAAGGCTGCTGTGGTCAGTTATCACGGAGAATGGCATCAGCTCGATGTATGGCCGGAACTTTTTGATGGCGAGTACGACCGCCAAGCACTCCCTCTCTGTCACGGAGTAATTTTTCTGCGCCGAAGTTAGCTTGTGGGAGAAGAACGCGATGGGATGTTCTCCTTCGGCCTCATCCTTTTGGAATAACACAGCTCCAACTCCCAGATCGGATGCATCGCACTGTACATAAAAGTGTTTGCTGAAGTCCGGGTGGACGAGTACGGGGCTTGTGGTGAGGGCTGTCTTTAGCTTGTCAAATGCCTCTCTGGCGTCTTCCGGGAACGTGAAGGCTTTTCCTTTCTTAAGGGTGTTGAAGATCGGAGTAGCTATTGTGGCATAATCGGGAATAAATCGCCTGTACCAGCCGGTGGCTCCCATGAAGCTACGGACCTGCCTAGCGTTTTTTGGGTAAGTGTACCTTAATATTGTCTGAATTTTTTCGGGATCAGGCTTTAACCTCCCTCCTCCTACAATATATCCTAGGTACCTCAACTCCCTAAAACAGAACTTCGACTTAGCGACGTTAATGGTCAAACCCGCCGATTCCAAACAATCAGATACCCTCTTAAGCAGACTCAGGTGAGTTTCAAAATCTGGAGATACAACCAGAAGATCGTCCAGATAGACAAAAACTCTATCACGAAATGCAGCGGGTATCACTTTATCCAACGACAAAGTCTTTGGGCCGCATTGCACAACCCAAAAGGCATTACCGTAAAATGGTAAAGTGGCCTACCTGGCACTGTGAATGCAGTTTTTTCTCTGCTGGATGCATCTAGCGGTATCTGCCAGAACGCATCTTTTAAATCCACACTCGATATAAAATACGTGTCTCCTAGCCGACTGAGCAGACCTTCAATGTGCGGCAGAGGATAGGCGTCCTTGATCGTGAGGGCATTCAGCTTACGAGCGTCCAAGCACAACCGATTCTTCTCGCCCCTGCGGACGAGCGTAACCGGGTGGCTCCATGGACTCTCGCTTTGCTCAATGACCCCAAGGTCAAGCATCCTATCAAGCTCTGCGTACATTAACTTCTGGACAGCTGGGGAGACAGGATAGTGCTTGTCCTTCACCGGAGTCGCGTCGCGGGTATCTATTATATGGACCTCCAGGTGGGTTCTACCAAGACCGCGCTTAGTGTAGCAAGGAAATCCAGACACTACTCTATCCAAACAAGCTTGCTGATCGGGGTCTAAACTATGCGTTTTAACCTTCACACTTTCATCCGATTCCGGACCTAAGTTGACCCCATTGGTGGAGAGGCTACATACGCTAGCGAACAGTCCAAACTGACGCATAAAATCGACTCCTAAAAACAGAGGTCTACTTAGGGTCGGTACCAAATAAAAGGTAATTTCGTCACAAATTTTGTTGAAGGAAATTTTTGCCTTAACACGGCCTACAATTCTATGGGGACTGCCATCTGCAGTCTTAATAAAGGACAACAAATTTGAAATCGGGAGACCTGCCTTTCGGACGAAGTCCAAACAACCTTTACCTAAACAGGTAACCGTGGCTCCACTATCTAATAACCCTTCGATATCGCTATCATTTATCTTGATTTTCACATAGAATCGTGAATCTTCACCTTCATAGAGTGACGCAGACATAATTTCCTTTCTAATTTCTTTTCTCTTCTTATACCTTGCTCTCGCTTTTTTAATTCTTTTTGACGCTACTCCAAAAATCCTAATCCTAGCTTCTTTATATTCTTTTATCCTCTGATGCAGAGGTTTTATCTGATGGATATTAGGTTTTTCTACTTCTACTTTTTCCCTATCAGTATTCAATAAGATTTTAATTTTTCTTTCAGGCTCTACAATTTTACAAGATTTTGGAGCTGGGATTATGTTTGGGTGGAACGAGTCTCCCCAGTTTGAGATTTGTTCGGCGGCAAGTTTCCCTGGCACTTCGGACATTTGGGAGTAACCACATTATCACGCCCACATCTGAAGCAGAAAATTCGGCGTGTTGCTGCTGGACAGTCCATAAAACTGTGACCGATTTGTTTGCAGTTCCAGCAAGTATAGCGGTTATTCGGTGCTAAGGCATCGACTTCCAAATCTGGTGCTGGTACTAGATCTTCGTCATACTCGATTTCGTGTACGCGTTGAGTTGGAAAAGGCCGAGGCTGATAAGGCTGTCTCTGGCTGGAAAGCAAATTTTCCGCTCGCTTGGCTTGCTGACAGAATTCATGTAGTCCATCAATTTTGACCGAGAACAATAGGTGAGACAAAGAAGGTTTCAAATTGGATTTCATTATTTCAATTAAATCTTTCTCAGTGTATGGTGTTCTTTGCTGGTTCCGAAGTCGCATAATCGCGTTATAAAAATCTTCAAACGATTCTTGCGGCAATTGGCGGCGGTCCATAATTTTCTTCTGCAGCTGAAACTCGCTCTCGTATCTTCTATATTGGGTCAAAAACGCTCTCTCCAAATCCTCCCACGTTTGTATTGGTGTAAGTTTTCGCACGTTCCAATACCAATCTAGCGCTTGTCCTTCCAGCAACAAATGGAAACTGCGACGGATGTCGTTAAAGGAGCAGTTGTAGTCTTGACGTAAAACGTCGACTCGAAAAATGAAATCCTCTGCGCTCATGGATTTGGTGGTACCATCGAATTTAATTCCCCATTTGGACAAATCTACCTTCCTTGGAGTGGTAAACGTAAACTCCGGTGGCAAACTAGGTACTGGAGATGATTGGGCTGTAAATACAGGTGCTTGTGGTGGCATTGGCTGCGGTGGTGGAACTGGATGCCCCGTCTGGTAAGTATACTGGTTTTGCTGCTGAGAGCGTGGTGCAGGTAAGTTTTGTTGAGTTTGTATATTATATAGATTACTCACGTTTTGCTGTGTTCCAGGTGGAGGTGGTTGCGGATTTACTACTCCTAAACTTACAGTAGGTGGTGCTTGTGGAGGATTTAGGGGACTGCCTGTTGCCTGACTGACAGCACGAGCTATCTCCTGCTGCATTGTGCTTCTCAATTCGGAAATCTGTCTGGCGAATTCCTCCCGCATAAAAGCAAACACATCAGCCCCTAAAGCAGGGTTGTTACTAGCTGGTGGAGGTGCTGGAACCGTAGCTACATTCTGGCGGAATTCCTGCTGTACATTTCTAGCAGTAATGCTACTATACTCTGGTGAGGTTATAGAGCTATGTGACATACGGGATTCGTTGGAAGATCCGGTACGGTCATGAGCCAACGACATGAATTGTTGTACAGCTGGTGCTATGGTTGCCGTAGATGTAGTTACCGTAGTTGGATTCGGTCGTGAGACACTTGGTGCGGTCGTGGTAACGACTGTTGATTGGGTAATGCGTTGAACGTTTTCCATATTCAGCACGGTGTCATAAACTCTATCTTCGGATTCTTGTGTATTACGATTGGAACGCGTTAAAACCATTCTTCCAAAAATTACCAAGAAAAATTACTAAATTTACTTTACCAAATTCAACTTCTACTCGGAAGTAATAACGCGAAAATAATCGAACTATTAAAAAGAAAAAGCTTTATAAAAAATAAAATTCAAAAAAAGAATAAAAAAATAAAATCCAAATAAAAAAGAATAAAGAAATTAAAATTCAAATAAAAAAAAGGAATAAAAAAAATAAAACTAATAATAACTCAATGCTTTGTAACGCAAAGCTATTGAATCACTAAAAAAAATAATAAAAAAAATAAAAAGGATACCGAAAATAAAGATAATAAAAACGATAATTGTTTCAAGTTTTGCAACAATTATAATAAAAATAAAAAGATAAAAAAAAATAATATGATAAACGAAATAATGAAAATAAAAAAATAAAAAAATAAACTATAAAATCCAATAAAAAGATAATGAAAATAAATCCCTTCCAACTGGAAAGTAATAAAAAAAAATTGGTAAAAATATAAAAAGAAATGCTGGGTAACAATAGGGTTTTCAGGGTAAGGGGGATAAGCCAAGTAAGTCTCTAAATAAGAAGGTAAGTTCTAATGAATTTAAAACTCTCAATGCCACACTCTAATTTTTCCTTGCTTTCTATTTCCAGGTCCCTTTGGTGTAGGATTGGTGAACATGGATTCAGCTTCATCAGTGCTCTAGCTTAGATTTGTTGTGGAGCAACTTGGTTATGGTTTGGAAACCCAAAATTAACCCAGGACTACCGACAACAAACCTGCTATCTAAAATACATTTTTAAGCCAAATTCACAGATGCTGAATGGAATCTATTGGGAAACAAAAAGACAAGTGTTTGGAGGGAATTTATGAGCTGGGGACGAGTTGTAGCGGTGCGGACTATCGACGTTTCCAAACATCACGCAGTCTCAACTCTTGCCCCACCCATAAATTTTGGAACATTCTATACTAAAACGACCACCCTTGCTGTCGCAACGCGAAAGACGCTAGAACGTGCAGATCTTTCGGGACTTACAGTCTCAGGTGAGTTGATTTAATATAGAAAGGTCTATTGAAATTACTAATTGAAAAAAAAAATCAAAACGGGTCCCTAAACCTACTGCTATGTCGCTACGCGTTGAGGACTCTTAGCTGACTCAAACGGGACTTACATCATTTGTAGGCAAAGGATCTGCCTAAAGGAAAACTAGTGGACTGGTTCACTTCGGGCCCCACGTTGGGCGCCATTATTGTAACGAGTGGACGAAACAAAATGAAACAGCTGGCTGTTTACCAGCATAAGAAGTGGCTGGAGCTCGCCGGATGGGGTGGTTCTTGCCGCCAGAGCTGGGTAGCTGTCCACATACAAAAAAAATCATACCAGCTAAAAAGGAAGTTTTTAAAAGAATTAAAAGTATGCTGAGACCCGAAGTGAACCTTACCTTGCCTGTACATCCACAACCAAAGGAAAATGAAAACCATCTTCGGAGTGTAGCACACCTTCCGGTTGGCGGCTGTTATGCCAACTTTTGGGCCCTCCCTCTAGGATTCCATCAGGATCCCACCTTGATGATTCCATGGTTTTTTTTTTTTTTTTTTTTTTGAATCATCCCAAACTCACCTGGGCTTCACCCCCTTACCCTCCTATCATCTTACCCTAAATGAGTTATCCACTCATAATGAGAACACCGGAAAAGTTTCTTAAAACCTTATAAAATTGAAATTTTATTGTAAAATAAAAAAAGGTAAGCTAATAATCCATCTTATATTATAACAATTTATGAACGTAATCTAATTTAACAAAAAAAATATCGAATTAAAAAAATAACAAAATTGTTTAATCTTAAACCAAATCAATTCAAATTTTAAAATCTAAAAGGGGATTTCTCTATCTTCTTCCACAGGTGAGCCTCTGGATAAGCTGCCGTCCGTCCGTAGCGTGTTCTAAGTCCTAATTTTGGTCCTGTTCAGGTAAGTAATAGACAAACTTGAAATATATATATCCTTTCTTTCCTTTCTTTTTTTTTTTCTATTTTTCTCGGGTAAGGAAAACACTAACACAAGCGGGGCAAATTACCCTACCTAACGAATCCTAGGCCTGAGCTCAACCCTTCTATCGCGCACCTTACTCTTAATTTTTGTAAGGGACTGGCAAAAAAAAATCTAATGTTTTCCCTACTTGATGAAACAAAAAGGTAAAAGAAATATATATTATAAGATGCGTCCGTTTCAGTCGTTTGTTTGTTTTCTGTCAGGGTCAATGGCAAAATACCTGGCGCCTCTCGGGGATGGAGGCGCTAAAGCTGCAGGCCCAAATGGAGAATCCCTCGTTGGATGTGGCAGTGGTGGCTGATGGCTGGTGGTTATGCTTTATATTTCTTTCTTTTACAGGTTGGATTTTAGTTTTAATTTGTTTTCTTTTTCTCAAATTAATTTTTTTTTTTTTATTTTATTTCTTTTCAGGTTTTCCTTTTTTATTATTTCATTTCTTTTCAGGTTTTTTTTTTTTTTTTTATTAAGTTTGCAAATTGTTTTTTTTTTTTTTTTTTTTTTAATTTCTATTATGAATATTAGTGTTTCTAAAGTATTATTTTATTGTTATGGCCAAAAGAATTTTTTGTTATTAATACATTAGATTTATCACTTTAACACCTCGAAAAATTTTTAATAAAAAGTAGTTATAAACGTTACAGTAACTAAAAGCACTTTTATTCAAACCGAAAACTGGAACTTTTTAGTTTTAGATTATTAACTCAAGTTTTAGGTTTTTTTTTTTCTTTTTTCTTTGTTTAATTTTTCTTTTTTTTTTTTTTTTAGTTTTAACTTTTAAGTTTAATATTATTAAGTTTAAGTTTTTAACTTTTAAGTTTTAATATTATTTTTTTCAAGTTTTAACTTTTATGGTTTTGTTTTTATTTATTTCTAAATTCTCGTTTTTTTTTATTTTTCTTTTAATAAAGTTATTATTTTTTTGCACAAAACAATTTTAGTTTTTTTTTTCTTCACTTTTCGAATTTTGGGTTTCTCTTCGTTTAACTTTAATATTTTTGCCGCTGCTGCTGTTGCGCCACCTGCCACATCTTACCTTTCGCTCAAGGAAAATCCAAAAAAAGAGGCCGACATTTTTCATCCGACTCTTTATATCACCTCGCCCACGCCACAAGATGTCCTCTCCTCTATTTTTTTTTCAAAAACTTTTCAGCCATAAACGGCTGTGTAATTTACCTACTTTTTGTTGTTATTTATTTATTTATTTTTTTATACAAGTTGACAATTGTCAACCTGATGTGTTGCCAACTGTTTCTTTTTTTTTCTTCTCTTTCGCACACAGGGTG
This sequence comes from Protocalliphora azurea, assembly GCA_932274085.1. NCBI lineage: Eukaryota > Metazoa > Arthropoda > Insecta > Diptera > Calliphoridae > Protocalliphora > Protocalliphora azurea. Next base: position 5,339,326 of record OW026524.1, read on the forward strand.
CACACGACACCAAAGATACAGTTTTATGAATTAAAATTCTTGGAAAAAATCTGTTATGAATCTGGAATTTTAAATGCAGATAATATTTTAGCGCCTACTTATGTAATAGAAACACCAATTTTAAATTTGATTCAAAATATAATCCACTATTTCTGCTGAAGTTAAAATATTAAAAAAAAGAAAAAGCAAATATGGGCCTTGTAATGTTGGAGTTGTTACTCTTATTAAAAATCAGATTTTAATTTGAAAAATTAGGTAAAAAGACTGCTAAATTGAAACAATTCCTTTAATTTTGGTTTAATTTAGCGCGTTTTGTTGATAGTTGACAACGCTGGCTTATCGTAGCTGTAGTTGGCTTATGCAGTTGTTGTTTGCATTATTAGAACGGGGGTTCTGCTTTTACTGTCACTGAGTTAATGATAATGTTGACGATAATTTTGGTTTCGTAATTTATTTTGTTTAGGTTCGATGCGGTCTTGTTTTTTTTTTTTATATAACGCTGATTTAGTAGTATTGATCTAGTATATACTTAGCGTTTACTTCGTGTTTAAATTATTTGATATGTTTTAGCTAATATTTTAGAAAATTGTATTATTATTTTTTAATTTTATTCGCTTAGTAAAAGTTGTCCTATTATTTCTTAACATTTAAGGTTTTTATTTGTTAGTGCAGAGTTTTAAACTTTTTGTTTTGTCTTTGTTAAATTCGCCTTACAACTCTTTCGTTGTTATATGTCCTCTAGTTCAATTTATTATACGCGGCACAAAGTTGCATTTACGAATATGTACCAGGGAGAATTGAAAATTTGCGAGGACGTCTTTGTGTCAGGATTTTCAATGAAATTCTATACATGTACGTTTTATTTTTCAGTTGTTGGTCATAATTTTAATTTATGTGTTATATTATATATTTGCTACTTTTTAAATGCACAGTGCTATGCTTTTAAATTCTTTCTTGCACACTCTACAGTAAAGAAATGTTTTATAATTTTATATAATCATAATCTTCATCTAGTTTTTCATATTTTACTATCGGTTGCATCGATTTTAAGTGTTTTGTAAAATTTATTTGTTTTGAATTTTACTTAATCTTGTATTTATTAAGGGTACTCATTTAAATGCTTAAGTCTCCCATTGTGCAATTGTGCGTATTTGCGCGACATGTTTCATGTACCCCTTTTCAAATGTGGTGCAATATTAAGGATAACAAAATAAGAAATTATTGTAAATAATTGAAAAATTTTGTTGAAATCGAAGATACACGCAATGATTTTATTTTAATTAACATAACTATAATTTTTTATATCGGAGTTATTATTTATCTTTTAAATATAACGAAAGACAACTGATTAATAAATGCACAGCGCAAGTTTGTGAGGCTAAATCGTCGCACAAACTTATAAGTGTTTTGCAAATGAATTTCCATACAATTTTTGACAGTTCATTTGCGAGAGTGCAAATAAATAAAGTGCTTTATAAATAAAGCATTCGAAAAAACAAACAAAAAATAATAAAAAATCCGTAAAAATTTTTCTATCAGAACTCGTTCTGTTAAAGATTCTGACTATAGAATATTATGGATGTCCACCTTGTCTATAAATTCCAACAACTTTTATCTGTCCATGTTGTCCCATTTTATTGAAAAGTCCTTTAAAGGAAACATGAAATTTTTAAAATTTCAAGTTTTTCTATCAAAGCTCATTCTGTGAAATATTCCGTACGATTTTCACTTATTAAACGTTCGAATTTTCAACAAGTACCAAACTCTTATTTGTCATTTTTCAATTAATTACGAATATGATGCAACTTTTATTTCTATGTTTACTGGTCGAGAGGCAGTAGTAGTCCCATACAAAATAAATATTAGTTATCGCATTAAAAAGGGTAGCGAAGCGCATTGGTAAAAGCTAGTAAATAAATAAATAAAAAAAGTAACAAAAAAGTGTGATTGTATCTCTATTTCCCAATTAATTACCATTCTCTGTAAAGTAATATGTCCGCATCATTGGATTCATTGGAACAGAAAGTTCTTAAAACATCGAAAACTAATACTTCTTTTCGACACTTATACCGCCCAACTTCATGGCATTGCTCACAACAACACAAACATTTTTCAATCTGCGGTCGATTTTGATACCTTCAAGGTAAAGTAACTACTTTTAACAACTTAGCTAACCACCTAAACCTTGAACTTAATACCGAAAAAACTGTCTCAATGTATGTAGCCAAAGAAGTTCACCAGTTTCAAAAATGTTAAAAGCAGTATAATAAGGAAAGATCACTACGACAAAGTAATTTATGAATCATCACCAGCCACTAGAGCGATTAAAATGCTGACCCAAATTAACCTAACAATATCTATCGTCATCCTCCAAAACTGAGTACGCTCAAACCATCATGACCCAGGCTCCAAAATGTATAGACAAAAAATAACATTTCAGAAATATTTACTTCGAAGATATCTAGGCTTTAACCTCAATATCAATACTTAGCCTTTAAAGAAATATTAAAACAAAAATGTTTTAACCCCTAGTACTAGTAGATTCCAGAAATGTATGTTCTGTTGCGAAATATGTATATTTTTTTCAATTTAATCTGTACTTTTATTATAAGTCTTAGTTTCAAATTATATTGTAACAAAAGAATAATATTTATACGTATATATGAATTTGTATTAATAAGAAAAATGTTTAACTTTATACGTATTTCAATTCTGGTTACTTGTGAACAAAAAAAAAAAAAAAAAGAAGAAGTAGACGAGAAAAAATAAAAGACGATGCAGAAAATATCAAATAAGCTTTTGATGTCGATACGTTGTGTCTGGCGTTAAGGAACGTGGTCTGCGTGGTAGAGTCTCAAGGTGGTGTCCATCCGAATGTCTTTGAAGAAAGACAAAACAAAAGAATGAAGCGGTTGCCAATGTGGAGTGGAAGGGTAAAACTGTCGTTAAAGCAATTAATTTAGTTCCAAGCTTACAACAACAGCTATATTTGGGAGTTGATTTTTGGGATCAGTTCGGAATATCTCCTCAAGTAGAAGTGATAAATGCGGCTTGGAAAACCAATTGTGAGCTAGCATCCGCTTAAGTGCAACGCATTCAATTGATTAAAGGGTTATTCCCATCATATTCAGAACTTGGCTTAAGTAGGACTAACGTTATGGAATATTTCATCGAACTGTTTGATGAAGCATTGCCTTGTAAACAAAGGTATTATCAAAAAGCTCAAACTGAAGTAAACCAAATGATTGCACTGGATGTCACCGAAGAAAGCAATAGTTCCTTGAGCTCGCCAATAGTGTTAGTTGAGAAGTCAGGAAAAATTCGTTTGTGTATTAATTTAAGAAAAGTCAATGAAAGGACCAAGAAAAATGCTTACTCTGCATCGCACGTCGAAAGCTCCGTAACACATTTTTCATCACTAGTCTGGAATTAAAGGTTGCCTTCTGGCAGATGCTTCCAGAAGGCATCCCAGAAAATATGGCGTTCACAGTCCCTGGCCGGCCATTGTATCAGTTCAAGTTTATGCCTTTTGGACTATGAAATGCCAGCCAAAGACTGTGTCGCTTAATGGATCGCATAATACCTTCGAAACTCAGAGAGCACGTTTTTGTTTATATCGAAGATTTGCTTATTTGTTCGGTGGACTTCGATTCCCATTTGCAACATCTAACAGAAGTGCTGGGTTAACAATTAATCTCGAAAAGTCGAAGTTTTGTCAGAAAGAGATTCGTTACCTTGGATATGTTATCAGCCAGGGTGAACTACGTACGGTTCCACAAAAGACACAGCTGTGACGGAATTAGAATGTCAGTCGGTGGTGGCAGGTGTACAGGAATTTCGAGCGTATATTTATGCGCTACTATTTACTATCATTACTGATCACATGGGCCTAAAGTGGCTCATGAGTTAGAAAGTGCCTTCTAACGCTTAGCGAGGTGGAACCTCAAGTTACAGACTTTCGAGTTTAGAATCATCCACAGAAAAGATTTCCGGAATATTGTACAGCATGCCCTCAGTCGCATGTTTGTAGAGGAAATTGGTGCAACAGAAATTGGAGGAAAAATGGGCTTTAAATCTCCGCAGTTTCAAGAAGCCGAATATCTGGCTCTGATAGAAAATATAAATACCAATGGAGAATTACTTCCAGATTTGAAAACGATTGATGGTGTTATTTTTAAATGAACAAGATTTAGGACAGACGAGCACAATGACATGCTTACATTCCCAGTTAGTGGAAAAGTATTATGGAGACCCTTTTGGAGAACATGGCATCAGCAAAACTCTGTATCGTTTAAGAGCAAAATATTTCTGGCCAGCCATGGTGGATGACATAAAATAGTATATATCTGAATGTGATGTCTGCAAACTTTAGAACGAATTTTCCAACGCCTTCATATCGATTTTTGTGAGCCTTATCTACGCAGCCGACAAGGGAATAGTTATGTCTTTGTAGTCCTAGATCACCAAACAAAGTATTTATTCTTGAAGTGTTAAACACATGAGTACGCCGTTTATGTCCCCAATTGAACTCGTCAGAGCGAGTTAATCGCTCAATTCTTTCAATCAATCGTATATAAAGGAAGCGAACCAGAAAACATGGGACACTCATGTGCCCAAAGCAGCTTTCGCCTTACGAAGTGCTTTCCATGAGACCATAGCAATGGAACCTTATAGAGCTATGTTTGGCCAGTCGATAATCAAACATAGAGATTCCTATGAACTGCTTCGAAAATTAAATTGTATTGTATATTCGACAGAAGTGTTGCCTAAAGATGTTCGATTAAAATTGCTAAAAGAGAAGATAAAGGAGAATTTAAATAAAGCCTACAAAAATACAATATAGGGTGGGTCGGGTTGTTTATAAGAAGAATTATAAATTCAGTAAAGCAATGAGTTGGAATATACATATATTTTTTATTTTATTATATATATATATATATATATTATATATATATATATATATATATATATATATATATATTATATATATATATATATATATATATATATATATATATATATATATTATATATATATATATATATATATATATATATAGATATATATATATATATATATAACAAAATAAAGAAAAATATATAAAATTCAAAATGAAAGCGCACAGAGCATGAGGTCTAAATGGGCTCCCACTTTACGTTTAGTCACGAACCGTTAATTAATTTTTAAAATATTTATATTTGTCATTATTATTTCATCAACAGTAATTTTAATAAAATATATTATAGTCGCTTTTCGAGCCAACCACCATCTAAAGTCAATCGTTTGACTCGCCCTGTTGCGAAATATGCATATTTACTTTATTCGATTTAACCTGCACTTTTATTTTATTATAAGTCTTAATTAATAATATTGTAACAAAAGAAAAATATTTCCATGTATATGAATTTGTATTGATAAAAAAAAATGTTTAATTTTACTCATATTTTAATTTTGATTTTGTTTATTAATGGTTACTAATATTTCGTGAGTTCAATAAGTCCAGTCCTGTCAATAAGGATTTTGCAAACACTTTCAAAATTGTGATATATGTCAAGCAAACGAACGAGTTGAACTTTCGCTGCCACAAAAGGTCTATTTACTATGAGGCAATTAAATAACTGAACAAACAAAAGAAGAATGCGAAGCACATTTTCCTTTCCATTGCACCATCAACTTGGATGCAGATGAATTACGTAACAAACAAATGTAAAAAGAAAACACACAAGCTGAATAAATAAAGCTAAATAAAAAAAAGTAAACAATGATGAATTAGACGACAGCGCTGCAGACTTTTATGTTATTCGCTCCAATTGGAATTTGTTCAGCAAAATTGAGCGAAAGCTACAGATATAAACATCGTAATAAGAAACAACAAAGGCAACATTATTGAGCAAAAGTTAATTTAACATAACGAGTGATTAATTTCAATTGGGCTTTTTTATTTGTCATTGTTTAATCATACCAACGTAACCGAAAGAAGTATATTCTATATTATGAAACAACATTAATTATAAAAAAGAAAACAAATGAAGGGATTTATTTAAAAGTATTACTCACATCACTAATGTAATTATAGTAGAAGTAAAATAAATCTGAAATGAATCAGTGAGAAAATAAAAGAGTGTGTATGATAAGTGATGAAGCCAATCGGACGAAAGGGTACTGGTTTTTTTTTATGTAACAGTAAATAAGATTATATGACTTTTAGATTGGGGGTGTATTCTAAATTCTATTTTTGTAAATGGCCATTACATCAAAGGTTAGGAAAGGAAATGCAACGACTCTCAATAACATCGGAGATGCGGTGATACGGACGGTGGATAGGAAAAATTATTAATATTAAACTAGAAGCGGGTACGATTTTCGTGTCATGCGGGATCGTGTCTCATTGGCTACAAGAATCCACCCATATCCCAAAGAGCTAGTTCGAGCTTAAATCAAGCATATCCAAGTGACTAGATAGGTACAAATTTCCATAGTTGTCCGCGCGAAACAGTTCTATGTCCAGATTCCATCTGGGATCAGAGATATATAATTTAAAAAAATGTATTTTTTCAAAATGAAAATATGGAAAAATGTTGAATTTTCAAGTGGCTCCAGCAGACAGAATCAGATAAGAGGAATAGTAGGAGCAGCCGAGGAATATTAGATTCCAGAAATGAATGTTTTATGTCCAGATTCCATCTGGGATCAGAGATATATAATTTTGAAAAATATATTTTGCACAGGGTTGATATTTTGTCCAAATCGAGCATAATCATTAGGTTATTATACATAATAGCTGAGCTGAAGGCTGTCGCTGTAGAGTTCCTTACCGGCCGAATTACTTGCACACAATTATAATGTGTGTATTGGGCATTCAGTTTACCGAAGATAAAAAATGTTTCGAAAATAAAATTAGTTTATCCAAATGAGCCTTGAAATTGGAAGTGTGAACTAGATAAGCTGAAGTAAATATAACTGGTTAAGCAAGTTTGCAATCGTAAATTGCCTTGTTGTCTCTGTTAGGCGATACCAAAGCAGAGTATGTGGACTATAATTAGACACCAGCAGAATGGAATATGTATTTTCTGTACCGCTACACACTTCATCAGCATTCGTGGTGTCTTATCCATTTTGGTTTCGTTGAACCCTAAACACTGGTATTCTATTAATCATAAGTTGAATTGTAATGCTCCCTACAGTTCTCGTTTTGATCTTCAGTAACAACATATGCTTAATATTAACTTTTATTGTTATTAGAACTGTTCCGCCATGCATAAATCCAAATTGAAGTCTGTGGTATGATTTCAAAAAAGTCTCATTTAAAAGAAGAATATCGATTTTCCTTTTGTGCAAAACATATTTCAGATGATCAGCTGCTGACTCAGTTGTTATGATGCATAACATGAACATTGTGTATATAACTTGAATTATATGGCATATTGAAGCATTATACCCAAAACTCGTAGCTTGTTCTTCTTGTTCTGACATCTTCGTAAAGCATTGACAGCATCATTATCGTTATTATTCCTTTCGTAGCTTTTGTTTTCAGCTACCTCAGAATACAAATTACCATGAGGGTGGAAATTACATGCATCATTTTAGGGTACTTGTCTTGACAATTCAGAAAAGTGGTGATCATCTTGGTTAAAATATGAAACAGTTCTTCTGCTGGTCGTCCTAGAACTAGATGTTACCTGATGTCGGATCTCTAAATAATCTTGACGACTTGGGCATTTTGGTCATCATCTCTATGGTTAACGATCTTTATGTTCTCTTTTATGCAGTTGTAACACATAAATTATACTATCATCACTATTACCTTTGTTGAATGACGAACTGCATATTCGTGATTTCCGGCGCTGGCTTATATTCTGCAAAGCGACAAATTCTTCGCCGACTGTGTTTGTGTCCAATTTTGGTAGGCCAAATAAAACCAATTTAAAATTTGTTGCGTCCTTCATTTCATTGAGGTTTTTTTCACTTTTTATTTTAAAAATTTATTTATAATATTATAAAAAGTACATGACATTTAGCAAAATATACACAAAAACTAAACGAAAAATCAAAAAATTCTGACTTTCTTTAATGTTTTGTAAGTGTGACAAATACACTGAAATTTTTACTTATACACAATCGTAATGCATTCAAATGCCTTGTGTATTGGACCCTTGCGTTGTTGAGCTTATATGCACCTCTTACGTCGAGTCTATATTAGACAAATTTTTATCAAGAAAAACATAAAAGTTTTGCCTGAATTACAGATAATTTTTTATATTTTTCAATTGCAGGCGAAAACGTATCAAAGTGGGGTCTTTTATCAAACAACGTGAAGACAAAGTTGTCAGTACTCCAGCGGTGACAATTTTGTTTTAACGCTGCAATAATACTGACAAATTCACTCTACACTAGGCAAATCTTTATCCTGATACAATTTCGACGTTTGTCTCTCTCTAGTATAATGATGTTAAGCCAAAATTACATTAGCGCGTAACATGATGTAATAATTTAACAAGGTATAGACAACAAATACAATACAATAATAACAGCCATTTTTTCGCCATAAATAGGACTGAAACGTCAAAGAAAAGAAAAAAACACGTGCAAGTTGTAAACAATGATTATTGAAAATGAAAAATAATAAGAATGACTTGTATTTTATTACCTTTTTTGACAATAAAAAATTTTACACCACCATTTCTCTATTTCTTTTTTACAAATAGCGCACTTATAATTTTTTTTTTTCTATATTAAAAATACAAATTTCACCACCGAAAATATTTACTTTTGTTTGTAAACAAACCAATAACATGCAAACGTAAACAAAATTTTACATTTCAGTCTTACACAAAAAATTAAGCAAAAAATGATCAGCGGAGCTTAAAATGTCACCTTGCACTTATTGCACCATGGCGCGTAGTCAGCTGCAGTGTGTGCTACCACAATAAGCTGATAATTTATAACGCACTATTTGTTATGAAGTAAATTACATTTAGACAACTGCAGTTTGCAGTGCTGGTTAGTTTAAACCTAAATTTACTGCTGCTGTTTTCAAATTGAGAGCGAGAGACTGAGCAAAAAATTGACAGCCACATACACATGTTTAATAGTTAGATGGTGATCAGTGTGACCATTGTAGCGTTTTTGCAGCTAAATTTAGCATTTTTACTCCGATCTAGCAGCAAAATTTTAATTTAGCATTTGGCACATTTTTTAGCAGTTTTTAATGATACATTTAGCATTTTGTAGCACTTTTAAAAATAAGGACAAATTTAAAATATTGAAATTAAATGTATTTACTAGGGTATTAAAATTGTACAGTTTTCCTGTTGTTAGAACAAAACGAATAATTCGAATAAGGCATTTTAATTTGTTCGAATTATTCGACCATGTATTTAAAGTTTTTAAAATTATTCTAATAATTAAAAAAAATGAATAAAGTAAAATTTTTATGATTTTGTAAGTTTTCTTTAATTTGATTATAAAAAAAACAACGGTAACATATAAAAAATGAGCAATTCAAAATATTTTTAAAAAAGCATTCTCAATATGTGTATATATATCCTCTATTCTAAGAAAGATTAAAAAAGATTATTTCTTCATATTTGGTAAATTTATATTTTGAATGAAAAAGGCATAATCATTCAAAATATAAATTTTATTCAAGATTTGCATTTTTCTATAAATCAAAAAATCGTCAAAATATGTAAGAGCCTATTTACATTGCGGATTATTGGAGCGTTTTTTTCTGATATTTTGTTTTGAAGTTGCTTTGAAAATCCTTTTACGTTAACACATTTAAATTTGTATTGTTAAATTATTAAAAAAAATATGTTTGTCAAAAAACAACTAATTAGAAAAATAAAATTAAAATCTCCTGAAATTTCAATCTTTGTGATGAGGAACAACTTTTCTTAACCCGCTTGCTTGCTTACAAATCTCTTGCCTATAAATTCTCCTGGAAAATTTAAAAATCAATTTTAAATTTAATGCAATTTTATCAAATAACTGTTTAAACAATCAACAAATACGGCAAAAAAGTTAATTTTTTTCAACTATATCGAAAAAGCAAACAATCTTAGAATGACATCGATGAATATAAACAATCCGTCTTCAAAAGGTTCAAAACCTGCAGCAGGGCAAAAGTCCTCAGAAATTAACTTAAAAAACAATAAAATTAAAATGAGTAGATTTAAGTCGATACTTCAAAATATCCAGGTTGGGAAAATACAGGAGCAAACGCAGGATTTCCAGGATACCAATTGATCATATCTGAATGGGTTTTATTTGTATCGTTGTCAGACAGCTCCTTGTTGAAAATGTCATCACATTTTTGACTAGAGCTAGTTCCTCTGGATAATGAGTGATATACCGAAATCTTCATTTATATTTTTAAGTTGCTTATTTTCGCCTTTTCTTACCGCAACTTCGGGATGTCTTTTAGAAATCCCCGGAGGTCGTCCTCCTCCATCACCCTAACAAAAACGTATGCGATACGCCACTACTCCAGTGATACTACAAAAACTTTTGATTTTAATTAATCCTTGAGATAATCTGGGTTTGTTTAATTTTTGCTTTTCCTGGATTACACAAACTTATGCACTTTTAATTGTATTTTGAAATATAATAAATAAAGTCACTATCTCCGTTTAATTTAATCACAAGATGTATTTACTTCGTTGTTTTACTTAAAATTTTGTAAAGATGAAAAACACTTCCAATAAGTTTAGTTATCACATAGAAAACGACCGTTGTTTCTCTCACAGAATTTTCAGTAAGAACAAAAAAAAAAAAACACGCTCAGCGCTTTTAGAATACCGATCTCAACAAGTGTTGTCTAGAGACTGTGTGGGGCTATATATTAATTAAAACCACAAACTAACATCCATACTTGTTAAAAGTAAAGTTTACTAAGACTACTTATCATATGTGGTTACCACTTTAATTTGAAAGAGAAAAATAAACATAACATGCATACGGCAACATGCAAAAATTAACAACTACACATTACCCCATAGTGTAGTAAGAAAGTGACCTCGTAAGCCCATCTGATTTATAATTTTTTTTTTTTTTTCATGTACATACCGCTCGAAACTGTCAATTTGTTTTTGTATTCGTATGTAATATGTTTGCTGCGTTTATTAACCCTTGCTATACATTTTCTCATTTTTCTCTCATTGTATTTTGATATTATGTGCAGTAGTTTTACACGAACAAAATACAAACAATTGTTGTTTTTGTAGATGTGCGGTCGCTTTACAATTACATTACGCATTACCCATAAAAACATATGATAGCAAAGAAAATAAAATAAACCAAAACTTTTCATTTAACTAATTTTTTAACTAATGTTTTTAGACAAAAGCCGTTTCTTTGCTCTCTATTAGTTTTAGATACTTGAAGTTATAGATACTTGAAGTATGGATATCATTGGAGATTTATGGAAAAATCCTTTCGATTAATATATAAAATGTGCCAAATCATTAACGCATGGTGAAACAAAATGATATTTTTTATTTTGACTTTTTCACATTCGTACCGTTATCTCAAAAATATATCGATATAACGGTATTCTCGTATACATCAAATCATTTAGAGAACATTTCAGGCTTTAATATCATACCCTTAGACTATTAAATAACAAAAATAAAGCAAAATTAATATTTAAAGAAATTAGTCGAATTTTACTCGTAATATTTGTCAATATCATAATTTATGCCTATATACATGTAATATGGATATCATTGGAAAGGCCTTGAAAAAACTTTTCGATTGATATATAAAATGTGCCAAATCATTAATCCATGGTGAGGCAATATAATATTTTATTACTTTTTATTTAGATTTCTTTTTTTTACAAAAGTACCGTTATCACAAAAATATATCGATATAACAATACTTTCGTATAAATCAAATCATTTAGAGAATATTTCAAGCTTTCATATTATCCCCATATCACACCCTTAGTCCATTATATAACAAAAATATAGCACTTAAAAAATTTATATTTAGGAAAATTAATCGATTTTTACTCTTCATATTATTGAAACGACATTTTGAAAATCCATAGTTCCAGTAAACTTGATAGTCCTAATCGCCTGAAAATAAAATAAAATATACATTTTTGTTAATTTTTTAATAACTCGTAATTCATTTTAGAGTGCAGCTTTATTTTAATGACGGCAGTTAGAAACAGAAATTGGTCTTGGAGACAGACAACACCCCATGAAATGAAAAATTAAAATAAAAATTAATCAGACAAAAAAAGTTTATATTTATAAGCAAATAGAAATTTTAATATTTGAATTTTCATTAAAAATAACAAAAAAAAAAACTTGAAAAATAGGATATTAAGATCACTCTTGGATAGGTTTCATATATCAATGGACGTGGCTTCTAAATACATTTCAAATGATACTACATCTTATATGCAATGCTTTGGAAGAAGATACAAAAATTTTCAAAAAACTAAAAAAATACCTGTTTTAAAACCAGTTCAGCTCATGAACGGTCATCAGTAGAAATGTATTATTTTGGAGAAAATTATAAAACATCCAAGGTCTATTTTCATGGGGGCAACTAAAACACATTTTTGCACTCACTATCACTTCCACGACAACCAAAGGGTCAGTAAAATGGCAATCGCTATCTTCACGACTACAAGGTGGCCCTTTTTTTATACACACAATCAATTTCATGGCTACGAAGTGTTGCTTTTTGTTACACACAATCACTTTGCTGGTTACAATGAGTCAGTGAAAAAATTTGTTATCTTCTTTTCAACTTCTTCCCGTTTACCATAGGGTCAGTGAAGTGGCAACTATCAAAATGCTCATTGGTGACAGATGGGAGAGCGACAGGTGGCTATGCACCAATAAGCCTTACTATCAAAAAGTGGGTAAATTGCCTCCAAATTAATTGCTGGGCAGGGGTAAGAAACTAAAAAACACACACACGATACATCACAAGAATACAAATTATCCAATTAGTTATACTGTATTCATATAACATCACCAATTGGAACTAAAGCTGGAATTAGAATTGAAAAAATTCAAATTGGACAAAAAGTAGTTTCCATGCTTCTTCCGGTTTTAACAAAAACTGTTGAAATTACTAAAACACTTGCCTGGTTGTATCTTCCGGAAATTTGTGAAGTTTGTCTCCCGTTTGGCAACCACTAACACATTTGCGGCTTCTGAAAAATAAAACAATTTAACTTTAAAACAAAAAAAATTTTACTTACATTTTTCTTTATTTGTTTAAAGAGTTTCTCTGCTTTTTTCCAAACAGAACACTTTCAATATTTTCCTTTTGAATGGCGCAACAGAAATAAGAAAATTTGGCTCAAAATGTATATCTTTTCCTCCGAAATCTTAAATTTTCTCATTTTTGCGCCAAGTTTTTGCAAAAGTTTATATTAAACAAGTTAGAGTGCTATATTTGGCAGTACCGAATCTTATATACCTTTCATCCATGTTGAGATGTGTTATATGAAAATGAAATACATTATGTTGGATGTAATTACAAATATATTTACCTATACTATATCTATGTAAAGTTTAAATAGAATCAAGATTTTATAAATCCCTATATCCCTGTATATATTATAAAAAAGAGGTGTAAGTTTTTTTGTTTATTCGATTTGTTTTTTTTTTTTTTTTTTTTTTTTGTATCAATTACGTCTAAACGGCTCAACAGATTTTCATGAAATTTAATGGTACCTGTGCCTGATATGGTTATAGGCTTTGTTAAATCTTGATTGGACATCACACCCACATTTTACTTTAAAAAAAAATTATTTTTTCAATTTTACACGTTATTAATGAAGTCATTTATATGAAATTTGATGCACTTGATCGGATGCCACACCCAAATTTACACAAACATTTTTTAGAACTCCCGAAACGATGAACCGGATAGCTTAACATAGATCGGAGCATTGGGTGTAGTACCCCCATATAAAGCAAATATTCATTATGGCACATCTAAGGAACTATTACAGTGAAAGCCTCAAATTTCGTAGGAACTTTTACCCTATTATATCGCATTGACGAAAAGAAATTAGGACGGACGGTCCAGGGAGAGGTAAATATAAATTTTCTCTTCTAACGGACTGTTACATTGAAAGTCTTAAAAAATTTTAAAAGTAATTTTCATATCATATAGGATGAATAGGTCCAGGGGGAGTAGTAGTTCCAATATATAGTAGATATTAGTTATCGCATCAAATAGGGTAGCAAAGCGCATAATACTATAGAATTTTACAAAAGTTCGCATATATTTTTTTAATATTTATTCAGAAATTGCATATGTAAATTTTTAAACTTTCATTAAGTGCCTCCGCGCCATTATAGCACTTTTGAGGCTATCTGGCACCAATTATTTACAGTATAAGACATGGTAAAAAAAAGTAAGGTAACGGCAATTCTACAACCATTATAACACCAAAAAAACTCATTGTATTTTGTTTTTGCATTGAAATCTCTTATGCCAACTTTAATTTTGATATTTCACATGTTTGTTTACAAAAAACAAAAACACATTGACATTCCACGTAATAAAAAAAGTAATAATAAAACTATAGTGGTGAATAAATTGTACATCACAACGAAGCCTTCCTCTATCATCTCCAAGTGGTCCGGTCCAGGAGCAAATCACTCAACTCGACATAGGGCTCAAAACGTTTCTTGAGTGAAATTAAAAAAAAAAATTTCAAAACTTTGTTCTACCAAAAACTAGCAGTGAATAAAATGATATACATTTTATTTTATGAAGCTGAGATGTTACTCTATCACCTCTAAGTGGTCCGGTCCAGCAACAAATCCGTAAATTTAACCTAGGTTCCAAAATGTCTCTTGAGTGAAATTAAAAAATATTTTTTTGAAAACTTTGTTCTACCAAAAACCAAAGCGGTGAATAAAATGTATTTCAGAATGAAGCTGAAATGTTCCCCTATCACCTCCAAGTGGTCCGGTCAAGGAACAAATCACTCAATTCCCTTAAGTGATATATGAAAAAATCTTTTTTTAAATACTTTGTTCTAGCAAAACCTATAGCTGTGAATAAAATGTGTATCAGAATGAGACTGAGATATTCCTCTATCACCTCCAAGTAGTCCGGTCCAGGAACAAATCACTCAATTCGACCTAGGGTCCAAAATGTCTTTTTTTCAAAATTTTGTTCTACCAAAAGTTATAGCGGTGAATAAAATGTATATCAAAATGAAGCTGAGACCTCTAAGTGGTCCGGTCCAGGAACAAATCACTCAATTCGACCTAGAGTCTAAAATGTCTCCTGAGTGAATTAAAGAAAAAAATTTTTTTAATACTTTGTTGAAGCAAAAACTATACCGGTGAACAAGATATACGCCAAAAAAAGCAGAGATGTTCCTCTATAACCTCCATGTGGTCCGGTCCAGGAACAAGTCACTCAATTCGACCTAGGGCCCAAAATGTCCCCTAAGTGAAATATGAAAAAAATCTTTTTTGAAAACTTTGTTTTACAAAAACTATAGCGGTGAATAAAATGTATATCAGAATTAATTTGTTCGGTCAACGAATTAAGATTTTAATTCAACATGGGGTCCATACTGTCTCTTGAGAGAAATTAAAAAAAGGAAAACTTTGTTTTACCAGAAATTATAACAGCGAATAAATTGTATATAAAAATGAAGCTGAGACATTTCTCTATAACCTCCAAGTGGTCCGTTTCAGATACAGGTCACTCAATTCGCAAAATGTCCCTTGAGTGAAATAAAAAAATCTTTTTGTGAAAACTTTATAGCGGTGACTAAAATGTATGCCAAAATGAAGCTGAGATGTTTCTCTGTCACCTCTAAGTGATCCGGCACAGGAACAAATCACTCAATTCGACCTAGGATCCAAAATGTCTAATGACTGCATTACAAAAAAATCTTTTTTTTTAATACTTTGTTCAAGCAAAAACTATAGCGGTGAAATAAATGTATATCAGAATGAAGCTGAGATGTTCCTCTATAACCTCCAAGTGGTCCGGTTCAGAAACAAAATTATCAATTCGACCAAGGGCCCAAAATAACCCTTGAGAAAAATAAAAAAATTTTTTTTTGAAAACTTTGTTCTACCAATAACTATAGCGGTGAATAAAATGTATTCCAAAATGTGGTACGGTCCAGGAACAAATCACAATTCAAGCCAGCGTCCAAAATCTCTCTTGAGTGATATTAAAACAAAAATCTTTTTTTAAACACTTCATTCTACCAAAAACTATTGCGATGAATAAAATGTATATCAGAATGAAGCTGAGATGTTCCTCTATCACCCCCAAGTGCTCTCGTCCAGGAGCCAACCCCTCAATTCGATCTTTTCCCAAAATGTCTCTTGAGTGAATTTAAAAAAAAATTTTTTTATACTTTGTTCTACCAAAAACTGTAGCGATAAGTAAAATGTACATCGGAATGAAGCTGCGATATTCCTCTATCACCTACAGGTAGTCAGGTCCAGGAACAAGTCACTCAATTCAAGCTAGGATCGAGAATGTCTCTTGAGTAAAATTAAAAAAAAAACTTTTCTTTTTCTTGATACTTTGTTCTACCAAAAACTATAGCAGTGAATAAAATATATATCAGAACGAACATGTTCCTCTATCACCTCCAAGCGTCAGGTCCAAGAAAAAAATCACTCAATTCGACCTAGGGCCCAAAATGTCCCTTAAGAGATATATGAAAAATATCTTTTTTTTTTGCTTTTTGAATAATTTGTTTTACCAAAAACTATAGGGGTGAATAAAGTGTATATCAGAATGAAGCTGAGATGTTCCTCTATCACGTCAGGGTGGACCAGTCCAGGGATAAATCATTCAATTTGATATAGAACCTAAAATGTCTCTTGAGTGAAACTAAACAAACGCATTTTTTTCAATTTGTTATACCAAGAATTATAGCGGTAAATAAGATGAATATAAAAATGAAGCTGAGATGTTCCTCTGTTACCTCCAATTTGTACGATCCAAGAAACAAATCACTCAATTCCACCCAGGGTCCAAAATATCTCTTGAGTGAATTTAAAAAAAATCTCTTTTTTTTAAATACTTTGTTCAAGCAAAAACTATAGCGGTGAATAAAATGTATATCAAAATGAAGAAGAGATGTTCCTGTATCACCTCCAAGTGGACGGGTCCAGGAAAAAATCACTAACCGACCTAGGACTCAAAATGTCCCTTGAGTGAAATATGAAAAATCTTCTTTTCTTTTGTTTTTTTAATACTTTGTTTTACCAAAAACTATAGCGGTGCATAAAATGTATATCAGAATGAAGCTGAGATGTTCCTCTATCACCTCAGGGTGGACCAGTCCAGGAATAAATCACTCAATTTGACCTAGGGCCTAAAATGTGAATAAGATGAATATTAAAATGAAGCTGAGATGTTCCTCTATTACCTCCAAGTGGTACGATCCAGGAAAAAATCACTTCGATCTAGGGTCCAAAATGTCTCCTGAGGGAATTTAAAAAAAAAATTTTTGAATACTTTGTGCTACCAAAAACCAAAGCGGTGAATAAAATGTATATTTGAATGAAGCTGAAATGTTCTTCTATCACCTCCAAGTGGTCCGTTCCAAGAACAGATCACTCAATTCAACCTAGGGTCCAAAATGTCACCTGAATGAAATATGAAAAATTTTTTTTTAAACTTTGTTCTACCTAAAGCTATAGCGGTTAATGAAATTTATGTCAAAATGAAGCTGAGATGTTCCTCTATCACTTCCATGTGGTCCGGTACAGGAACAGAACACTCAATACGACCTAGAGTCAAAAATGTCTCTTGAGTGAATTTAAAAAAAAATGTAAACTTTGTTCTACCAAAAACTATAGCGTTGAATAAAATATATGCCAGGATGAAGCTGCGATGTTCCTCTATTACCTCAAAGTGGTCCGGTCCAGGAACAAATTACTCTATTCGACCTAGGTCCCAAAATGTCTCTTGAGTGGAATTTAAAAAAAATTTAAAACTTTGTTCTACGAAAAACTATAGCGGTGAATAAAATGTATGTCAGAATGAAGCTGCGACGTTCCTCTATCACCTCTAAATAGCACAAAATGTTCCTTAAGTGAAATATGAAAAATCTCTTTTTTTGAATACTTTGTTTTACCAAAAACTATAGCGGTGAATAAAATGTACATCAGAATGAAGCTGAGGCTTTCCTCTATCTCCTCCAAGTGGTCCGGTCCAGGAACAAGTTACTCTATTCGACCTTGAGCCCAAAATGTCTCTTAAGTGAAAAAGATGAAAACTCTTTTTTTGAATACTTTGTGCTACCAAAAACTATGACGGTGAATAAAATATATATCAGAATTAAGCTGGGGTATTGTAATATACAGGAACAAATGATTAACATAAAAATGCCAACTTTCCTGTGTAATGAAAATGAAAATCTATATATATGGTTCTTTTATATGTACATCTAACACTGATCGACAGATTGAAAAGATGGATTGATTTGGGTTAGTCTATTTTGCAATCCCCAACTAATATACATATTTCCCATTTAAAGCTTAGTGCAAAGAAGGACGGTGGGAGCCATTGAATCGCTAGCGATCAGCCGGGATTGGGGAAGTTCGTGTCCTCTTTTCAACTAACTTCATTTCCAATACATAATTTTTATTATAGACTCCCGGAATTTAATTCACTCAATAAAACTACTTTAAAATGGACCGGTATAATCACAGACACAAACAAAGAAATCAAAAACCCCTCTGTGATTACAAATGAGAATGACTCTACACAAAAGATATTGATCAAATTACTAAAAGAATTGATGTAGCCCTGATGTTATTGGGTACATCCGCCTCATAACCCTCCCTTACCGTGATTCTAGTGGCGCAAATGAAGTTAACATCTAGAATCCCACGACGAGGAAGTCTTATCCTAACATTTCCTTACATGATTGAAAACAGATTAAGCTTTTAGCTTTACCAATTCATTATGAATATCTATATAAAGTTTATTTCAAATCATAATAAATTCAAGTAAAAATTAAAATAGTTGAATGATACCTTAAAAATGTTTTCCGAATACATAATAAATTTTAAATTACTATAAGTAATATTTTTAATTAAGATATAATATATACAATGTTTTCTAAAAATCTGAAATACTTTTTTTTTTACAATATAAAATTTCAATTAAAATATTTTAATAAGGCTTCTTAACACTTTAGTTTTATTTTACTTTATTTAATTCCTGATTAACAACTTTAAATTTGCAACATAAAAAAAAAACGTATTAGTTCATCTATATTTTGCAAACTTTTTTAACTACAAAATGGCATTTTAACTTCAAATAATAAAACAAATATTTTATAAAAGTCTCTCAAAATTTCTAGGAAGAAATATCGGTTCCCAACAGGTTAATTACAAACCGATAAACAATGAATCGATCTTCAAAGTTTAATAAACACACATTAAATTCAGTACTAAAAAAAAACAACAACAAAAGGAGGAGTAATACTTGTGAATTAATATACATCGTAATCAAAACAAAGAGCAAAAATAGTATAATAATTGTAAAAGAATAATAACGATTATCCATTATTTATCTCTTACTCCTTCTTTTGTATTGCGTCTGCGCAAGAAAAAGTAACAGTGATAAAATGAGCGAGAGTAACAAAAGTTATAATAACTTACCAAACTTTATCATGACGATCGCAGAGGCCTCTCCGAGCTAGATGAAGTTGGAGTATTGAGGGGGATGGAATGTAAAAATTATTGTAAATTGTGTAATTGTTTTCTCTCTATCATGTTATGTGTTTTTTGTGTATTAGGTGTAGTTTTATCTTTTGGGGTGTTTTGGATGATGTGTGTAATTATGTGTGATTTTTTTTTATTGTTGTTGCGTATTAGGTGTAATTATGTGTATTTAGGTGTGTGTTGATTTTAATTAAATTTTTAACTTTTAAATTATTATTTTTTTTCATGTTGCAATTTTATTTTTTTTTTTACTTCCATTTAAATTTTTTTTTTTTTTTAACACTATTACTAATAATTTTAATAAATAATTTTAATTTATAATTATCTTTAACATTATAAAAAACATTTATTCATATACTATATACTTATTTTAACTAGATTTCACTATTTGTTTTCGTTGTTAATTACTTATAATTTTGTTTTGTTTAGTTCTAGGTATTTTTAATAATTAGCTTCTTTAACTTCAGTCTCATTAAATTATTAAACTTACTTTCTTTTTCTTGTTCTTTTATTATATACTTTTAATCTATGTTTTCCATTCTTATTCTGTCTTTTTTTTCTCTATATCGATATATTCCTTCTGTTTTGATTTCGATTTTTTCTTATTTCTTTAATTATTCCCGTTTTGTCATTTATTACTTTCAATTTATATACTGATTTTCTTTTTTGTTGATTTATTTTTTTTTTTCTTTTTTTCCACTGGGATTTATTTTCTAATCTATTTCTGTAAATTTTTGCTAGAAAAGTTTTGTTGATTTGTTGTAATTTGGTTTTCTTTTTTTTTAGCAAAACTCTTTCTTAAACTCTGTTTATATTAATATAATTTTGTTTTTAGTTTAATTTCAATTTTATTCTCTTATTTTTTTTTATTTTTCTGAAACTTTTCTTTTTATTTATTCATAATGCACTTAAAAATTTAGCACTATTTTGACTGTAGATGTTGACGATGAATGATGAATTTTTCGGGGATTAAAATGAGGAATTCTATTGCAGATTAGGACGAGACAAGTTGGAGGTATAAAACTTTAATTCTTGAAAACAGGATTATTTAAAAAAATTGTGATGACGATGAACAAATTCTACGAAATTTTCGGCATTCTATTCTGATGAAATTGGTGAACCTAACAGACATATATTTGACATGATTTGACATGACATGATGATTCTCGGACAAAATTTGGACAGGATGAATTGTAGTACGCACGAAAAATATGATGTTTTTAAGGATGGAAAATAGTGATTTCAAATAAAATGTTGAGAGAGAATTCTCTTTGGGGAATGTCCGCAATACGGTTGCTGGGTGTGACAAATTCTTCCAAAGGCCTTCTCTCTCAAAATTAACAAAATTTGGCTTATTTTAATAGTTAGCTCTAAATACAGTGATTCTTGAAGAGATGTGTGTGGCTTTATAGAACTCAGCTTCACTCGTTTTGCTATAATTTTTTCTTTCTGGTCTTCTATAGAAATTTATACAATGGCTCAGAAAATGTACGGATAATAAAATTGTTTTATTTAAATATCAGGATCGTATGAAGATTTGTTATCAAATTTCGGATAATTTAACTATTATAGAGTTTGATGTTACCTCTTCAAGAGCCAAAGGAAAAAGGAAGTAGCAATATTATATCAATTTTAATGACAACTCGGTTCGAAAATCGTGGGTGTGTTTAGTAGGTACATAATGAAATGTCAAAAGTGATTTATTACTATTAATTACGACTCATCATTTACTCCTAATTAATATCGTAGACAAAAACCAAATTACATCAACAAAATTCCTACTCTCCAAAGTCGTGTTCAGCAATGATTATTTGTATTAATTAAATTAATATTAGTTATTAAAATAATCAAAAGTAATAATTAAAATTATAAATAATCTAAAAAGAAATATAACTAATGTAATAACTATAATATAAATAAATAAATGGAATTTGTTAATATAACATGATATTTTATAAAAAAAAAGTGTAATATGTATCTAGACATATGTAGTGATTTATTTTGTTTTTATTATTGGTTAGTAGTAAAAGTATATGAATGCTAGTAAACTATATTGTTTTCCATTAAATAATAAAAAAGATGTTGTAAAAATATCAAAAATTGCTCTAAAGCAATAAATATGCAAATCCGACAATTCTAAAATTAAGTTTTACATGAAATATTTGAATTCATAATGGAAAAAAAAAATTCATTATGTCGAGAAAAAAAAAAATTTGGGGGTTGATTGCAATAATCGTACACCACAGTATTTCTCTACCACTTCCAAATAGTCTGGTCTAGGAACAAATCACTCAATTTAACCCAGGGTCCAAAATGTCTCTTGAATGAAATATGAAAAAAAAAAATTATTTTCAAAACTTTGTTCTACGAAAAAATATAGCGGTAAATTAAATATATGCCAAATGCAGCTGAGATGTTCTCCTATCACCGCTAAATGGTTCGGTTCAGGAACAAATCATTCAATTTGACCTAGGGTCCAAAACGTCTCCTGAGTGAATTAAAGAAAAATAATTTTTTTAATACTTTTCTTTTATCACATCCAAGTGGTCCGTTCAAGGAACAGATCACTCAACTCAACCTAGGGCACAAAATGTCTCCTAAGTTGATTAAACAAAAATATATATATTTTTTTTAATACTTTGTTGAAGCAAAAACTATAGCGGTGAATATAGTGTATATCAAAATGAAGTACGTTCCCGTACTGTAGCGCCTCCAAGTGGTCCGGTCAAGGAATAATTCAATCAATTCGATCTATGGTCCAAAATGTTTCTTTAGCGAAATTAAAACAAAATTTTTTTTAAACTTTGTGCTACCAAAAACTCCACCTGGATAACAATCTTGACGCGATGTGGCGGCTTAAATGTAGGCTGTGGTCTCTTTCTTGAAGCCTCAGTTGTCCTCCTGGAGGATACTGAGTAATCATGGTCTAGACTCTAAAGACCTTCATGACCAAAGGTTATCCATCCCCTATTATCTTTCCCCAATTACCATCTTTTCTCCCTTCTTATTTCACATCCTCTCTCCCCCATTTGTAAGGTTAAGGTGGTTGGTAGCAGTGGTCAGTTGTCAGTGGTTAAAGAAGACTAGTCGGTTGTCAGTGGTTAAAGAAGACTAGTCGATAATAACAGCTCTCCTCTGGCGCCAGGACACGGGCCAGTTATAAATTTTCTTTGTCTAGTCCGTGTACGCCGTCCCTGCACGGATGGTCCATCCCCTTACGTGCTTGCTCGTGGGAACCAAATGGAAAATTTAAATAAACAAAAAAAAAACAACAACAACAAAAAAAAAGTGGAGGTGGGTATCTCTTCGGAAGACGACCTTTTGGCCTCTAGTCAAGAGACCTTGGTCGAACAACCTGGCAGCAGGGGAGAAAGACATAGCACCCCGATGCCACAAAACACAATGGCTCCTCGACAGGATGTCAAGTCTGACGACAAGTCGAGGGAGAAACGAAAGAAAAAGAAAAGCCAGAAAGAGATTCTGAGACAGCGCTATGTCAAAGCTCTCTTTATACTGGATAAAATTGCCAAGAATAAAGCAAATGTCACTCCTCATGAACGCGATAAGGAAGATCGTGTCAAATACCAATCGGTGGTTGACGAGTATCTTAAGTTTAAGAACTCTCAACCATCCACATCCCACGCAGCGCAGGAAAGAGCGAAGCGAAACCGCTCTCAAGCTGAGGGTAGCAATTCGCCGAAGAGGAGAAAGGTCCAAGATAAATTGACCGCTCCGGCTCCTTCCACAATAACGTCAGCAAGAAGGCCGTTTAACGAGGTGGTTAAAGATCACTTGCTGATGGCACTGGCCAACAACAAAATCGGCTATCTAACTCCTGTGGTAGTAGAATGGGGTGCTATAGAGTCTAAATTGGCTGAACTCGTGATGGAACATGTACTCACCAATAAAGACTCTACAGTTCCTCGTTTTGACTCTGGTGAGATACACCGGGGCTACAGGATAATCAAATGCTTGGACGTGTTCTCTAAAGAATTCTTCAGCAAATGCATCGCAAAGATTAGCGATGCATGGGAAGGCTTAAGCCTTTCCCAGCGGGGGAAATCCCTATGAGACCGCGGGCAAAGGTTTGGTTACCAAAGTTGAGCTGCGACAACCAGAAAATACTGGAGTGTCTGAAGCTGCATAATCCCAGTTTCCCCATGGGTGACTGGACAGTCATCCGTTCAGAAGATCATGGGGACAACAACAAGTGTATTATCTTCGCTGTCTCAGAAAATAGCGCAGTTGAGCTAAAGAAGGCGAGCCTAAAACTGTACTTTGGGGTTAGGGACGCCAAGGTTAAGGTGTTCCGTCAATAATCTGCTGACAGGCATGCAGCTAACCGAACCTGCAAAAAACCCCACAACCGACGATGAAAAACGTGCAAATTAATCTGCAGCATTCAAAATGTGCTACAGACAATCTGAGGCTTCTTTTAGCGGAAAAGGACCGCAACATTGCTATAGTCCAGGAACCCTGGGTTTCAAACTCCCAAGTCAAAGGGTTCCCGACTTCAACATATAAAACACTATATGTAAAAGATAAAGGTAAGCCAAGATCTTGTCTTATTGCTAAAAAACACATAAATATATTTCTCTGCTCACAGTATAGCTCAGCAGACCTGACAATCGCAAGGGTCGAATTAGTACGAAACAGGAGTTTCCTGATCGCCTCCAGCTATATGGCACATGACAATGCAGCCCCGCCAGATGAAGTTAAGGAGTTTCTGGCCTCTATAGAGGCTCAAGACGACATTATCCATGGCTGTGATGCAAACTCAAGGCATACAATATGGGGTAGCACTGAAATCAACGACAGAGGTGAGTGTCTATTTGATTTCATTAATACTAACCACCTGACCATATGCAACTCTGTCAACGACCCCACATTCGTTTTTCCGAGCTCGGTGAACCGTAATGGATGGGAAGAGGTGCTAGACATTACACTTACGAAAGACAGATGTAAGGAAATTGTTAAAGCTTTTAATATATCCTGTCCAATGACGAAGGCTAAAAAGAGTTTCCCTCCCTGGTGGAACAAGGAACTCTCGAAGCTACGCAAGGAGGCACGCAATGCTTTCAATATTGGCTACAGAACAAAATCGTGGAAGTTGTATCACGATAAGTGTAGGGAATATAAGAAAGCAATAAAGATCGCAAAAAGAGATTCATGGAAAGGCTTCTGCGAATCTATCAACAATACCAAGGAATCTGCTAGACTCAGTGAGGTTTTGGCGAGCGGTCATAATAATCCATCCTATATTAAAAGGATGGATGGCTCAAGGTCAGAATCGTTGGCGGAATCTGTGGAAATTTTACTTAATACTCATTTTCCTGGCTGTACAGATGTTAAAGACCAGGAGATGGGGCATATTAAATCCTCGCAAGGAATCGAGGATGACATAATATCCGTTAAGAAAATTTCATGGGCAATGGATAGCTTCTCTCCGTACAAATCTGCAGGGCCTGATGGTATTATACCACGGATGCTACAAAGTGCAAAGGTATACATCATACCCTGGTTACATAGAATATTTAAACTCTCCTTAACCCTCAACTATGTTCCCCGAAATTGGAGGAGAGTGAAGGTAGTGTTGATTCCAAAAACCGGAAAAAGAAGTCATGAGAATGCAAAAGACTTCCGTCCGATTAGAGACTCATTGATTTGCATATAAGGCAGCGTCTAGAGGGTACAACTCGACTCTCAGGAAGTCAACATGCCTACATTAAAGGTCGCTCCACTAAGGCGGCTCTTCATGAGGTCGTAAAGGTCATCGAGCGATCCATTGAATTTAAACAATACGCTATGGCTGCCTTTCTGGACATAGAAGGCGCCTTTAACAATGTCACGACTATGGCAATACAGAGACAAGAATCGCGAATTTAGGCAACAGTGTTAAGACCAAACAAGTTATGCGTGGAACTCCACAAGGAGGTGTGATTTCTCCGCTGTTGTGGCTTATTGTCATTAATATCATCCTGTGCGAATTAGAAGACAAGGGAGTGAAAGTCGTGGCTTGCGCGGACGATGTGGTGATACTAGTATCAGGACTGTTTCTGAACGTGATAAGTGATACCATGTCAACTGTTCTGACTACACTCAGTGACTGGGCCAAAGAATGTGGACTAGGAGTGAATCCGGGCAAGACAGATCTGGTACTTTTCACCACAAAGACCAAGATTCCGAACTTCAGACTACCACGGTTAGAAAATTGTGAACTCACCTTGTCGGACAATGCAAAGTACTTGGGCATTATTTTGGACTCCAAGCTTTCATGGAAGCTGAACATTCAACATAGGGTTAGTAAGGCTACGGTAGCATACTACACCTGTAGAAAGATGTTCAGTGTGAAATGGGGTTTGAGTCCAAAATTGACAAAATGGCTATACACTGCAATAGTACGGCCCATTCTTGTATATGGATCTCTTGTGTGGTGGACCGCTACTAGTAAGAGATATGTGGTGGGTCAACCTTACAGGATACAAAGATCCGCTTCCATAGGCATTGCAGGTGTATTACGTTCTAGTCCATCAGAAGCTCTGAACACTATATTGCACCTAACACCTATAGACCTATACATAATTGAATCATCAGTTAATAGTGCGATAAGATTATATGCAACGGAAAGCTGGAGATCAAGAACGTATGGGCACGCGAGGATATTAAGTTTAATACCCCCGCAATTCAATCAATTTACCGACTATATGATTCCCCAGATGGACTTCGGAAATACTATTAAAGTCCTATTCCCCACCATGAGTGAATGGAGAAGGGGAAATCTTCTTGAACAATTTGGAACTAGGATATACACTGACGGCTCAAAGATGAACTGCGGTGTCGGCTCTGGTGTCTTCTCTAATGATCTTGGAATTAGACACTCATGTAGACTCCCTGACGAGGCAAGCGTATTCCAAGCGGAAATACTAGCGGTCAGGGAAGCGTGTAAACTAATTAATATTGGTTTATTTGGTTTTATTGGTTTATTTGTCGACAGTCAAGCGGCAATACTATCGCTCAAATCACCGAAAACTACCTCTATTCTAGTCAGACAGTGTAAAGAGGAACTGCTAGGACTAAGTCGACTGTATGACATTACTATAGTCTGGGTTCCTGCGCATAGGGACTACTATGGTAATGAACAGGCAGACGAATTAGACCGGCAGGCTCTGCTGTGAATGCCTTCTTATCGGTTTCTGTCGAAATCCCGTTAGGAACAGTCAAAAGCAGAATCCAAAAACACTTTCTAGAAAAGGCAAAAAATAGATGGCGAAATCTGGACAAATGTAGAGTCGCGAAAGAAACGTGGCCTACCTACAACGAAAAACGCTCAATGCAACTCATTGGCTACAAACGCAAAGACATCTCGAGACTAAAAGCATTGTTTATAGGTCAATGGACGATCGGAAAACATGCAAGCAGACTTGGTCTCCCTGAATATTGTCGTAGTTGTGGCAATCGCCAAGCAGACATAAATTTCTGGGAGGGTACCAATTAGACAACCTCTGTGAGATATCTGACACTAGACTCAGTGACATCGTTAAATATCTCAATGCTACAGGCTGGATCTAATTAATTTATGTTCTCATTGTTCTTCCCTACACTTATATCTCATTACAGACTCAATACAACTCATTTACCTGGCGAGTAGTGTGGTTCCATCAAAACGGATTCCAACGAGTCTAATTGATTGCCCATAAGGTTACGGGCTACCACATAAACCAACCAACCAACCAAACTACCAAAAACTATAGCGGTAAATAAAATGTATGCCAAAATGGAGCTGAGATGTTCCCCTATCACCTCTAAATGGTCCGGTTCAGGAACAAATCATTCAATGCGAAATAGGGTTCAAAATGTCTCCTGAGTTTATTAAAGAAAAATATTTTTTTTTTTTTTAATACTTTGTTGAAGCGAAAACTATAGCGGTGAATAAAATGTATATCAGAATGAAGCTGAGATGTTCCTCTATCACCTCAGGGTGGACCAGTCCAGGAATAAATCATTCAATTTGAAATAGGACCTAAAATGTCTCTTCAGTGAAACTAAAAAAAAGCTAAAAAATACATTTTTTTAAACTTTGTTATACCAAGAATTATAGCGGTAAATAAAATAAATGTCAAAATAAAGCTGAGATGTTCCTCTATTACCTTCAAGTGGTACGATCGAAGAAACAAATCACTCAATTCGACCTAGGGTCCAAAATATCTCTTGAGTGAATTAAAAAAAATCTTTTTTTTTTTTTGGTCCGGTCCAGGAACAAATCACTCTAACCGACCTAGAATTTCTAAGGCGCAAACGTTGAGGCTTTGTGGCACTAAGGCGAAAACGTTCTGGGACAATGGCAAAAACATATGTATAATGCTTATTAATTTATTGATTTTCCTCCACAGTGACATTAAACTCCAAATGTAAAAAAACATGTATGAGAATTTCAATTAAATTGGGTCTGGCCAAGTAGAGTAGTAAATAATGTATTCCGATTTTTGTTATTGTTTGCATAATATACTAAATATACTAAAAAAGAATGAAAATTTTGATCTGATCTTTGTAAACAATTATATAGTCTATATATTCGGTTATATGAAAAAATGTGATTAAAGTGTAAACTGTTCTTATAGTTTTGTTTTGTGTTGATGTAATGATCTTTAGAGTTTTCATCTAGATATATTGTTATTTATTACTAAGCAGCTCTTTCTTTGTGACAGATTCATTTGTTTATAGTTAAAGATTTTTTAATTAATTGGATTATGTTGCATGATGATCCCTTATTGTTAATTGCTACTGTAGATATGTTTTGTTGTAAAAAGTTTCTTAGTAGGAGTGATTTGGATTTATACTATTACTTTTTACTATTATCCTACTCGGTCATCAGTAAAATATATAAAAATCAAGTGTAAAAAGTAATGAAAACCACCTTCAAATCTAACACCGCTATGTTTGTATGTTATGAATGTCAAGAAATGTTTGCTTCTTTGAAATTCTTGAAAAAGCATGAGAGGACACATATGTCTACATCCACCGGTGTGAAAAGGATGAAAATCACCTCCAAAACTAACACCGCTACATATGTTTGAATGTACAACTTGAGGGAAAGTATATAAGAAAAAATGTACGTTTCTAAACCATAAAATGATCCATGAACCATGTATAATTTGTGGCAAAATATCAGTGAACAGTTCAGAGCTGATAGATCATGGCGCATTTTGTACTTTTGCTATCGATATATCTGCACAGGATGTAGAAGCAACTAATATTATGGCTGAATTTCCAAGTGAAATGCATTGTGATTACTCTCCAGGCGTGATTCAAAAAGATGTCGAAGAAGAATTTATTATACCAAACAACGAAATTGCAGACTTTTTTTAATTATATTCATTGTGAATATAATGAAGTTACCATAGATACACTTCAAAAAGAATTAGACAAATCAATTGAAGAGGTATTAATGAATATAAATAGGAATAATATTCAACATTTAAAAAATTGCTATGAAATACATATCTTTTTGACAGACGATAGTAAATGATAAGAATAATTTAACTTTAATTTTATTATATTAAAATAAGATATATTTAAATAAAATAATCTAAACATTAAAAATGAATAAGTGTTTTATTTCATGTTATTTTTCAGAGTATAATAATTATTTTAAAAATGTTAGTATTTATGGAAAAATATCATAAATTGTTGATATACTTTTATCATATATAGATATTAAAAGAACAAATGTATAATTAAGAAATATTGTTTTAATTTTAAAAGGATATAACACATTTATTTAAACGTATAGAAGTGACGTATAAATTAATATTCAAGTTTTGTTATTTCAGTAATAAATTAAAGCTCCTTCGTATAGATATATCTCCGCATTATTTTTTCATTTAAAAAAAAAATGGAATTTCAATTTAAACCACGTTCCACTATGAACGATATTTTCCATAGAGAAGATGAACGTCTAAAAATATTTACATGCTTCCCATTACAATGCGCAGTGGGGCAGAATCTAAATTTTTTGGAAATAAATCTGTAACTTCTGATCGGACGGTTGGAGTTTCATGAAATGGTACAGGCGTAGCAGAGGAGTGTACAATGTTATGTTTGGAAGGGGGGCACAATCCCCCCAGGGGCGGAGCTAAGGGGGCTCAAAGTTAGGTACCTCTGACATAAAAAATTTTTAATCGCTTGCAAAATTTTTGTTTCTTGTCAGATTTCAAATATTTTTATATATTGTTGTATGCCCTGATAAGGCCTATTAAAAACATGCTTACATGTCCTATTTATCTCTTATAGTTTTCGAGTTATTTGCGTTTGAATTTTTAAGCACCATAATTTTGCATGTTCTTGGTCCAGCTTTTTTTTTCATATATATCCTAGTATTTCCGACCGATTTTATTTATTCTTAACTAGTTAAAGAACAAAATTATCTATTGAATAAAAAAATTTGAAGTCGATATCTTTACCGAGTCCAAAAATAAACGATTTTGAATTTGAAAATTGCAAAAAAGACGACTTTTTGTGTTTTTTTAGCCGAAAAAGTATCTACACTCTTTTTATCTTAAATAAAATTTTCTTTAGCACTTTTCTGAAATGTAACTTCACAGAGATGACTTTAAGATAAAAAACAAGCCCAATAACTCAATTGGTCATGGTACATACCCTCCCGAAATCGACCCATATTTTCTCAATGCACGAATCGGCAAGCGGAATATATTTTAAGAATCTTCGGAAAAATGTGGATTCTATAGCCAAAAATGTAAAAAATCCCATTTTTGGGAATTTTGCTTAGTTTATTTGGGAATTCATGAAAGCCCTTCCCCTGATTGAAATTTGGTTAACGCACTTTTATTTGTATTAATAAGATCCAGATTTCTTATAAATTTCATTAAGATATCTTTATAAACAAATATGTTATTACAATTATTGTAATAACAAATTGGCCCAAATTGGGCCTTTTGTTTGGTTTATTTCTAAATAGCGAAAGAATTTTTAAAATATGTATTCCAAATTAAGCTTATTTTAGTAATAAAATTAAGCTTATTTTAATAATATCTATACACAAAATATTTTTATAAAAATATTAATAAATATTTTTAAAGGGTTGCCACATTTCCAAAATTTAAGTAAATCTTTATCGTTTTCTAAGCATTCATATGTTTCTATTAATGAATTTGAAATAACAAAACAAACAAAAAATTTCTATTTTAATTTAATCAATATTATTATTTTTGGTATTTATCATCTTCCTTAATAAACATTCTATTTCTAATACGATTTTTTATTACCTATTTACATTAAATTTATGTAGACAATTTTTCTAATATTTTAAACTTATACTACTTATTTTCTATAAAATAATCTGTTGTATCTGGATACATATCTAAAAGATAATAAAGGTCCTTCAAGTCTTCAGTATTTTGAGTTGATAAAGGCTCATAAATCCAACGTTTTCTCATTGATGATAGTACAGGGTCTGATGATAACAATAGGCTATTAAAAATATCTTCGTTTTGTGACGTTCTGGAGCATTTCCTGGAGCTGAATAATTGAACGTGCTTAAAATCTCTGTTTCTTGCTTCTTGAGCCTCTTCTGTAAGCTCTCCAAGTGGAAGAATATTTCGTTCAATTATAATTTCGCCATGGCACGATACTTTATGTACTGTTGGTGTCATTTCTTTCCATGGATATAGAGAAACAAGTAGTTATATATTTCTGTTGCATATTCTCCAAATCGAGCAGAGTTAATTTTGTGCTTACTATTAATTGCCATTAATAGTACGTTAGTCCTTTGAAGAAGGTTGTAAATCATTTATTTCATCTTTAATATATTCCACTAAATCCTTTGTTGTTGTCTTCGACTCCCTTGTATATTCGAACCAATTAGGTCTGCAAAAATGTTTTGATCCTGGAGTAGTGTTAAGCCATATATCTTCAAATGAACTTTTACACTTTGATGAAGATTACTTTAAGGAATAAGATCGCATTCTTAATGGCACCAAAGATGCTATAAATATGCTTTTATAATCCGCCATTTTCTTACTTCCACTAGCATGCTTGTATTCAGGAAGGGCTGATAGTCCGCCACGTCCCCACTTACAGATTAATACAACGTCGCTGTTATTTACTTTTTCCAACTGATCTGCAGAAAATCTGCAACTATCCTGGTAGCTGTATTCTCAAGCAAGGAAGATAGCTCTACACATGCTTCCTTTTCGGTAACCGAAATAGATGGTAAAATAGTTTGCTTTTTTCTTGAATATCCTTGTATGATAGTAGAATTGAGTGTCCCTTTTCAAGGAGAGCTTTTCTTGAAATTTGATATTTGTTTCGGCTGAGGTCCAGTTCAAGCATTAAAGCAATTGCTTCTTCCTCTTTAAAATGGATTTTGATGTTGGAGTAGGTACACTTTCGGCAATCCGTTTTGGTGACGCAGTTGGCAGTATTTCAGCAATATTAATTGCACTCTTAGGTTGCTTCGCCTTTTTTAACATTTCTTTGAATGTATCAGAAACTTCTTAATTCGAAATTATGGAAAGCTTATGGGCCAGTCTCTTCTTCTTAGACATTTCGCCAAATCATCATATGTCTTGCAGGTTGCTCCAGTTGATGTTTTGCACGCCATCTCATCGGAATGCTTAATTTTTAATCTGTTAGTACGCTGATTCAAGGACTTAATTTTTACGTCATACATATTTAAAAATCTCTCTATCTGAGATTTTCCAATGACGTCGACTTTTGCATGATATGTAGTTTTTATGAATTCCACTATAGCTTCTAAACGATTAAGATCATTTTTAGATAAACTCCACAGAACACAACACAATTGTTCATGTGTCAATGTAATCACCATGGTAATTTCGTTATGATGTTGATAAGGATTAGCTGCGCATTTATATATATCTATTAGATATATCGCTCAGGTATATATATTTACGGGTATTCTGTGAATTTTCATTAGGTAAAATATCTGAAAGAGTGAATTTGGAAGAGTACCTATACCGAATTCATTGATATTGGTGTTGTTGTATCACCGGAAAGGATATTACCTGTGCATTGTCACTAGCTTATAAAAATATAGATTTTGAACCATCAGTAATAGATAAATGCTGCAGCTAGGTATCATCGGAAAGGATACCTGCACATTGCCACTAGATCATAAATATATACATTTTTAATCATCACCAATAGATAAATAAATTTGTTAAATTGAGGCAAACACCATAAATGTAAACCAATAAAATATTTATTGATTAAGTTAAAATAGACACTTTTTGTTTGTTTTTTATTTTAAATTAATTAATAGAAATATATGAATACTTAGAAAAGGATAAAGATTTACTTAAATTTGTGAAATGTGCCAACTCTATTAAAAATAAAAAATATTTATTAATTATTTTTATAAAAATATTTTGTGTATAGATATTATTAAAAGTATACAGAAATATTCATATTTTCTAAGTAATTATTCACACAAAGCTAAAGGCAAAAGTTGCAAGTTTGTAAAAATATAGTCATATATACAATAAATTGGAAATACAAAAGTTTAAAGGCGCATATTTCTGAAATGAGGCATGATATTGACTTGAATCTTTTTGCAAAACATCGGAAATTATATATGCTTAAGGATCAGCTTAATTTGGAGTACATATTTTTAAAATTGTTTTCGCTATTTAGAAATAAACCAAACAAAAGACCCAATTTGGGGTATTTGGAGAAAATACAAATTTTTTAATTGAAATAACATATTTCTTTATAAAGATATCTTAATGAAATTTGCAGAAAATGTGGATCTTATTAATCAAATTTCAATCAGGGGTAGGGTTTTCCTGAATTCCCAAATAAACTAATGAAAATTCCCAAAAATGGGATTTTTAACATTTTGGCTATAGAATCCACATTTTTCCGAAGTCCCTTAGATTTTGATTTAAAACTTTTAACAACATATTGAAGATTCATAAAATATATTCCGCTTGTCGATTCGTGCTTTGGGATTTGAGAAAATATGGTCTAAAATCAAAACTTTCATATAAAATGGGTCGAATTCGGGAGGGTATGTACCATGACCAATTGAGTAATTGGGCTTGTCTTTTATCTTAAAGTCATCTCTGTGAAGTTACCTTTCAGAAAAGTGCAAAATTATTATATGTTGCTAAGGAAAATTTTATTTTTGATAAAAAAGAGTGTAGATACTTTTTCGGTTAAAAAAAACACAAAAAGTCGTCTTTTTTGCAATTTTCAAATTCAAAATCGTTTATTTTTGGACTCGGTAAAGATATCGACTTCAAATTTTTTTATTCAATAGATAATTTTGTTCTTTAACTAGGTAAGAAAAAGTTAATAAAATCGGTCGGAAATATTAGGATATATATGAAAAAAACTAGACCAAGAACATGCAAAATTATGGTGCTTAAAAATTCAAACGCAAATAACTCGAAAACTATAAGAGATAAATAGGACATGTGAGCATGTTTTTTATAGGTCTTATCAGGGCCTACAACAATATATATTGTTGTGCCCCCTTCCAAACATAACATTGTACACTCCTCTGCTATGCCTGTACCAAATTTCATGAAAATCCAACCAGCCGATCAGAAGTTACAGATTTATTTCTAAAAAATTTCGATTCTGCCCCACTGTGCAATGTAGAAGCATCAGTAGGACTATCCGCTGATGCCATTAGCGCAGTAGCATATTTTGTGAATATGGCATATCACAAGTATATATTGAATAAAGAGTTGGGCCTGAAACACTTCCCTGAGGAACACCAGCTTGTATTAACTTGTATTCTTTTTTAATATTAACGTAAAAGTGTCGCTTATTTAGATACGAGATCAGAACCAGGTGAAATAGTGCTGGTAGTAAAGATTTTAATTTGAATAATAGACCTGGGTGCCAAACTTTATAAAAGGCTTGCTGGCTCGGAGTACCATGCTCGCTGCGAAAACCAAATTGGTGGTCCGAAATGATATTATTTTATTCCAAAAATGGTTTTAGTCTAATCAAAAACATTCTTTCAAATATTTTTGAAAAGGTTGATAACAAACTTATTGGTCTATATGATAAGATCTCATTTTTATTCTTGTTAGGCTTCAGAATTATAATAATTTCAGCACATTTCCACTGACTCGGGAAATGATTTAATCGTTATACTGAATTATATAGTAGAGTTAAAAATATAACACTTCTTTTAGATAACAGTTTGATTAATTTGGAATCTATTTTATCATATCCTGGAGTTTTATTATTTCCAAGCTTTGTAATTTCCAATTTGACTTCATTTGGAGTAAAATGATTGATAGGAAGACTCATTTGACAAGGATCAACTAAAAGTCCCATTATTTTATCGTCATTAAACGACTTAATTTGCGAATAAGGTAAAAAAAAAATATTTTCCAAATGTTGGGAAAATGCTTCAGCTTTTCTTTGGTTTGATCTACACCAACTGTTATTTAAGTCTCTTATCGGAGTATAACGTTGTGTGGTCTTTTAAGACATTTTGTAACATTTCAAAGGCAGTTTCCATGTTTATTAGCATCTAAAGACTTCAGATATTAACCCGTTTTATCATTTTTAAATTTCTTAAGCTTCTTCCTTAAGCTTCTGTTTAAACTGTGTACATAAATGGTTGAAATTTCATTTATCAACTGTGTTTCTACTTAATTGCCAAAATTTTTCGGATTCTCCTTTTATTGCGAATCAGGTTTCCTATTTCAGCAGATATATAATTATTTGTAGTCTGTAAATTCTGTCTTTCTGGAACATTTGGTGTTGATAAGATACTAGCTTCGTGAATAAGATTCGTAAATTCATCAACAGATTCATCTAATTCTTGACCATTATTTATTGAAAGATTCAAGTCTATGTTCTTACCTATCCAATATGTAAAGGAATTAATATCAGTTTTATTTGATAAAACCTTGTGAAAAGTGGAATTATAAGTTGTTATGATAGGAGTGTGATCAGAGCTAATATCATCACTGTCTACTATGACCAAACAATTACTTGGTATTCCAGAATAAACAAAAAAAGTCCAGTAAGTCTGGTATTTTGTTCGGATCAGAAGGCCAGTAGGTTGGTCTACCAGATGAAAGAATATTGTAATAACTTTCACTCCAGCAGCTTGTAGGCAGTCGTGACATATTGTAGGAAGTACTTCGTATTTAATGGTCAACTTTATTAATATTGCAGAACCAGCATGTGCTCTGTTGTCCGGATGATTTGCTAATATCGTGTCATGAGTTCTAGACGTAAAGTGAGTTTCAGAGATCAAAATAATGACAATGGATTGAGTGTTTAAAAATATTTCAGTTTCCTATGTATGATTGGAAAGCATATTTGCGTTCCATACTGCTATTATAATATCTAATTGCATAGTTTGGTAACAAGAACTGGCATCATATTAAGTAAAGTGTTAGTTAACTCTATTTGTTTTGTCATTAATTTTTCAAGACGCTCATATACACTTTCATTAGTATTTTGACCTTTTAAAACGTTTGCATAAGATGTGTTCGAATTGTAATTTTCATTTGTATAGTTTTGTGGTCGAGAAAAAGATGAACAATTTTTTGGCTGATCAGTTGGTTTAACGTTGAATATTGATTTTTTATGTACAAGTTTTTGATAAAATTGACAGCCCTTATAGTTTGCTGTGTGGTTTTGTCAACAGTGAATACAACGAAGTGAGTTTGAATTATTCATTGCACATTCAGCTATGGGATGATCAAGTGCACACTTTACACAACGGATTGGTTTTCTGCAATAAAGCCGAGTGTGTGCAAATTGTTGACAATGATGACATTGAACAATGTCATTAACTTTTTTGGGAGGTTCAACTGTAATTACTGCATTATTAATGTAACGAATTTTATAAATTTCCTTGTTGTTAGTATTTGAGTCAAGATCAACTTAAAACATTGGGAGGGGTTCTTTTGTAACTCTACTTCTAACATTACAAACATTCCTTACATCGTGACCTTGGTTTATAAGCTCAGCTTTAATGTCATCTGGAGGTGTTGAGTGGTGAAGACCTTTAATGACTACTCTGTAATCCCTTTCGTTTCGTACTTGATATGTGTGAAAACTAATTTTTCTATTATCAAAATACTTAGCTAGTTTCCTACATGAAACTAGCTACAGTTTACAACTATGTTAATAATTTCTACAAATATGTTAACTGCTGTTAACATAACCAGAAAAGTCTAGAAGTATTGAGAACGGTTGAGAAGCATTATTTAATTTTAAAGCATCCGTTAAAACCGTTATATTTGAAATTAAGTACAATTTCGTATCAATATATATACATATATATATATATACATATATATACATATATATATATATATATATATATATATATAACATATTTGTAGAAATTATTAACATAGTTGTAAACATACAACATGGAATAAAAAGCTTTCGCCATTGTTTGTAAGTATGGCAACACTAAATGTTGAAACTGCTAACATTAACATCGAAAGCTCTAAAATTCGAATATACTAGTTTGTCCGTTAAGAACATTGTAGAAAGAGATAGAGCTTTCGAGAAGCATCTAGATGGCGGTGCAGTGTATATAAATTGTCCGTGAGAACACCATTGAGTGAGTCTAATTGGAAGCATCGTTAAGTAAAGATAAATTAAATGCCTTGGCTGCATATTCTTGTACATTATTAAAGTGTGCTGTGTAAAGTGTGTAATTTAAGTGCGTGTGTATTAGAATACATAGTAACTATTTAAACTGTTATTGTTGTACATTTTTAAATAAAATAAAGAGTCATTACAACTTTTAAACTACTAAACTGCTTTTATTGCAATCAAAGTATACGGGTTATATAAAGGAAATAAACCACCATTTTTAAAAGGTAAAAACGTTACAATTGGTGTCAGAAGTGGGATTGCAAAATAATAAGCAGTCATGAAGTTTGAAGAGCTAAAAGTGGATCAACTCAAGAGAGAATTGAATAAGTTGAAGTTACCTGCAGTTGGTAATAAAGCAGAATTTCAAAAGAGGCTGATAGATGAATTCAAGCGGCGTGATATTGACATCGGAACTTACGAATTCGGGTATAAAGAAGAAATGGAAGTCTCTACCCGTGCAACAACAAGCAGCATGGATTTATCCACAATGTTTGCTGCTATGATGGAGCAATTTAAAGAAGTTAAAGAAGAAAATAAAATAATGGAAATGAAATTTCAAGAAACTTCTAAAGCAAATAACGAGAAACTTCTTGCTGAAGTTCAAGAAAGTTCAATAACGAGAAACTTCTTGCTGAAGTTAAGGAAGAAAATAAAATAATGGAAATGAAATTTCAAGAAACTTCTAGAGCGACAGACGAGAAACTTCAGCAAGTA
Source organism: Protocalliphora azurea (assembly GCA_932274085.1). Lineage (NCBI taxonomy): Eukaryota > Metazoa > Arthropoda > Insecta > Diptera > Calliphoridae > Protocalliphora > Protocalliphora azurea. Next base: position 5,377,377 of record OW026524.1, read on the forward strand.
TATGCGAGTATGCAAGTATATAAGAGCAACTCAATTTCATACATAAAATTGTTGTACTAAATTTAATTGATGTTTTCTTTATTCATATTCGTCTTACTAAATGAATTTGTCATGTACATTTTTTATAAATTTTAAGAATTTTTTTAAGAATGTTTAAGAAATTGGTTTGGTTCCAATTTAATTCTTCCGAAAAATTTTCTGTTCAAATAAATAATTTTTGTGCTATTGCAAGTGATTTAAAAGAAATCGAGATTAGTATGCCAGAAGATTTGTTAAGCATATTGCTTTTATGTAGCCTTCCATCAGATTTAGAAAACTTTGTGGTTGCTACCGAGAGCCGGGATTCATTGCCATCATTAGAGAAACTAAAAAAAAAATTCTTGAAGAGGAACAAAGAAGAGGTGATAGATCGTGTGTCGATACTCAAGAACACGTGCTTGCTTTAAAAAACAGCGTGGAAAAGTACCCGAGGGGAAAGAATTATAAAACCCCAAATCAAGAGAGCAACGGGTATAATCGAAAACGAAATGTAAAATGTTATGGTTGTGGAAAACGTGGTCATATTAAATCAGAATGTAGAAATTCTAACAGTAAAGTTTGTCCCGTTGTTCTAAGTGCAAATGAGGGTTTAGAGCTGATCGATGACAAATGGATATTGGATAGTGGTACCTCATCACACATTTGTATTAACAAAAACTTGTTTACTGTACTTAAAGAACATAAACAAAAAAATTCCTTAGCTTCTGGGGAGTGCGTAGTAACTAGAGCTATAGGTAATGTAAAATTGAAATCAGCTTATGCTGAACATGTGTTCTTTGTGCCGGAATTGAATCAAATGTTTTGTCAGTTAGCAAAATAATTAGGAATGGTAATTCCGTTAAATTTACAGAAGACAGAGTTTTTGTTAATAAACCAAATAATGAACTGATATTTAGTGCTCAATTAATCGGTGGAATATTTAAAGTAAATTTGAAATCTAAAAATTAATATGTAATGTCTAACGTTAACGGTTCGGAAAATGAATTATGGCATAAACCATTCGGACACTTAAATTTTAGTGATATGAACAAATTAGTGAAGGAACAAATGGTACGTGGTCTAAATAAAAACTCTATAAATGAATATCCGTCTGTGACATGCGCTACGTGTAAAATAACTACGAAATCGTTTTCGTTGTATAACTAAATATTTTCAACGCAGCCTTTAGAATTAGTTCATACAGACGTTTCGTGTACCTTCTCAAAGCGGTTTAGTGACATTTAACGTTATTAAAGACTTTGTAAATATGACTGAAAATCTTAAAAAATTGAAAAGCGATAACGGTACTGATAACCTTACCAAAGAATTTGATAAGTTTGCACGTGAACGCGGTATTATACATCAAACGACGAATAGCTATACCCCGCAGCAAAACGAAATAGCAGAAAGGATAAACCGGACTTTAATGTGAATATGGCATATCACAAGTATATATTGAATAAAGAGTTGGGCCTGAAACACTTCCCTGAGGAACACCAGCTTGTATTAACTTGTATTCTTTTTTAATATTAACGTAAAAGTGTCGCTTATTTAGATACGAGATCAGAACCAGGTGAAATAGTGCTGGTAGTAAAGATTTTAATTTGAATAATAGACCTGGGTGCCAAACTTTATAAAAGGCTTGCTGGCTCGGAGTACCATGCTCGCTGCGAAAACCAAATTGGTGGTCCGAAATGATATTATTTTATTCCAAAAATGGTTTTAGTCTAATCAAAAACATTCTTTCAAATATTTTTGAAAAGGTTGATAACAAACTTATTGGTCTATATGATAAGATCTCATTTTTATTCTTGTTAGGCTTCAGAATTATAATAATTTCAGCACATTTCCACTGACTCGGGAAATGATTTAATCGTTATACTGAATTATATAGTAGAGTTAAAAATATAACACTTCTTTTAGATAACAGTTTGATTAATTTGGAATCTATTTTATCATATCCTGGAGTTTTATTATTTCCAAGCTTTGTAATTTCCAATTTGACTTCATTTGGAGTAAAATGATTGATAGGAAGACTCATTTGACAAGGATCAACTAAAAGTCCCATTATTTTATCGTCATTAAACGACTTAATTTGCGAATAAGGTAAAAAAAAAATATTTTCCAAATGTTGGGAAAATGCTTCAGCTTTTCTTTGGTTTGATCTACACCAACTGTTATTTAAGTCTCTTATCGGAGTATAACGTTGTGTGGTCTTTTAAGACATTTTGTAACATTTCAAAGGCAGTTTCCATGTTTATTAGCATCTAAAGACTTCAGATATTAACCCGTTTTATCATTTTTAAATTTCTTAAGCTTCTTCCTTAAGCTTCTGTTTAAACTGTGTACATAAATGGTTGAAATTTCATTTATCAACTGTGTTTCTACTTAATTGCCAAAATTTTTCGGATTCTCCTTTTATTGCGAATCAGGTTTCCTATTTCAGCAGATATATAATTATTTGTAGTCTGTAAATTCTGTCTTTCTGGAACATTTGGTGTTGATAAGATACTAGCTTCGTGAATAAGATTCGTAAATTCATCAACAGATTCATCTAATTCTTGACCATTATTTATTGAAAGATTCAAGTCTATGTTCTTACCTATCCAATATGTAAAGGAATTAATATCAGTTTTATTTGATAAAACCTTGTGAAAAGTGGAATTATAAGTTGTTATGATAGGAGTGTGATCAGAGCTAATATCATCACTGTCTACTATGACCAAACAATTACTTGGTATTCCAGAATAAACAAAAAAAGTCCAGTAAGTCTGGTATTTTGTTCGGATCAGAAGGCCAGTAGGTTGGTCTACCAGATGAAAGAATATTGTAATAACTTTCACTCCAGCAGCTTGTAGGCAGTCGTGACATATTGTAGGAAGTACTTCGTATTTAATGGTCAACTTTATTAATATTGCAGAACCAGCATGTGCTCTGTTGTCCGGATGATTTGCTAATATCGTGTCATGAGTTCTAGACGTAAAGTGAGTTTCAGAGATCAAAATAATGACAATGGATTGAGTGTTTAAAAATATTTCAGTTTCCTATGTATGATTGGAAAGCATATTTGCGTTCCATACTGCTATTATAATATCTAATTGCATAGTTTGGTAACAAGAACTGGCATCATATTAAGTAAAGTGTTAGTTAACTCTATTTGTTTTGTCATTAATTTTTCAAGACGCTCATATACACTTTCATTAGTATTTTGACCTTTTAAAACGTTTGCATAAGATGTGTTCGAATTGTAATTTTCATTTGTATAGTTTTGTGGTCGAGAAAAAGATGAACAATTTTTTGGCTGATCAGTTGGTTTAACGTTGAATATTGATTTTTTATGTACAAGTTTTTGATAAAATTGACAGCCCTTATAGTTTGCTGTGTGGTTTTGTCAACAGTGAATACAACGAAGTGAGTTTGAATTATTCATTGCACATTCAGCTATGGGATGATCAAGTGCACACTTTACACAACGGATTGGTTTTCTGCAATAAAGCCGAGTGTGTGCAAATTGTTGACAATGATGACATTGAACAATGTCATTAACTTTTTTGGGAGGTTCAACTGTAATTACTGCATTATTAATGTAACGAATTTTATAAATTTCCTTGTTGTTAGTATTTGAGTCAAGATCAACTTAAAACATTGGGAGGGGTTCTTTTGTAACTCTACTTCTAACATTACAAACATTCCTTACATCGTGACCTTGGTTTATAAGCTCAGCTTTAATGTCATCTGGAGGTGTTGAGTGGTGAAGACCTTTAATGACTACTCTGTAATCCCTTTCGTTTCGTACTTGATATGTGTGAAAACTAATTTTTCTATTATCAAAATACTTAGCTAGTTTCCTACATGAAACTAGCTACAGTTTACAACTATGTTAATAATTTCTACAAATATGTTAACTGCTGTTAACATAACCAGAAAAGTCTAGAAGTATTGAGAACGGTTGAGAAGCATTATTTAATTTTAAAGCATCCGTTAAAACCGTTATATTTGAAATTAAGTACAATTTCGTATCAATATATATACATATATATATATATACATATATATACATATATATATATATATATATATATATATAACATATTTGTAGAAATTATTAACATAGTTGTAAACATACAACATGGAATAAAAAGCTTTCGCCATTGTTTGTAAGTATGGCAACACTAAATGTTGAAACTGCTAACATTAACATCGAAAGCTCTAAAATTCGAATATACTAGTTTGTCCGTTAAGAACATTGTAGAAAGAGATAGAGCTTTCGAGAAGCATCTAGATGGCGGTGCAGTGTATATAAATTGTCCGTGAGAACACCATTGAGTGAGTCTAATTGGAAGCATCGTTAAGTAAAGATAAATTAAATGCCTTGGCTGCATATTCTTGTACATTATTAAAGTGTGCTGTGTAAAGTGTGTAATTTAAGTGCGTGTGTATTAGAATACATAGTAACTATTTAAACTGTTATTGTTGTACATTTTTAAATAAAATAAAGAGTCATTACAACTTTTAAACTACTAAACTGCTTTTATTGCAATCAAAGTATACGGGTTATATAAAGGAAATAAACCACCATTTTTAAAAGGTAAAAACGTTACAATTGGTGTCAGAAGTGGGATTGCAAAATAATAAGCAGTCATGAAGTTTGAAGAGCTAAAAGTGGATCAACTCAAGAGAGAATTGAATAAGTTGAAGTTACCTGCAGTTGGTAATAAAGCAGAATTTCAAAAGAGGCTGATAGATGAATTCAAGCGGCGTGATATTGACATCGGAACTTACGAATTCGGGTATAAAGAAGAAATGGAAGTCTCTACCCGTGCAACAACAAGCAGCATGGATTTATCCACAATGTTTGCTGCTATGATGGAGCAATTTAAAGAAGTTAAAGAAGAAAATAAAATAATGGAAATGAAATTTCAAGAAACTTCTAAAGCAAATAACGAGAAACTTCTTGCTGAAGTTCAAGAAAGTTCAATAACGAGAAACTTCTTGCTGAAGTTAAGGAAGAAAATAAAATAATGGAAATGAAATTTCAAGAAACTTCTAGAGCGACAGACGAGAAACTTCAGCAAGTATATGCGAGTATGCAAGTATATAAGAGCAACTCAATTTCATACATAAAATTGTTGTACTAAATTTAATTGATGTTTTCTTTATTCATATTCGTCTTACTAAATGAATTTGTCATGTACATTTTTTATAAATTTTAAGAATTTTTTTAAGAATGTTTAAGAAATTGGTTTGGTTCCAATTTAATTCTTCCGAAAAATTTTCTGTTCAAATAAATAATTTTTGTGCTATTGCAAGTGATTTAAAAGAAATCGAGATTAGTATGCCAGAAGATTTGTTAAGCATATTGCTTTTATGTAGCCTTCCATCAGATTTAGAAAACTTTGTGGTTGCTACCGAGAGCCGGGATTCATTGCCATCATTAGAGAAACTAAAAAAAAAATTCTTGAAGAGGAACAAAGAAGAGGTGATAGATCGTGTGTCGATACTCAAGAACACGTGCTTGCTTTAAAAAACAGCGTGGAAAAGTACCCGAGGGGAAAGAATTATAAAACCCCAAATCAAGAGAGCAACGGGTATAATCGAAAACGAAATGTAAAATGTTATGGTTGTGGAAAACGTGGTCATATTAAATCAGAATGTAGAAATTCTAACAGTAAAGTTTGTCCCGTTGTTCTAAGTGCAAATGAGGGTTTAGAGCTGATCGATGACAAATGGATATTGGATAGTGGTACCTCATCACACATTTGTATTAACAAAAACTTGTTTACTGTACTTAAAGAACATAAACAAAAAAATTCCTTAGCTTCTGGGGAGTGCGTAGTAACTAGAGCTATAGGTAATGTAAAATTGAAATCAGCTTATGCTGAACATGTGTTCTTTGTGCCGGAATTGAATCAAATGTTTTGTCAGTTAGCAAAATAATTAGGAATGGTAATTCCGTTAAATTTACAGAAGACAGAGTTTTTGTTAATAAACCAAATAATGAACTGATATTTAGTGCTCAATTAATCGGTGGAATATTTAAAGTAAATTTGAAATCTAAAAATTAATATGTAATGTCTAACGTTAACGGTTCGGAAAATGAATTATGGCATAAACCATTCGGACACTTAAATTTTAGTGATATGAACAAATTAGTGAAGGAACAAATGGTACGTGGTCTAAATAAAAACTCTATAAATGAATATCCGTCTGTGACATGCGCTACGTGTAAAATAACTACGAAATCGTTTTCGTTGTATAACTAAATATTTTCAACGCAGCCTTTAGAATTAGTTCATACAGACGTTTCGTGTACCTTCTCAAAGCGGTTTAGTGACATTTAACGTTATTAAAGACTTTGTAAATATGACTGAAAATCTTAAAAAATTGAAAAGCGATAACGGTACTGATAACCTTACCAAAGAATTTGATAAGTTTGCACGTGAACGCGGTATTATACATCAAACGACGAATAGCTATACCCCGCAGCAAAACGAAATAGCAGAAAGGATAAACCGGACTTTAATGGAAATGGTGCGTTGTATGTTAGAGTATTCGAAATTACCGCAAAGCTTGTGGACAGTTATAAATACGTCAATTTACATACGGAATCGTTCGCCCTCTAAAATTTTTAAAAATAACACACCGTATTTCATGTGGTTTGGAAGAAAACCATCTGTTTCACACCTTAAAGTTTTTGGATGTGATACAATAGATTTGAACAAGAAACCAGAAAGAAATAAACTGCTAACAAAAGGTAATATTTTAACGTTTATAATTTACTCTTTAACTACAAAACTATAGTTATATCGAGAGACGTTTTATTTTTCGAAAATTCATATAATTGCTATAACGATGAAAAACGAAATGATGATTGGTTCATTATTAATAGTAGTGGAAATAATCCTATTGAAAGTCCTTGTAATTCGTCTCAAACTCGTTTAGCTGATATGAATATGGAGCCAATTGAAGAATAATTTGAGAAAATTGATTTAGATCAAAGCGAAATGTATGAATCTGAAAATTATGGAGCAAAGCCACGCGGTAAATCTAATGAGAAATGTTTAGAGAGACCCGATAAATATTTTTTGAGAGACACGCCAGTAGTAGGAAAAATGGGAAGGCAATAGTTGTTTTTGTTTTTAATGAGGAGTAAGAGCAATTTTGAAGAGCAAATTGTTTATATGAAATTGAAAACCAATGAATTTGTTTTTGTAATTTTTTCTTGTACGTTGAGGAGGAAAAATTGTTTTGCATTTTATGAAATTGAAAACCAATGTATTTATTTTGTATAATAATATGTATATATGTAATTATGTTAAAAGTACATACAAATAATTTATCAGGGGAGACAATTTTTTATTTATCTTTTTTGCACTTTTAATTGTGATGAAATTAAAAACTGATGACTTGTAAAAATAGCGTTTGAGTATTTTTGGTTTATTCATCTACATATTCTTATATGGTTATTTTTGTTTTTGTAAGGTGGAAAATAAACTTGAGAATTGTTTTGTTTATATGGAAAAAAATAACCCTGTGAAGATATATTTTATATTGTTGAGTATGGTCATGATTAATTTTGAATATTCTAATAACAAATTAAGAGGGAGTATGTTTTATTTACATAATTAGTATATAACTCAATATTTCTATTTAAAGCCTAAATTAATATTTTTCTCTATTAGAAATATTAAAGAGAAATACTTAAAGTATTCAATTTACTTATTTAAGTATAAAAGAGTATTTTTTTTTAAATTTGTATAAAAAGAGGAATCAAATCATATTTGTTATCATTGATCTGAGGATTACTTCAAAGTATAGTTAACAGAATGGTAAGCTATCACTATCTGAGTTTTCATGTATTTATAAATTTCTTATTTTTGTTTTTTTTTTTTAGATGTATGAACAAATTATTAAATTGGCTCTTGGTATTAAGGCGGAGTATATAAAAATTGATGATATTCCCTTACATCAGCCATTCAAAATTTTAAAATTTGAGTGGAAAGAAACACAATATGGATCAAAAGTTATGACATATTCAAATAACAATAAATGGTTTTATCTTTCGCAACGATTCGTGAAATTTTTAAAAAAGGAAGATCCCTATTTAACACAATTGAATGATAACAACTGGACTATTATTTACAAAGGTCATCAATCTTCAAATGGGCTTGCAATATTTGAACTTAGTTATAGCTAAAATTTTATAAATAAAACAGTTTTTTATTTATTTAATAAAAACATATTAAACTTATATAGTGTTTATTATTATTTTATTTACATAATACTTAAAAATTATGTTATATCTAAATTGAGAAGAAGATCCTCGTCGTCGTCCATTATTTTTTTATATTCCCCTGGAACTGAGTATGCTCTGACATCCAGATTTGGTAGAAGATTATCATCTTCCTCCATTAGTTCCTTATATTCCGGAACCAAATTCAATGTTGTGCCCCCTGAAGTAGCTGTAGGCTCCAAATAGTTTGAAAAATCTTTCGCTTTATTTTTGTGGAAATTATGATATTTCATAAAATGTCTTTTTTTATTACACTTTGAGGAAAAGGTCTCATTAATACAAAATTCACATGTAAGCTTCTGTCTGTCCATGTTCTGTCTGTCCAGTAGGTTGGTCTACCAGATGAAAGAATATTGTAATAACTTTCACTCCAGCAGCTTGTAGGCAGTCGTGACATATTGTAGGAAGTACTTCGTATTTAATGGTCAACTTTATTAATATTGCAGAACCAGCATGTGCTCTGTTGTCCGGATGATTTGCTAATATCGTGTCATGAGTTCTAGACGTAAAGTGAGTTTCAGAGATCAAAATAATGACAATGGATTGAGTGTTTAAAAATATTTCAGTTTCCTGTGTATGATTGGAAAGCATATTTGCGTTCCATACTGCTATTATAATATCTAATTGCATAGTTTGGTAACAAGAACTGGCATCATATTAAGTAAAGTGTTAGTTAACTCTATTTGTTTTGTCATTAATTTTTCAAGACGCTCATATACACTTTCATTAGTATTTTGACCTTTTAAAACGTTTGCATAAGATGTGTTCGAATTGTAATTTTCATTTGTATAGTTTTGTGGTCGAGAAAAAGATGAACAATTTTTTGGCTGATCAGTTGGTTTAACGTTGAATATTGATTTTTTATGTACAAGTTTTTGATAAAATTGACAGCCCTTATAGTTTGCTGTGTGGTTTTGTCAACAGTGAATACAACGAAGTGAGTTTGAATTATTCATTGCACATTCAGCTATGGGATGATCAAGTGCACACTTTACACAACGGATTGGTTTTCTGCAATAAAGCCGAGTGTGTGCAAATTGTTGACAATGATGACATTGAACAATGTCATTAACTTTTTTGGGAGGTTCAACTGTAATTACTGCATTATTAATGTAACGAATTTTATAAATTTCCTTGTTGTTAGTATTTGAGTCAAGATCAACTTAAAACATTGGGAGGGGTTCTTTTGTAACTCTACTTCTAACATTACAAACATTCCTTACATCGTGACCTTGGTTTATAAGCTCAGCTTTAATGTCATCTGGAGGTGTTGAGTGGTGAAGACCTTTAATGACTACTCTGTAATCCCTTTCGTTTCGTACTTGATATGTGTGAAAACTAATTTTTCTATTATCAAAATACTTAGCTAGTTTCCTACATGAAACTAGCTACAGTTTACAACTATGTTAATAATTTCTACAAATATGTTAACTGCTGTTAACATAACCAGAAAAGTCTAGAAGTATTGAGAACGGTTGAGAAGCATTATTTAATTTTAAAGCATCCGTTAAAACCGTTATATTTGAAATTAAGTACAATTTCGTATCAATATATATACATATATATATATATATATACATATATATACATATATATATATATATATATATATATATATATATATATATATATATAACATATTTGTAGAAATTATTAACATAGTTGTAAACATACAACATGGAATAAAAAGCTTTCGCCATTGTTTGTAAGTATGGCAACACTAAATGTTGAAACTGCTAACATTAACATCGAAAGCTCTAAAATTCGAATATACTAGTTTGTCCGTTAAGAACATTGTAGAAAGAGATAGAGCTTTCGAGAAGCATCTAGATGGCGGTGCAGTGTATATAAATTGTCCGTGAGAACACCATTGAGTGAGTCTAATTGGAAGCATCGTTAAGTAAAGATAAATTAAATGCCTTGGCTGCATATTCTTGTACATTACTAAAGTGTGCTGTGTAAAGTGTGTAATTTAAGTGCGTGTGTATTAGAATACATAGTAACTATTTAAACTGTTATTGTTGTACATTTTTAAATAAAATAAAGAGTCATTACAACTTTTAAACTACTAAACTGCTTTTATTGCAATCAAAGTATACGGGTTATATAAAGGAAATAAACCACCATTTTTAAAAGGTAAAAACGTTACAATTGGTGTCAGAAGTGGGATTGCAAAATAATAAGCAGTCATGAAGTTTGAAGAGCTAAAATTGGATCAACTCAAGAGAGAATTGAATAAGTTGAAGTTACCTGCAGTTGGTAATAAAGCAGAATTTCAAAAGAGGCTGATAGATGAATTCAAGCGGCGTGATATTGACATCGGAACTTACGAATTCGGGTATAAAGAAGAAATGGAAGTCTCTACCCGTGCAACAACAAGCAGCATGGATTTATCCACAATGTTTGCTGCTATGATGGAGTAATTTAAAGAAGTTAAAGAAGAAAATAAAATAATGGAAATGAAATTTCAAGAAACTTCTAAAGCAAATAACGAGAAACTTCTTGCTGAAGTTCAAGAAAGTTCAATAACGAGAAACTTCTTGCTGAAGTTAAGGAAGAAAATAAGATAATGGAAATGAAATTTCAAGAAACTTCTAGAGCGACAGACGAGAACCTTCAGCAAGTATATGCGAGTATGCAAGTATATAAGAGCAACTCAATTTCATACATAAAATTGTTGTACTAAATTTAATTGATGTTTTCTTTATTCATATTCGTCTTACTAAATGAATTTGTCATGTACATTTTTTATAAATTTTAAGAATTTTTTTAAGAATGTTTAAGAAATTGGTTTGGTTCCAATTTAATTCTTCCGAAAAATTTTCTGTTCAAATAAATAATTTTTGTGCTATTGCAAGTGATTTAAAAGAAATCGAGATTAGTATGCCAGAAGATTTGTTAAGCATATTGCTTTTATGTAGCCTTCCATCAGATTTAGAAAACTTTGTGGTTGCTACCGAGAGCCGGGATTCATTGCCATCATTAGAGAAACTAAAAAAAAAATTCTTGAAGAGGAACAAAGAAGAGGTGATAGATCGTGTGTCGATACTCAAGAACACGTGCTTGCTTTAAAAAACAGCGTGGAAAAGTACCCGAGGGGAAAGAATTATAAAACCCCAAATCAAGAGAGCAACGGGTATAATCGAAAACGAAATGTAAAATGTTATGGTTGTGGAAAACGTGGTCATATTAAATCAGAATGTAGAAATTCTAACAGTAAAGTTTGTCCCGTTGTTCTATGTGCAAATGAGGGTTTAGAGCTGATCGATGACAAATGGATATTGGATAGTGGTACCTCATCACACATTTGTATTAACAAAAACTTGTTTACTGTACTTAAAGAACATAAACAAAAAAATTCCTTAGCTTCTGGGGAGTGCGTAGTAACTAGAGCTATAGGTAATGTAAAATTTAAATCAGCTTATGCTGAACATGTGTTCTTTGTGCCGGAATTGAATCAAATGTTTTGTCAGTTAGCAAAATAATTAGGAATGGTAATTCCGTTAAATTTACAGAAGACAGAGTTTTTGTTAATAAACCAAATAATGAACTGATATTTAGTGCTCAATTAATCGGTGGAATATTTAAAGTAAATTTGAAATCTAAAAATGAATATGTAATGTCTAACGTTAACGGTTCGGAAAATGAATTATGGCATAAACCATTCGGACACTTAAATTTTAGTGATATGAACAAATTAGTGAAGGAACAAATGGTACGTGGTCTAAATAAAAACTCTATAAATGAATATCCGTCTGTGACATGCGCTACGTGTAAAATAACTACGAAATCGTTTTCGTTGTATAACTAAATATTTTCAACGCAGCCTTTAGAATTAGTTCATACAGACGTTTCGTGTACCTTCTCAAAGCGGTTTAGTGACATTTAACGTTATTAAAGACTTTGTAAATATGACTGAAAATCTTAAAAAATTGAAAAGCGATAACGGTACTGATAACCTTACCAAAGAATTTGATAAGTTTGCACGTGAACGCGGTATTATACATCAAACGACGAATAGCTATACCCCGCAGCAAAACGAAATAGCAGAAAGGATAAACCGGACTTTAATGGAAATGGTGCGTTGTATGTTAGAGTATTCGAAATTACCGCAAAGCTTGTGGACAGTTATAAAGACGTCAATTTACATACGGAATCGTTCGCCCTCTAAAATTTTTAATAATAACACACCGTATTTCATGTGGTTTGGAAGAAAACCATCTGTTTCACACCTTAAAGTTTTTGGATGTGATGCAATAGATTTGAACAAGAAACCAGAAAGAAATAAACTGCTAACAAAAGGTAATATTTTAACGTTTATAATTTACTCTTTAACTACAAAACTATAGTTACATCGAGAGACGTTTTATTTTTCGAAAATTCATATAATTGCTATAACGATGAAAAACGAAATGATGATTGGTTCATTATTAATAGTAGTGGAAATAATCCTATTGAAAGTCCTTGTAATTCGTCTCAAACTCGTTTAGCTGATATGAATATGGAGCCAATTGAAGAATAATTTGAGAAAATTGATTTAGATCAAAGCGAAATGTATGAATCTGAAAATTATGGAGCAAAGCCACGCGGTAAATCTAATGAGAAATGTTTAGAGAGACCCGATAAATATTTTTTGAGAGACACGCCAGTAGTAGGAAAAATGGGAAGGCAATAGTTGTTTTTGTTTTTAATGAGGAGTAAGAGCAATTTTGAAGAGCAAATTGTTTATATGAAATTGAAAACCAATGAATTTGTTTTTGTAAATTTTTCTTGTACGTTGAGGAGGAAAAATTGTTTTGCATTTTATGAAATTAAAAACCAATGTATTTATTTTGTATAATAATATGTATATATATAATTATGTTAAAAGTACATACAAATAATTTATCAGGGGAGACAATTTTTTATTTATCTTTTTTGCACTTTTAATTGTGATGAAATTAAAAACTGATGACTTGTAAAAATAGCGTTTGAGTATTTTTGGTTTATTCATCTACATATTCTTATATGGTTATTTTTGTTTTTGTAAGGTGGAAAATAAACTTGAGAATTGTTTTGTTTATATGGAAAAAAATAACCCTGTGTAACGTTTTTTGACATTAATGAAGATATATTTTATATTGTTGAGTATGGTCATGATTAATTTTGAATATTCTAATAACAAATTAAGAGGGAGTATGTTTTATTTACATAATTAGTATATAACTCAATATTTCTATTTAAAGCCTAAATTAATATTTTTCTCTATTAGAAATATTAAAGAGAAATACTTAAAGTATTCAATTTACTTATTTAAGTATAAAAGAGTATTTTTTTTAAATTTGTATAAAAAGAGGAATCAAATCATATTTGTTATCATTGATCTGAGGATTACTTCAAAGTATAGTTAACAGAATGGTAAGCTATCACTATCTGAGTTTTCATGTATTTATAAATTTCTTATTTTTGTTTTAGATGTATGAACAAATTATTAAATTGGCTCTTGGTATTAAGGCGGAGTATATAAAAATTGATGATATTCCCTTACATCAGCCATTCAAAATTTTAAAATTTGAGTGGAAAGAAACACAATATGGATCAAAAGTTATGACATATTCAAATAACAATAAATGGTTTTATCTTTCGCAACGATTCGTGAAATTTTTAAAAAAGGAAGATCCCTATTTAACACAATTGAATGATAACAACTGGACTATTATTTACAAAGGTCATCAATCTTCAAATGGGCTTGCAATATTTGAACTTAGTTATAGCTAAAATTTTATAAATAAAACAGTTTTTTATTTATTTAATAAAAACATATTAAACTTATATAGTGTTTATTATTATTTTATTTACATAATACTTAAAAATTATGTTATATCTAAATTGAGAAGAAGATCCTCGTCTTCGTCCATTATTTTTTTATATTCCCCTGGAACTGAGTATGCTCTGACATCCAGATTTGGTAGAAGATTATCATCTTCCTCCATTAGTTCCTTATATTCCGGAACCAAATTCAATGTTGTGCCCCCTGAAGTAGCTGTAGGCTCCAAATAGTTTGAAAAATCTTTCGCTTTATTTTTGTGGAAATTATGATATTTCATAAAATGTCTTTTTTTATTACACTTTGAGGAAAAGGTCTCATTAATACAAAATTCACATGTAAGCTTCTGTCTGTCCATGTTTAAAGTAATTTTTAATTAAAAATTACTTTATTAATACACATCTGCATTAAGAATTATTCTTTCAATTTAATAATCGCTGGTAAATTAATAGTGTTTAACGAAAAAATACTTTTTCCGTTAGGTGTATCTGTATGCGTAAGTGTATAAAAATGTCAAACCTCTGATCAATATTTATATATATATTTTTCATTAGTCTGTTGACTTAACTAAAATTGATTACACGTGCATTTTAAATAATGTCTTCTTATAAATGTAAATATTGCAAAGCAATTTTTGTGGAAAGAGAGATGCTTGAAGGACATGAGATCCTTTATTGTTCGGAATGTTGGAAATGGTTCTCAAAAGAAAAACATCTAAAGGAGTATGAAAGGACTCATGCCAGCACATCCCATGTCAGTGGTAGAAGTGAGCCTTCCACTTCTAATAAATTTACTTATATTAAAAGTGCTTTCAAAGAAAGAATTCTGACATACCTCTACAGAAACCAAAAAGAGGAAATTCTGCATCCTCAAGAGTTTTTAGAAGATGTAAGCCATGATATTTTTGAAATTTTGAGAATGCTATAAATAATAACACGTCATTGAAATACAATTTAGAAGTAGAGTGCGAATACATTAAAATTACAGAGGATGAAATAATGCTAACCACCATAATGCATAGAACAAAAATGTCACTTATAACGATAAGTGAAAGTATTGAAGAATCTTTGAAAGCACAATACACGTATATATCTAAAAAATGTCAGAATTCCAGGAGAGGGATAGTGGATGGTCCCTAATACGAGTGAAGCATTTGGAAATAAATATAAATATATATAAATATATATAAAATATATATAAATATAATATAATATATATATAATATATATTATATTATATATTTATATATATATATAATTTATTTTATTATATATAATATATATATATATATATATATAATATATATATATATATAAATATAAAATATAATATATAATATAATATATATAAATATAATAAATATATATAAATAAGGCTTTATTCATTAGAGGCTCCAAATATATGTCATTACCACATTGGATAAAGAAAAAAGATGCCTGTTTCAACTATCCAATCAACTGTTAAATTTTGAAAAACTAGAATTTCTAATGAAATTAAAAGACATAAAGATATTTAAAACTAAGAATGAAAATATTAGCACTAATTTATTTGGCTGCAAAGGTAATACTATAGTTGGACCATATTATCTCATATCTGCGGTAAAGAATCACCACATAAATCTTCTTCTTATAGACGAAGAATGGTGTCACTAGGTTTTTATTAAAGATATCGGAAGATAATTTAAATAAAAAATTAACAATATATTTTATAAATTAAATTATTATTATTATTATTCAAATATTTCAAATTAGTAAGATCAAGTTTAACTTCTCACCATGGACGGGTTTACATTTGTAATGCATGTCTTCAGTACTCTCCAAATGAGAAGATAATGCAAGACCATGATCTTAGCTGCAAAAAAGTGGTACAGAAAGTGCCAGAGGGTAATGATAACATTCTATATTTTACAAACTGTCGGAAGCAGTTAGATGTACCGTTCGTTGTATATGCTGATTTTGAGACACATTTGGAAAAAATTGATAACGAGCAAGAAAATACACAAAAACATAAAACAGCTTGTGCCTTTAGTTATTATATTGAGTGTAGTTTTAATGATAAATTAGATAAGTTTAATATTTATTTTGATAATGATGCTCCTACAATGTTCATAGAAAATTTAATTAATGACGCAAAAGAAATTTACGGAAACTATTTAAATAAGGTCGTACCAATGACAGCACTCTCCAATGATGAAACAATTTTGTATAAACTCTCAACAATTTGTCACATATGTAAGCAAATTTTAAGAGCGGACAAAGTACGGGATCATTGTCATTTAACTGGCAAATTTAGAGAAGCAGCCCATAGCTCATGTAATATTAATTATAAAATAGCCAAATTCATACCAGTATTCTTTCATAATTTTTCCTCCTATGATTGTCACTTATTTATGAAAGAACTTTCACAATTTGAGGGAGATATAAAGGTAATTCCTCTCTATAAAGAACTATATATATCGTTATCAAAGTTTATAACAGTTGAAGAAAATCAGGGATTTGAAATTCGGTTTTTAGACTCTTTTCGTTTTATGGCCTCCAGCTTAGAATCTCTAGCCAAAAATTTAAATGACAGTGATTTTCAAATTCTAAATAAAATTTATAATCAAAAACAACAATTTGATTTACTAAGAAGAAGAGGAGTATTTCCTTATACTTATATTGATTCGATGGAGCGCTTTAATGAAACTAATCTTCCTGCTAAAGAAAAATTTTATAATATTTTAAATAATTCGCATGGTACTGATGAAGCTTATGATCATGCTAAATCGGTTTGGACAACTTTTAAATGTAATAACTTGTTAGATTACACTAAATTATATTTAAAAACAGATGTTCTCCTCTTAACAGATATTTTTCAAAATGTTAGAAGTATCTGTAAAAGTATATACAAACTTGATCCATGCCAATATTATACTGCTCCAGGTTTTTCGTGGGATACAATGTTAAGAACAACTAATATAAGGTTAGAACTTTTAAGTGACGTCAATATGTATAATTTTATACAAGACGGTATTAGAGGAGCACTAGTACAATGTTCAAAGAGATATTCTAGAGCAAATAATAAATATTTAGAAGACTTTGATAGTAGTAAGCCTTCAGAATATTTAATGTATCTAGATGCTAACAATTTGTATGGTTGGGCCATGTCAGAATATCTCCCATATGGAGAATTCGAGTGGATTTATGATGATGCGGCTTTATTGATGTAACTACTATATCGGATACATCTGATATTGGATATTTTTTGGAGGTAGATTTAGAATATCCACACTATTTACATGAATTTCATAATGATTTACCCTTTTGCCCAGAAAATAAATTTGTTGGTAAATCTAAATGTAGGAAATTGATTGCAGACCTAACACCAAAAGCAAAATATCAGATCCATTATAGAGTTCTTAAACAATGTTTAAAGAATGGACTGATATTAAAAAAAATACACAGAGCATTAAAATTTCGACAATCTGCATTGTTAAAAACATATATAGATTTGAATACATACCACAAATCTATTTCAAAAGCAAAAAATGCTTTTGAAAAAGATTTTTTTAAATTATAATTATTTAATAATTATATGGAAAAACTATGGAAAATGTTCATAAACGTAAAGATATAAAAATTGTTACAGATTGGGAAACAACAAGGCGTAATCATTTAGCAGCTAGAGCATTAATTTCAAAGCCTAATTTTTTGAGTATAACTCAATTTTCAGAAAACATGTTTGCAGTTCAGTTAAAGATTATGCAAATAGCTTACAACAAACCAATTTATTTAGGCTTTGCTGTGTTGGAACTTTCAAAATGGAAAATATATGATTTTCATTATCAATACATGAAACCAAAATTTCAGTCAAATTTAAAAAAAAAGATGATATTCGTGAGGATATTGCCTTAAGGTTTGATACATCAGACTATTATCCCAATAACATATTTAAACTCCCAATATTTAATATGAAAGTTCTAGGCATGATGAAAGACGAGAATAGCGGGAAATTATGAAAGAATTTGTGGGATTTCGATCAAAAATGTATTCATTCAAAACAGTTGACATGGAGGAAGTAAAGAAGTCTAAAGATGTTAAAAAATCGTGCATACAAAATTTATCAATAATAGAAAAATACAAAATCATTATTTGAAAGAAAAATAATTTATGATACATGCATACATTTACATCGAAGTGTCATCCGTTGTATACACAGAAATTACATAAAGTTGTTTTGAGTTATGCGAATGATAAAAGAATTATTGCTTCTGACTAAATAAATACTTATGCGCGAGGACATTTTAGCTTCAAAGTGACTTTGTTAACTTTTTTACAAAGATAGATGACGATGAAATTATGAAAGAATTTGTGGGATTTCGATCAAAAATGTATTCATTCAAAACAGTTGACATGGAGGAAGTAAAGAAGTCTAAAGATGTTAAAAAATCGTGCATACAAAATTTATCAATAATAGAAAAATACAATATCATTATTTGAAAGAAAAATAATTTATGATACATGCATACATTTACATCGAAGTGTCATCCGTTGTATACACAGAAATTACATAAAGTTGTTTTGAGTTATGCGAATGATAAAAGAATTATTGCTTCTGACTAAATAAATACTTATGCGCGAGGACATTTTAGCTTCAAAGTGACTTTGTTAACTTTTTTACAAAGATAGATGACGATATTTTCTTGAATATTAATAGTGAGTATATAGAATTTTTAAAATGTTCATCAGACGATAAATATTTAATGAATGTAGATGTTTAAGTTGTACATTTAATAATTTAAATACTTTTGTATTTTCTAATTTTATTTAAGGTTTACATAAGTAGAACTTCAAATGTATATATTTCTATTGAATAGAGTTAACTCCTTAAGATATTATTAAAATATATTTTTTAATGAAAAAATGACACTGATATTTATGTTATCACAATGAAACAATAATAAATATATTTATTTTATTATATAATAAATATGTTTTATTTTTAAATATTTTTCTCCGTGTGGAGTCTTTACTTATTTACTCCCATCGGACGTGTCCCCAGGTGGCGGATAGGGGGGTTCGGATGTAAGGCTTCTGATCCGATTGTAGCCAATAAACTGGAGATCACTTACCTTTGGTTACAGATCCCCATGTACTGACTATAGTCGGGTCCTAAGCATTACATCTAAACCTAGAAACTCATAGAAGTTCTCGCGGACCAAATAAATTAAGTGCAATTTTAAGATCAAGGTGAGAGGTAGCAGTGCCGAGGATCTGTATGGTTAGTTAGTGCTTAAAGAAACTAATCGTTAACAGCTCCCCTCCAACGCCCATGGCACGGGTTGGTTGTAATTTTAAAAGCCTAGTCCGCGCATGCCGTCACTGCGCGAGATGGTCCACTTAGTACGTGCATTTTCGTGGGACCAAGATTAGTGTTAGAAAAAACTTTAATAAAAAGGATGTGGAGGAGAATAGGGCAGTTTCAGTAGGAGTTTCGGACACTGACTCTGACCTTTTAAGAATTCACGAGGACATAATTGCTCAGGAGAGACAATTATTGAGTGAACTGGCCGAAACAGACGACCTCTTGGGCTCACCTTGAGACTCTCTCGGGGGAACGGGCACTACGGAGAAGTTGGAGGATCTTACTCTTGATTCTGATGAGGAGCATGAAATCACAATGATTTCAGCTCACGCTCAGGAACGGAGTTCTCCAGCATCCGAGGTGTCATCCGCTCGGGTTGGTGGACAGGTGGGTTCAAAATTAGTTCGGCAAGACGTGGTAAAACCATGTGTAACTGCCGTCGTCGACAGCCGAACAAAAGAGGAAAAAGCGAAGAATGGCGTCAGATCCTCCTTGATCTTTCTTAATAAGATGGCCAAGAGGGATCTGTCGTCAGTCAGTGGTAGGGATAAATACCTTATCAAGAGGCATAGGAAGAGTGTGATTAGATTTGAAAAAATCTATGGCTCGACCTTAGCTATCTTGGGAATGTCTTATCCCGAAGGACTAAATGCGATATTTGACACCATTCCGGAAAATGCTCTGGAGAGCATAGGAAACGTGTCAGGGGTCGCACTGAAGTCCAAGGATAAAGGCAATGATAGCAGCCGACCAATTAAACCTATCACATCTTCGGAACGATCGGTGGAAACTGGAAAGCTGGCTATCATTGCTAAAAAGGGGGCTGATCGTAAACCATCCGGCAACTCTGGTGAATCAAGCACCAAAGGAGCAAGGTCTGGAGACGACCAACCCTCTACCAGCAAGAAAGGTGCGGCAAACAACACTCCCAGCTCTCTTAAAGGTCTTCAAAAGAAGACGATAAAAAATGCTGGGAGTGGGGCTGGCCATAAGCCATCTGGCTCTCTTAAGGATCACCGTAAGGAGGTCATTAAGAGAGCTAGGTCTGGCGATGACCAACCAGTCCCTACCGCCAAGAAGGCGAGTCACACACCGACTGGATCTCTTAAAGGCCCCCAAAAGGAAGTCATTAAGAGAGCTAGATCTGGTGACGACAGGCCTTCGACCTCGAAAAAGGCGAAGGAGTCGATGAAGCCGGCTTATCTTCAGGCGGCTGTCATAGACCGTACTGACCCAGATGGGAGGATAAGCACGGATATATGGAGGTCGATTGAAGATAGGCTCATCGACGAGATCGCCATAATGAAAGGAAGGCCGGATGAAGTGTCCTTCAAAGGCGCGGACTGGTCAAAGGGTGTCAAAACTGTTAATTGTGGTAATGAGAAATCACTTGAATTTCTCAAGGCCACAATTGCCAAGTGTGGCAGCCTTTGTCCAGAGGCGAAACTGGATGTGATACTCGCATCTGAGTTACCCCTGAGACCAGTAGTGACAGTGTGGATTCCACCACCCATAAAACCGGTGGAAACTATACTGACAGTACTGGTCAACCAGAATGAGGGTCTGGATACAAGTCAGTGGAAGTTGTTAGCTTCTCTGACTTGTAAAGAGAATCTCGGAAGAGACTTCAGGTTTGCTATAAACCAGTGGTGCGATTCAGTAACTTATTTTAACGATAATCGAATCGTTAAAATTAGTAAACAACAAAATTGTCGATTTAGTTATTCTCTAACACTTTTAACGATATTTGTTTGCGTTAACTTAAAGACAAAATTTTTTGTGTTGTTAATATATTGACAAAAATTAGCCAAAAATTCAACCAAATGATTCAGTCGTTGTTTTGTGGTTGTAGTTTGTGCTTTCACGTTATAGATGGTGCTTCTACGTTTCCGAATTTTCTTTTAGGAGTAGTGGTCATTTTGAAGAAAACCATTAACAGAAACACAACTTAATCAATATCAAATACATAATTTAATCAATCACGGTCTTAAAATTGTTAAACAAACTTCGATTTGTTTCAAATTTATTCGTTTTTCTTTTTTATTTGGTTTTGAACCTTACTTTTATTTCGGCATTTCCTTGTGGAGAGCTGCCACACGAAATAATAGTTATATACAATCGTTTAAGAGTACTTAGTGAATCACACAATCGTTACTGCAAACAACAATTGCTATTGACAATTTTTGCGATTGTCGAATCGTTAAAAGTTACTGAATCGCACTACAGGAGTCTCTCAGGAAATTGGAGTCTATGGGGGGAATCGCTAATTTCGGTCTGGGCTCTATCAGGTTCCGGTATCCGAAACCTGACAGTACCAATAAGGCTGCAAATGGTGCAAATTAATTTGCATCACTGTGAAGCAGCCTCTATCGAATTAGCGATGAACCTTATCGACTCCAAAGTGGATGTGGCCTTAATCCAAGAGCCCTGGATCAACAACACCAGGGTATGTGGATTAAGTGTCAAGGGGTATACACTTTTTGTACCATCCACTGGGGATAAGGTAAGAACGTGTATACTGGCTAGGAATGAGTTAAATTTTATGAACTTTCATTCTTTCAGCAATGGAGACCTAACGGTCGTGAATAGAGAGGATAGAGACGGGAGGAAACTCGCACTCGCCTCCGTTTATATGCCCTACGATGGGGCCAACCGACCGGGTGATATGGTGTGTAAACTAACAGAGTATGCAAGGAGAAAAGGCATATATTTGGTACTCTGTTGCGATGCTAACGCACATCACTGTCAGTGGGGCAGCACCGATATCAACGAGAGAGGTGAGTCAGTTTTCAATTTTATAACTACTAACAATCTTTTTATCTGTAACTTGGGTAATGTGCCCACATTCAGAACTAAAGATAGAGAGGCAGTTATAGATATAACACTGACGAACTTTAGGGGCGAATACATTAAGAACTGGAGGGTAGATAGTGAATGTTCCTTTTCGGATCATAGCAGGATATCCTTTAGTTTAGATTTCGCGAGGCCAAGGGGAGAACCATATAGGAACTCCAGGAGAACCGATTGGAACTCCTTTAGGGCCATTATGGATAGGGAACTAAACGCCGCTCCAGGATGGCAATTGTCATCAGAGGGAGTTAAGAGTTTAGTGGAGGACTTCACAGGGAAAGTTAGGAGAAGCTATGAACTAACTTGTCCGGTAATATTTCCGGGAAAGAGAGAAAAGCCTAAATGGTGGACCAAGGAACTTAGGAACCAAAGGTCAACCGTCAGGAAGCTGTTCAATAGGGCGAAACTGACACGCAAGTGTGAGGATTGGAACAGCTACAGGGAAAGTTTTAATAGTTATAAGGCGGACATTAAGAGGGCAAAAAGGGACTCATGGAGGAATTACTGTGAGTCCATTGACTCCGTTAATGAGTTATCCAGATTCACGCGAATTTTATCCAAGGATCCTAGTGTTCCTGGATATATTCAGCGTGCGGATAACTCATGGACGGAGTCTTGCTCTGAGTCCCTGAGTTTACTTATGGAAACTCATTTTCCAGGCTGTAGGAACTTAGAGGCAGATGTACAGGCGGGACGATTCTTGGGATTCTCGGAATGTGTATCTGATAGGGAACTTAGTGAAGTAGTTGGTGACATAGTCTCGATGGATAAGGTAGCATGGGCGGTGAACACCTTTGAACCTTACAAGTCACCGGGTCCAGACGGTGTTTTTCCAGCCATGCTGCAGAACATCAGTGACACGGCACTAAAACTTCTCACTGAGCTTTTTAGTGTGTGTCTTATTAGAAGATATATTCCAAGGAGGTGGAGAGAGGTTAGGGTAATTTTCATACCTAAGGCGGGTAAGGCTAGCCACTCGAAACCTAAGAATTTTAGACCGATCAGCCTATCGTCTTTTGAAGACATTAGAGAGATTGATCGATCTTTATCTGAGGACGACAATTGACAACCATATCATCAGTGGGGCTCAACACGCTTATCTAAGGGGTAAATCTGTTGAGAGTGCGCTACATGATGTGGTGAGTTACATTGAACGCGGCCTGCAGTATAGGGAGTATACATTGGCAGCGTTCCTTGATATAGAAGGAGCTTTCAATAACATTAAGATTGAGGCTATTAGAGAATCACTAGAATCATTAGGCATTCAAAGCTTCCTAATCGAATGGATTATTTTGATGCTGAATAGCCGAATAATTAATTCGAACTTGGGAGATGCATGCATAAGGAAGATAGTGACTAGAGGAACTCCGCAAGGAGGAGTTCTCTCGCCCTTGCTATGGCTCTTAGCCGTCAATGTCATTCTACGACAATTTGACGCAAGAGGGCGGAAAATCTTTGCCTATGCTGATGACGTGGTTATACTGATCACGGATAAATTTCTTTTCACGATCAGCGACGTCATGCAGTATGAACTTAACGAACTGTCCTCATGGGCCACTAGTAAGGGTTTGGGGGTCAACCCGGGGAAAACAGAGCTAGTTCTTTTCACCAGAAGGTACAGGATTGAGCAATTTAGGCTACCGGTACTAGGGGGGATTGAACTGGGACTGGCAAAGGGGGCAAAATATCTTGGTGTGTTCCTTGATAGTAAATTATCTTGGAAGAGGAACACTCAGGAGAGGCTTAAGAGAGGTCTCAAAGCCTATTACACATGCAGGAACTCCATAGGTAAGAGTTGGGGACTCAAACCGATGGTAGTAAATTGGATTTACACCTCGGTGGTGAGGCCAATTCTGACGTATGGATGTCTTGTCTGGTGGGAGCCAATGAGAATAGGAAGTCGTAGGAATCTTTTGTCTAAAGCCCAGAAATGTGCTTCTATTGGCATAACAGGTGCCGTAAGAAGCACACCTCAGGCGGCACTTGACGTCATTCTGCATCTCCTACCCATTGAGGAGTTTGTGATGGGAATGGCTGCAAGGAGCCTGCTTAGACTTAGTGAACTAGGACTTACAGGATCAATTAGAGTAGGACATTCCAAACTTTTAAACGAGGTCAATCTCGGTGGACCCTGGTTCCTTCTGGATCCACGGACTATATGTGCGCGGAGGTCGATTTCGGGGAAAATCCTATACTGATTATTCCGAGTAGGAACCAATGGTCAGATAGGGAGAAACTATTCAGTGGAGTATCGGTGTTCACTGATGGATCCAAAATGGATACAGGCACTGGTGCAGGTGTGTATCTAGTTGTGGGAAACATCAGAAGGACGTATAGACTCCCGGATAGTTGTAGTGTGTTCCAGGCGGAAATTCTAGGTATTCTTAGGGCCACAGAATTGATTGCAGGGAACATTGAAGTGAATACAGAGGTAACTCTGTATGTGGATAGCCAGGCGGTGCTGAAGGCCTTGAAAGGACATTTTGTCAAGTGTAGACTAGTTAGCGACTGTAAGAGGGCTCTTAGGAGATTGATGAGGGATTATCATATCAGACTCTGCTGGGTACCGGGTCATTGCGAGATAAATGGCAATGAGGTAGCTGACGAATTGGCTAGGAACGGCTCAGCTTTGGATAGGACTGCAAGTGAAAGCGGTGTGAGACCACCTCTGGTCTTTTATTTCAGGTTAGTTGGGGAGTGGATTCGGGATAGAACCAATCATGCATGGAATTGTAGAACGGACTGCAGATTATCAAGGGTCCTATGGCCCAAACTTGATAAAGCAGATACAAATCTACTTTTAAGCATGGAAAGGGGAAACCTGAAGACTATGATAGGTGTTCTGACAGGTCATTGTCCCATAGGGGGAATGATAGGGAATTGGGATAGGGGCTCCTCCGGTCTTTGCAGAATGTGCGAAGATAATGAGGAGCTGGAGACGGTGGAACATATTATATGTCACTGTCCATGTCTACAACTAAGTAGGCAGAAATGGTTAGGCAGTCGATTCCTTGACGAATTGGACAGTATATCGAGATTAGATCTCGATAGACTGATAGGATTCGTCATGGGAATAGGCTGGCTAAGAGGGGGTCGTTGGCCTAGAGCGAGCGACATGGGGAGGTAGTACTTTTTCTTTTCAAATTCTTTCTATTCTTTTCTATACTTCTCTTGGTCTCAGCTTTTTCTCGGCTCTTTCTATACTATTTTCCTTCTTGCTCTTTTCTATATCCTATCTGTAGTTTATTTCTATTTTCTTCACGAAGGGACTCACAATGGACCTCATGGTCTCCGAGCGGATGCACAAGAACTCTTATGAGTGCTGTGCAACCCTTCTTTACCTACCTACCTAAATATTTTTCCATTGTAAATTTTCTATTTCGTAATCTAACTTTTTACGATTTCTAGTTAGTCGAGGAGAATATTGGTATGGTAAAGTTGATTGCTCCATCCTGGGATTTTCATCCTTTAGTGTGTGTGAACTATATTTTGGTATTAGCTTTCGATGTAGAAAATTAGAATTAGAATATTTAATTTTAAATTTATCGTAAGTTGATGGATTAAGAACTTTTACTTTGGATAAATTATTTGACATTATCTAAAATTTTTAAAATTACTCCACTTAAAACGGATGAAATAATAATTGGTAGAAATCCTCCTTTTTGAATTAGACGTTTCCTCTTTTGTTTCATTGAAATTTCTGGCGAACAAACTTTTCTTATCGTATTTTTATATAGGTTTATTTTGTCAAGAACTGATTTATTGATTTTATGGTTCTCACAAATTATATTAAAAAGTATTTCATTTATTGTTTTAATAACAACATCATCAACATGTTTCAGTATTGCATTTCGTAGTTTATGATCTGCTTTCTTAAGAACGTAAAGAATATTTTTGTTCTCCTTCAACAGTTTTAGGTTCGAGGTCATTGTTTATATTTGCAAATATTAATTAGTGACTTTTATTGAAAATATCCGTTCTAAATCTTAATGCGTTGTGTATTTGTTGAGTGAGATCAATTAATAAATAACCATGAGCCTGCTGCGTACAGTTATTATATACATCAACCAGAGCTTTTGAGTTTTCTGGGTATACTTGGCGAGCTAAATATTGAAATTGTAACTTATCCCTAGGATTTTTAAACATAACTATATATTTAGAGTTTAAAGAAATATCTCTGTAATAAGAACCTTTATGAAAAATGTTTTGTGTTACTAAAATCACAGCTAAATTTCTATGATGAGATCCCTTAGTAAAAAGTTCACACACTTTTTTATTAGATGATTCAAGCATTAAATCATCCAATATTATTAAAACCGATTCATTTTATGTTTTTAGATATTAAATGTTGATTTTTAATCAAATTCATAATAAATGTGGATTTCCCACAACCAGAGGGACCACAAATCATCATAGTGAATGGATATATAAACTGTTGAAACATGTTTACACTTTAGTACACGACATTTAAATGAAGTGAAGCATTAACATTCTATAAATATAAATATGAGTAAAAGAATTCTTGTTGATGAACTACATCGTCAAGCGAGAAAGAGCTTTCAGCGCCGACGATTTATTCAAAAGGGTATTTTAGATACATGGCAGATTGACTTAGTGGAAATGATACCGTATGCAAAATTTAATAGAGGTTTTAAATATATCCTTACTGTAATTTATATATTTTCAAAGTATGTATACGCAATACCACTAAAAACTAAAACAGGAATAGAAATTTCGAAAGCATTAAAACATATTATAAAATTAAACAAAGGAAAATCTCCCAAAAATTTCCATTCTGATCAAGTAAAAGAATTTTATAATATCTACTTTAAAACTCTTAAGAAAGAATATAAAATTAACCATTACCACACTTTTTCGAGTATAAGGCATCAATAGAACTTTAAAAAATAAAATGTGGAAACAATTTAGAATGCAGGGAAATTATAAATGGATAGATATATTAAATAAATTATTGAAAGAATATAATTCTTCATATCACTATTTTATAAAAACAACACCCAACTCAGTTAATAAGAAAAATGAACAGAAGCTTCTTAATACTATATACAGTAATTCAAAGGTTTTCAAAGGAGGAAAATGTAAAATAAATGATTTAGTTCGCATTGGTAAATATAAAAATCAATTTGAGAAAGGATATACACCAAATTAGTCTATAGAGATTTTTAAGATAAACAAAATAACATAACCAATCCTATAACCTATCAACTTGTAGATTTTAATGGAAACGTAATTAAAGGTGGATTTAATGAAGAAGAATTATTAAAAACAAAAGCCCCAAAAATTTTTTTGGTGGAAAAAATTTTAAAGCGAAAAGGAGAAAAACTATTGCTAAGATGGCTTGGTTTCGGAAAAGAATATAATTCATGGATTCATCAGAACGATATTAGTAAATAATATATGTATAAAAAACAACATACTATATTGATCATTCTTTTTAAAGATGGCTTCAAGTATACAAGAAGAAAATATTTATGTTACTTTATTAAGTAATAATTCAATGGATATTTATAAAAATACTCCAAACACTTTTACAAATTTGCTAACATAATCTCTAAATTTGGATGATCACTAGTTGGATTATCAGATATTTCATTTTCATTACTGGAAAGAAATAATCAAAATATTGTTAAACGTAGAAAAGGAAATACAATTTCAAATGTGGACACACAAGCTATAGTACATGGAAAAACAAAAATATCAAAGCATAGTGCAAATAATGAATGAAGACATTAAGTTAAAATTTCACGAACTCTTAGAAAGCTCTAATAATTTTATGATAACAAACCCCAGTCTGAATAATAAAACAAAACTTTTGAATAAATTAAATGATAATGTATCCACAGAAAAAAAAAGATTTAAGTGATAAAAAATCAGATCCTTTAAATAAGTTAAAGTTCACAAATTTAGCAACATAAAAGAAAGACAACGAATTTGATTCTTATTCTAGTAGAGATGAATTAGAAAACGTTGAAAAGGATTCCATTTTAACATCAACAAACCAGATTCTGCACAAATCTTTAACCAAATTTTTAGATAATATGACAAATTATTTTACTAAAGTCTTTTCACCAGATATAAATGAAATTGTATTTATTTACACTGATATAATTAAACCACGACATGTAGGTAATAAAAAAGCTAAATGTTTGAAAATATTTTCAATATCCACATTGAAAAATTATATTCATTTTAATAGAATTGAATATTTTCCTATTGAATCTTATAACATTAATAATATATCTATAATGATTCGAAATGATGAAGGAGGAATAATAAGTTTGAATGAATTCATACCAGTTTATTGTACTCTACACTTTAAAAAATATATAAAATAAATGTTTAGTAAAATTTTAAATCGTTTTTGTAATAACCATGGATGTGGTGTATACAAATTATTATAATAATCAGTCTGGGAATAATGTTCAAAATATTGGTGAAATATATCATACACCAAGGTTTGTGCAATATGGACGTGGTATTGGATCACTGTTTTCATCTTTGTTTTCACACCTGAAACCATTCTTGAAAACAGGATTAAATTATTTAAAAAATAAGTCATTGGACATTGCAAAAGAAATTTTGGAGGAAATCGGAACAAAACCTGTGAAAGATATTCTATTTAATCAAGGGAGAAAAATTATGAATAATATCAAAGAAGCTACTATTGAAAAAATAAAAATAATGCAGAAAGGTAAAGGGAAGCATATAAAACTTAAACGCTTAAAATAAAAACCGCATAATAAATCCAAACGTTGTAGAGAAAAGAACTTTAAAGATATTTTTGGAAATCTAAAATGTCGGGATTTATAGAATGTATGAAAAGTGAATTGGATTTATTTGAATCTCCCCAATTCAAGCTAGTGTAATTAAAACAGAAGAAATATGTTCTAATCCAATTGCTTCATTGGACAACTCTAGTACAATTGAATTTGTATCATTGGGGAATGGTGAAACATATAGAGATCTTAATAGTATTTATCTTAGACTAGTGCTTGAATTCAAAGGAACTGGAGGCGTTCTTAATAACTTGTTACATTCCATATTTAGGAATTGTACAGTTCATTTTAATAATAAAAGTGTATCTCAACCTAATAACAACTATCACTATAGAGCATATATGGAAACCTTGCTCAATTATGGAAACGATGCTAGATCTACCCATCTTGAATCGTGTGGTTGGGCTACTGATGTGAATAAAATTAATACATTAATCGACAAAGAAAATCCCGGTTTAGATAAAAGAAAAAAATTATTTAAGGATGGGAAAAAGGTGGAGCTTTTAGGAAAACTTCATGTAGATGCATTTAATCAACAAAAGTACTTGCTTAATAATGTTGATCTTAAGGTTACATTAAATTTGGAGAAACCAGAATTTTATATTTTAGAAAGTAGGGGTTTAAAAATGAATATTATCTAAGAATACATGAAGCTAATTTATTTATAAATCATCTTACTATCAATAGTAGTATATTAATGGCACATCATAATGTATTACAAAGCAAAAATGCAATTTACCCATATAAGAGAGTAGAAATTAAGACCTTCACTATACATTCAGGAAACCATTCATTATCTCTAGATAATGTTATACTTGGACAATTACCAAATTTCTTAATTTTTGGAATGGTGTCGAACAAAGCTTATACTGGAGATAGAAAAGAAAATCCATACAACTTTCAACATTTTAATTTACAAAGATTTAATTTGGTTGTTAATGGAGTACAATTTCCAGCACAGCCAATAGAATTTAACTACAACAATGGAGGA
Source organism: Protocalliphora azurea (assembly GCA_932274085.1). Taxonomy (NCBI): domain Eukaryota; kingdom Metazoa; phylum Arthropoda; class Insecta; order Diptera; family Calliphoridae; genus Protocalliphora; species Protocalliphora azurea. Next base: position 5,407,475 of record OW026524.1, read on the forward strand.
ATATTAAGCACTCGTAGTTATCAAACCCTATTTAAAGGTACCGGAATCCATCATTTTGATAAAAGTCATCAAATTACAAAGGAACTTTTTGATAGCGGATTTTTTTACTAGCTTTTGATTTAACACCAGACCACAATAATAATTCTAATTGTAGAAATTTAATAAATCAAGGAACTATTCGAATAGAAGGACGTTTTGGAAAACCAATTACGTAGGCAAATACCTGCTTAGTATATTGTGAATTTGACAGTATAATAGAAATTGATAAGTCTCGCACTATAATTCAAACGCTATGAACTCAATAAATATTATAAATACTTTGAATTCAAATAATTATACAAAATATAAATTTAAAGGAGTTTTTGCGGGTAATAAATTACCCAAGATACCTGTTACAAAACTATCATTTTACATAGCCAACACTCATCCATCTTATAAGCCTGGACAGCATTGGGTAGCTTTTTATTTCCCTGAAAATAAACCAGCAGAATTTTTTTGCTCTGCAGGTCAACCTCCAATAAAACCATTTATTTCATTTCTAAACCGAAATTCTAAAACATTTGTCTACAATAAAATGCGAATTCAAAGTGAATCATCAATGTTTTGTGGTGTTTATTGTTGCATTTTTATTTATTTAAGATGTAAAAATTTAAATTTTAATAAAATTTTAAATATTTGTAATTATTTTAATTTTCAAGAAAATGATAGAAAATAAAAATAAATAAATAAATAAGAAAAATATATATTATTTTGTTTTTATTCCAAGTTCTTTTTCCACATTTAGTAAAACTTAAAGGAGAATTTTATAACGACCATCATGCAATGCGAGGAATAGCGGAATGTCTATAGGCGGAAGTATTAAGATTTCTTGAATTTCAGTTTGACCCTTGTTTGAAGTATAATTTGATTCAATTTTAGTGTTGTTGGATGTATTCATTATTCTGAATATGTTGTTCTTGATAGATAGTCAATTATTTACTAAAATTATTTCTAAAATTCAAAATTCATAAGACCTTTAAAAAGTTCAAAATTGCAAGAGGTTATTGTAAAGAAAAAAAAAAACAAAAATTTATTTAAAGTTGTATTATTTTTTATTTATTATTATTTTTTTTTTTTTAATTAACATATTTGAAATTAAAAATATTTTCCCTATTTACTTATTTTAGACGTTTAAATAATAAATAATATCTTTTTATAAAATCCTCTATTTTGTTTATAAGTTGTCTATGCTTTCTACAATTACAAGTATCAGGACCAACGTCTGCTTTATCATCCGACCATGAACAGTTTTTGAAGTGTAATTCATATTTAGATGATATAGGTTCTTCATTATAATTCCCAGTTTTATTAATAAGTGCCAAACACTCTTCCAGTGTTTTTTGATGTTCAACAAAAATTAAACCATCAAAATTTTGAAGAAATTTTTAAATTTTTATATGTAACATCTTTATTATAAAGCTTTCTTTTTACAATTAGTTAGTTTTTAAAAACAATGATACTTATATTCTAATTAACAAATTTTCTTTATTAAGAATTTCTTGGAATTTTACTATTTTCCCAACTGAAATATGGTTGAGAATTTGGGATGAAAAACTCTCCCACTTCGTCTTCTCCAGCGGAGTTTTCACTGACTACCTCTTCCAATTCCAAAACATAAACCATTATCTAACTTCCTCCTTAAAGTAAATTGTTCATTATTAACTCCATCTATTACTTTATCTTCCAAATTATTATATCGTTTGGAAATATATAACATTCCCTCTTCAAGCTCTGCCGTCACCACATTTCCATATTTATTCTTATGGCGGAACATACTTAACACCTTACATGGCTTTGATGGTAGTAAATCCTTTGCTGCTAGATATGGTCTTGTTTTTAATTTATTGAAAGCCGTAACAATATCAGCATTTGTAATTTTATTTGATTCCATTTTTGTTCCGCCTTTTAAAAAGTTTATTAACTGATTGAAATAATTTTACTTCAGACAATTATATTTATGTCTAATCTAATTTATCTCCAAAGAAGAGTAATTTGGGTATATCTCTTAATATTTCAAATTGAGAAAATATTATAAATAAATAAATATTGAGCCTTAAACTAATTTTAAACATATTCTAGATATGAAAAATGTTTAATATGAATAAAGAATACTCCCCTTAATTTGTTATTAGAATATTTAATATTAATCATGACCATACTCAACAATTATTTTTTTCCATATAAACAAAACAATTCTCAAGTTTCCACTTTACAAAAACAAAAATAACCATATAAAAATATGTAGATGAATAAACCAAAAATATTCAAACGCTATTTCTACAAGTCATCAGTTTTTAATTTCATCACAATTAAAAGAGCAAAAAATAAAAAATTGTCTCCCCTGTTAAATTATTTGTATGTACTTTTAACATAATTACATACATACATATATTATTATACAAAATAAATACATTGGTTTTCAATTTCATAAAATGCAAAACAATTTTTTCCTCCTATTAATGCACTCACAAGAAAAAATTACAAAAAACAAATTCATTGGTTTTCAATTTCATACAAACAATTTGCTCTTCAAAATTGCTCTTACTCCTCATTAAAAACAAAAACAACTATTGCCTTCCCATTTCCCTACTACTATAAATAAAATTTAAAATGGAGCAGGAGCTCCATTATTAATATATATTAATAAATCACAAATATTAATAAAATTTTAGTTTTAAAATAAGAATTAAATTTTTAGACTGATTTGTCATAAAGATAATTAGTGTTACCTATAGCCTTGTATGGGATTTTTAATTTTTTTTCTTACTGTATTTAAATATTTTATAAATCAAGCAAGAAATTTTATAAATTCAAAAACAAAAACTTTTTTTTTTTTTTATTTTGTTTTCCACCAAAGACGGCATTAAACTTTACGTGAAATTTATTTTAACAGATTATTTTTACTTTTTCAGTCATATTTAGAGTTTAAAATATTCAAGTCGTTGTTTTACATATTTATGAAATTTTTATAAAATAAATAAAATGCCAAAAAAAGGGTTTTTCAATATTGTGAAAATAACACAGCAAAAATACGACCAAGTTCCTCTTAAATATGGGCATTTTCACAACTTCCAAAGTAGAATTAAGTGCATATATTACTCTTTTTTTGGAAGTTATTAATAATCTAAAAAATCAATACATTAAAAATAATTACGATAATTATTCATAAGAAAATTTCAATTTGATAAATTTGAATGTATTTGATTTACTTGTACCAAAGTAGATATAATATTTTTATAAAAAAAATATATAAACATCACTTTTTTTTGAAATGTACATTTTGTAAGCAAAGAACAGGAACCTCGATTTATTTTATTTCTGATTTGTATACTATAGTACTGGTAGCTGTATTCTCAAGCAAAGAAGATCGCTCTACACATGCTTCCTTTTCGGTAACCGAAATAGTTGGTAAAATAGTTTGCTTTTTTCTTTAATATCTTTGTATGATGGTAAAATTGACTGTCCCTTTTCAAGCAGAGCTTTTCTTAAAATTTGATATTTGTTGCAGCTTAGGTCCAGTTCAAGCATTAAAGCAGTTGCTTATTCTTCTGTAAAGTTGGATTGTGATGTTGGAATAGGTACACTTTCGGCAATTCGATTAAGACGTTTTAGTGATGCCGTTGGCAGTATTTCAGGAATATTAATTGCACTCTTAGGTTGCTTCTCCTTTTTTAACATTTCTTTGAATGTATCAGAAACTTCTGCATTCGAAATTATAGAAAGCTTATGGGCCAGTCTTTTCTTCTTAGATCTTGTACTTAAATCATCATATGTTTTGCAGGGTGCTCCAGTTGATATTTTGCACGACGATATTTCTATATCAGAATTGGAATTTTTGATCTGTTAGTACGATGATTCAGGGACTTCATTTTTACGTCATACAACTTTAAAAAGCTCTATATCTGAGATTTACCAATGACGTCGACTTTTGCATAATATGTAGTTTTTATGAATTCCACTATAGCTTCTGAACGATTAAGATCATTTTTAGATAAACTCCACAGAACACAACACTATTGTTCATGCTTCAATGTAATCACCATGGTAATTTCGTTATGATGTTGATAAGGATTAGCTGCGCATTTATATATATCTATTAGATATATCGCACAGGTATATATATTTATAGGTTTCTGTGAATTTTCACCAGGTAAAATATATGAAAGAGTCAATTTGGGAGAGTACCTATACCGAATTTATTGATATTATATGTTGCTGTTAGGTATCACCGGAAAGGATACCTGTACATTGCCACTAGATCATAAATATATACATTTTTAACCATCACCAATATATTTTCTAAGTAGTTATTCACGCAAAGCTAAAGGCAAAGTTTGTACAAATATAGTCATATATACAATAAATTGGAAATATATACATATTTTTAAAATTTCTTTCGCTATTTAGAAATAAACCAAACAAAAGGCCCAATTTGGGGTTTTTGGAGAAAATACAAATATTTTAATTGTAATAACATATTTGTTTATAAAGATATCTTAATGAAATTTGCATGAAATGAGGATTTTATTAATATAAATAAAAGCGCGTTAACCAAATTTCAATCAGGGGTAGGGTTTTCCTGAATTCCCAATAAAACTAATGAAAATTCCCAAAAATGGAATTTTTTAAATTTTTGGCTATAGAATCCACATTTTTCCGAGTTAGCTTCGAACCTGAGGGGTTTATTGTGGCCCTCTTCCAAAGTTAATATTGTACTCTCCTCTGCTACGCCTATACCAAATTTCGTGAAAATCCAACCAGCCGATCAGAAGTTACAGATTTATTTTCAAAAAATTTCGATTCTGCCCCACTGTGCAATGGTGAAAGCTTTTTATTCAATGTTGTATGTTTACAACTACGTTAATAATTTCTACAAATATGTTGGCTGCTGTTAACATAACCAGAAAGGTCTCTAGAAGCATTGAAAAGCATTATTTAATTTTAAACGAGCCGTTAAAACCGTTATATTTGAATTTAAGTACAATTTTGTAACACTGCCCCTCGTTTAAGCCTGTTTGTCCCGAATAGGCACAGATTCACTTCTCGCATAGGCAGCTAGTCGTTCTAAATGTACGACCTTCATTTTAAATCTCGGCCTTTTTTCTTTTTTTTGTTCTGTACACCACGTCGTTTAATTCCTTAATCACCTTGTATGGTCCATCCCAATGGGTTTGTAGTTTGGGGGACAGTCCTTTCTTACGTTGTGGGTTATACAACGGTACAAGCTGACCTTCGTTAAATCCTTCAGAATTCGGTGCTCTATCGTATCTGGCTTTTATTTTGTCGCTGGTCATTTTTATTCATGATTTCATGAAGTTCGTTTAGGTCATTTTTCTCTTGGGAAGTGTTTTCATTATTTGTTGATGAGGGCCTAACGAGGGCTTTTGCTATTACAAGATCACTTGTTATTTCTGCTGGTTCTATCACCCACAAACTGTTGTCCTCACAATCTCCCTCCATACAAGCCCATATTAAAGTTTCCGACTGTGGTGGTAGTTGCTGATGCTCGACGGTAACTACCTCTCTTACTTGAGTCCTATTTTCATATCCGACGTCAAGGGGTATCTCCACATTTCGCCAAATCATAACCTTTTGTCCCATATCCAAAGTAATGCCGTGACTAATCACGAAATCAGCGCCAATGATAACATCGTCCACAATGTCGGCAACAATGAATACATGATTGACGCTAACGTTGGCAATGGTTAATTTCATATTTACTTTACCATAGACCGTGGCCGGTTCCCCAGTAGCTGTGCGCAGACTTACCCCACATAATGGTTCAATTGTTTTCTTGACTAAATCTGGCCTGACGATAGATGCCCCGGTGTCTATAGTAAAAACGCGCTTCTGACCGTTGATGTACCCAGAAGCAGTAAGATTGCTATTTTTCTGCTGTATTACGGATATGAAGATTGTGGGACCCTCATATGTGGGATCTAGCTCTTGCCCGATAGTGCTAGCTCGTTTTAGTTTTAAAGGTGATTCTTGTGATGATTGATGATTTGACTGCTGGTTGTTTCTTTGAGGCGAGGCAGATCCGGTTCGTTTTCTTGGTGCTTTGCAGTTTCGCTAAATATGACCAGATTTACCGCAGTTATAACATTTTACTCTGACTTTACTTTGCTTCTCAATAAACGTCTCCAAAACCTTTTTTAATTCGTCGATTATATTTCTCTCATTGTCAGCAACAACTTCGACATTTCGCACCTTACATATTTGCGGCTTTGAAATTATTTTCGCTGTTTCTTGGGCCAGTGCGAATGGAAATCAGAAAATTATGGTTTAGGTGTTGCACGAACTATTTCTGTTACACGCTGTTACGCTTTCAAGAACTACTGCTGCATTTCCTTTTAAGGCCACTCTATAGCTATTTCTTTGCCGTTCCACATGTTTCTAATGGCAACTGTATCAAACTGAACCTTGAACACATTAAATGGTGTGGTGCCATCAAAACTAGGGGCCTTTACTCTGCTAGAGGATTCTGGAATAATTCGCACCTGTCCATCTTGGCATTGAAGATTATTCGTCTTTATTTCTAGATCATTTAGTTTTTTATCAACACCTTTGGTTATTTCATTTTCTAAATCGGACTGCTTTTTATCAACGAATATGGCTTGTATATCTAGGCAGCTCTCTAAGTCGGACACCTTTTTATCTATGCCATTGTTAGCGAATGAAAACTACGCAGTGGTCAAATAACAAGATGTTTTCGTAAAAATATTTTATTTCAACTGATCAACAAATTTAATAATAAACAAATAAGAGCGTGTAATAAAGAAAAACAATAATAAACAACAGTACTAAAAGTAACGGTACTTCTTGTGATACAAATTTATAAAAAAGAAAACATGAATTCAATTTAGTACAACAATTTTATGTATGAAATTGAGTTGCTCTTATATACTTGCATACTATGTATATAACATACGCTACCACAATACATATTTCATACATACACGTAAATAGTAAAATACATATTCATGTTTAATTTTTGACAATAATTTTGTAAACAAATCACCGACATTTTGTTCGATTTCATTTAATAATATTTTGTCTTTAATATAATGATATCTAATATCAACATGTTTGCTTCGCTTCAAAGTCATCTGATTCTTGGCAAGAAATTGAGCACCTTGGTTGTCGCATAGGATTTTAGTTGGTTGACTGACATCAGAGTTGAAACCCATCTCTTTAAGTAGACAATGATGAAACGCAATTTCATCATAGATATAATATTTTTATAAAAAAAATATATAAACATCACTTTTTTTTGAAATGTACATTTTGTAAGCAAAGAACAGGAACCTCGATTTATTTTATTTCTGATTTGTATACTATAGTACTGGTAGCTGTATTCTCAAGCAAAGAAGATCGCTCTACACATGCTTCCTTTTCGGTAACCGAAATAGTTGGTAAAATAGTTTGCTTTTTTCTTTAATATCTTTGTATGATGGTAAAATTGACTGTCCCTTTTCAAGCAGAGCTTTTCTTAAAATTTGATATTTGTTGCAGCTTAGGTCCAGTTCAAGCATTAAAGCAGTTGCTTATTCTTCTGTAAAGTTGGATTGTGATGTTGGAATAGGTACACTTTCGGCAATTCGATTAAGACGTTTTAGTGATGCCGTTGGCAGTATTTCAGGAATATTAATTGCACTCTTAGGTTGCTTCTCCTTTTTTAACATTTCTTTGAATGTATCAGAAACTTCTGCATTCGAAATTATAGAAAGCTTATGGGCCAGTCTTTTCTTCTTAGATCTTGTACTTAAATCATCATATGTTTTGCAGGGTGCTCCAGTTGATATTTTGCACGACGATATTTCTATATCAGAATTGGAATTTTTAATCTGTTAGTACGATGATTCAGGGACTTCATTTTTACGTCATACAACTTTAAAAAGCTCTATATCTGAGATTTACCAATGACGTCGACTTTTGCATAATATGTAGTTTTTATGAATTCCACTATAGCTTCTGAACGATTAAGATCATTTTTAGATAAACTCCACAGAACACAACACTATTGTTCATGCTTCAATGTAATCACCATGGTAATTTCGTTATGATGTTGATAAGGATTAGCTGCGCATTTATATATATCTATTAGATATATCGCACAGGTATATATATTTATAGGTTTCTGTGAATTTTCACCAGGTAAAATATATGAAAGAGTCAATTTGGGAGAGTACCTATACCGAATTTATTGATATTATATGTTGCTGTTAGGTATCACCGGAAAGGATACCTGTACATTGCCACTAGATCATAAATATATACATTTTTAACCATCACCAATATATTTTCTAAGTAGTTATTCACGCAAAGCTAAAGGCAAAGTTTGTACAAATGTAGTCATATATACAATAAATTGGAAATATATACATATTTTTAAAATTTCTTTCGCTATTTAGAAATAAACCAAACAAAAGGCCCAATTTGGGGTTTTTGGAGAAAATACAAATATTTTAATTGTAATAACATATTTGTTTATAAAGATATCTTAATGAAATTTGCATGAAATGAGGATTTTATTAATATAAATAAAAGCGCGTTAACCAAATTTCAATCAGGGGTAGGGTTTTCCTGAATTCCCAATAAAACTAATGAAAATTCCCAAAAATGGAATTTTTTAAATTTTTGGCTATAGAATCCACATTTTTCCGAGTTAGCTTCGAACCTGAGGGGTTTATTGTGGCCCTCTTCCAAAGTTAATATTGTACTCTCCTCTGCTACGCCTATACCAAATTTCGTGAAAATCCAACCAGCCGATCAGAAGTTACAGATTTATTTTCAAAAAATTTCGATTCTGCCCCACTGTGCAATGGTGAAAGCTTTTTATTCAATGTTGTATGTTTACAACTACGTTAATAATTTCTACAAATATGTTGGCTGCTGTTAACATAACCAGAAAGGTCTCTAGAAGCATTGAAAAGCATTATTTAATTTTAAACGAGCCGTTAAAACCGTTATATTTGAATTTAAGTACAATTTTGTAACACTGCCCCTCGTTTAAGCCTGTTTGTCCCGAATAGGCACAGATTCACTTCTCGCATAGGCAGCTAGTCGTTCTAGATGTACGACCTTCATTTTAAATCTCGGCCTTTTTTCTTTTTTTTGTTCTGTACACCACGTCGTTTAATTCCTTAATCACCTTGTATGGTCCATCCCAATGGGTTTGTAGTTTGGGGGACAGTCCTTTCTTACGTTGTGGGTTATACAACGGTACAAGCTGACCTTCGTTAAATCCTTCAGAATTCGGTGCTCTATCGTATCTGGCTTTTATTTTGTCGCTGGTCATTTTTATTCATGATTTCATGAAGTTCGTTTAGGTCATTTTTCTCTTGGGAAGTGTTTTCATTATTTGTTGATGAGGGCCTAACGAGGGCTTTTGCTATTACAAGATCACTTGTTATTTCTGCTGGTTCTATCACCCACAAACTGTTGTCCTCACAATCTCCCTCCATACAAGCCCATATTAAAGTTTCCGACTGTGGTGGTAGTTGCTGATGCTCGACGGTAACTACCTCTCTTACTTGAGTCCTATTTTCATATCCGACGTCAAGGGGTATCTCCACATTTCGCCAAATCATAACCTTTTGTCCCATATCCAAAGTAATGCCGTGACTAATCACGAAATCAGCGCCAATGATAACATCGTCCACAATTTCGGCAACAATGAATACATGATTGACGCTAACGTTGGCAATGGTTAATTTCATATTTACTTTACCATAGACCGTGGCCGGTTCCCCAGTAGCTGTGCGCAGACTTACCCCACATAATGGTTCAATTGTTTTCTTGACTAAATCTGGCCTGACGATAGATGCCCCGGTGTCTATAGTAAAAACGCGCTTCTGACCGTTGATGTACCCAGAAGCAGTAAGATTGCTATTTTTCTGCTGTATTACGGATATGAAGATTGTGGGACCCTCATATGTGGGATCTAGCTCTTGCCCGATAGTGCTAGCTCGTTTTAGTTTTAAAGGTGATTCTTGTGATGATTGATGATTTGACTGCTGGTTGTTTCTTTGAGGCGAGGCAGATCCGGTTCGTTTTCTTGGTGCTTTGCAGTTTCGCTAAATATGACCAGATTTACCGCAGTTATAACATTTTACTCTGACTTTACTTTGCTTCTCAATAAACGTCTCCAAAACCTTTTTTAATTCGTCGATTATATTTCTCTCATTGTCAGCAACAACTTCGACATTTCGCACCTTACATATTTGCGGCTTTGAAATTATTTTCGCTGTTTCTTGGGCCAGTGCGAATGGAAATCAGAAAATTATGGTTTAGGTGTTGCACGAACTATTTCTGTTACACGCTGTTACGCTTTCAAGAACTACTGCTGCATTTCCTTTTAAGGCCACTCTATAGCTATTTCTTTGCCGTTCCACATGTTTCTAATGGCAACTGTATCAAACTGAACCTTGAACACATTAAATGGTGTGGTGCCATCAAAACTAGGGGCCTTTACTCTGCTAGAGGATTCTGGAATAATTCGCACCTGTCCATCTTGGCATTGAAGATTATTCGTCTTTATTTCTAGATCATTTAGTTTTTTATCAACACCTTTGGCTATTTCATTTTCTAAATCGGACTGCTTTTTATCAACGAATATGGCTTGTATATCTAGGCAGCTCTCTAAGTCGGACACCTTTTTATCAATGCCATTGTTAGCGAATGAAAACTACGCAGTGGTCAAATAACAAGATGTTTTCGTAAAAATATTTTATTTCAACTGATCAACAAATTTAATAATAAACAAATAAGAGCGTGTAATAAAGAAAAACAATAATAAACAACAGTACTAAAAGTAACGGTACTTCTTGTGATACAAATTTATAAAAAAGAAAACATGAATTCAATTTAGTACAACAATTTTATGTATGAAATTGAGTTGCTCTTATATACTTGCATACTATGTATATAACATACGCTACCACAATACATATTTCATACATACACGTAAATAGTAAAATACATATTCATGTTTAATTTTTGACAATAATTTTGTAAACAAATCACCGACATTTTGTTCGATTTCATTTAATAATATTTTGTCTTTAATATAATGATATCTAATATCAACATGTTTGCTTCGCTTCAAAGTCATCTGATTCTTGGCAAGAAATTGAGCACCTTGGTTGTCGCATAGGATTTTAGTTGGTTGACTGACATCAGAGTTGAAACCCATCTCTTTAAGTAGACAATGATGAAACGCAATTTCTTTGGCACCTTGGCACAGGGCAATATAGTCAGCCTCCATCGAGCTAAGGGCAACTATATGCTGTTTCTTCGATTCCCAACTAATAGGAGCCCCTGTGAAGAAAAGAACAAACCCACGAAATGACTTACGATCGATTGGATTCGATTCCCAATCTGCATCAGTATAACATGAAAGTTTTTCATCTTTCCCATAGGTTATAAAAACGCTTGAAGTATGCTTCAAGCAATGAAGAACATGTTTCGCAGCGGTAAAATGATTCTTATGAGGATGAGAGTTGAACTGACTTAAAACGGACACAGTGTGAACAATGTCTGGTTGTGAAATTGTTGCAAGGTGTTCTTTCATATTTTCACCTTGACAATTTTCCGCACTTTAAAAATCTTGTTCCTGAGGGTAATGAAGTTAATGCTGCTTTACAGTTTGACATGTTCCGCATTTTTAACAATTCTGTGGTGTATCTACTTTGATGTATTTTGAACTCTCCTCTATCGCCATTTCTTTCAATTTCTAGTCTCAAGTAGTAGCTGACTGGACCACGATCAGGGGCTTCAATATGTTTGTTGAGTTTTTGGATTATCTTATAAATGGTTTTTCTATTACTGCATGCTATAATCATGTCGTCAACATAAATGGCAATTATATTAATTTCTTCTCATCACATATACGCAACTATCACTTTGACAACGATTAAAACCAAAACTAATTAAAATTTCGTTTATTTTGTCATTCCAGTCTTTACCAGCTTGTTTAAGACCATAAAGTAATTTGTTTGACTTACACACTTTATTTTTTTCTTCAACAAACATCTCTTGTAAATACATGTACAAATCTTCCTTCAGTTCACCATTTAGATAGGCTGAAACTATGTCAACATGAGTAACTAATAATTTATAACGTGTAGACAATGACAATATTAGACGGATAGTACAGTGACGAACAACTGGTGCATATGTTTCTGCATAATTAACGTTAGGTTTTTGAAAACAACCTTGGGCTACGAGACGAGCTTTGTACTTTTCAATTAGTCCATCGGGTTTTCGCTTTGTTGTAAATATCCATTTGCAGCCAATAATATTTCTATTTTCTGGACGATCAACAAGATTAAAAATTTTATTTTTAATCAAGTTATCGAATTCTGAACACTTCTTATGGTTTCTTCAACGTTTCTCGAATCTGCAATTTCTTCTTCTATTTTATTTAATACTTCAGGTGTCGTGAGTAGTAGGGAAATAGGAAGGCAATAGTTTTTTTGTTTTTAATGAGGAATAAGAGCAATTTTGAAGAGCAAATTGTTTGTATGAAATTGAAAAGCAATTAATTTGTTTTTGTAATTTTTTCTTGTAAGTGCATTAATTAATTTCCGTTGGAGTCTTTGCTACATTTACTCCTATCGGACGCGTCCCCAGGTGGCGGATCGGGGGGATTGGTTGTAAGGCACATGATATACACACTCTACTGAATGGTGCATTCTGTCTCATCGCATGGGGGTATATATCATGTGTATTATCTCCGATCTTAGGGCTTTTACAGCTTCTCGCGGACCAAATAAATGTAGTGCACTTTAAGGTCAAGGTGGTAGGCAGCAGTGCTGAAGACCTGAATGGTTAGTTGGTGCCTAAACAAACTAACAGCTAACAGCTCCCCTCCAACGCCCATGGCACGGGTTGGTTGTAATTCTAGCCTAGTCCGCGCACGCCCTCACTGCGCGAGATGGTCCTTTTCCTTTACTGGCATACTCGTGGGACAAAATAGAAAATTCAGAAAATTTAAAAAATCGGACACAAGATGACGGACAGTCGCAGGGCGACAGGACTGAAATGGACGTAAGTACGGACGACGATAATGTGATGATAGGGGTCCAACGTGACATTCTTTTTCAGGAAAGTCAACTGTTGGGCCAGCTATCAGAGACGGATGAGATTCTGGGTATCTCGAGGGATTCCTTCACTGGGACCAGCGCCACTGAGAAACTTGAGAATCTTACTCTCGGCTCTGAAGATGAACATGAGATCACTGTAATCTCAGTTCGCGCTCAGAGTCTGGAGAAGAACTCGAGTGTTGAGGCGGGGTCTGAGCGGGGGGATGACTCGACGAACTCAGAGGATCATTCGTCTGGCAGTGGTTTAGTTCGGCAAGACACGGTAATGCTTGATGCGACAACCGGCGATATAAACCGAACTAAAGAGGAGAATGCTCGTAGTGGCGCAAGAGCCTCTCTTGGTTATCTGCACAAGATAGCCAAGAGAGGCCCTTTGCCACTTACAGGTAAGGATAAGTACCTTATCAGGAAGCACAGGAGGAACGTCAAAAGATTCGAACGAATCTACGGTCCTGTCTGTGCCTCTTTGGGAATGTCTTATCCTGAAGGATTGTATGTGGATGCTGGCAACACTCCAGAAGTGTCTCGTGAGAGCACAGGAGAAAAGCCAACCTCTTCATCAATCCCTACCGGAGCGAACTATTCTGGTAGTGGCAACCCGGGCAAACCTGCAGTCCTAGTGAAGCAGCAGGCAACGTCTAGTAAGCCAACAACTACCATTGAAATGGTTGGTCATACACTATCCAGCAAACCTGGCAACCAACAAAAAGTTGTCAGAGATGCTAGGCCTGGAGATGATCAGCCATCAACTAGTAAGAGGACTTTACTTTCGAAGCCTGCCAGCTCCAGTAGTGGGGCTGTACGAGCTTCGATTGGGAAGCCCTCTACATCGAAGAACGCTGGTCAAAACCCATCCGGCTCTCTTAAAGGCCCTCATAGGGGGGTTGTTAAGAGGGCCAGGTCTGGGGATGACCAGCAACCTTCGATGGCCAAGAAGGTTGTTCACACGCCAAATAGCTCTAGTAAGGGCCTCCATAAGGAGGTCATTAAGAGAGCTGTATCAGGAGGTGAACAACCCTCAACATCGAAAAGAGCGAAGGAATCAGTGTTGCAGAATTGTATTCAAGCTGCTGTCATTGACAGGGTTGATCCAGATGGGAGGATCAGCGTTGAACAATGGCGACAAATTGAACACAAGCTCATTGAGGAAATCGCTCTTGTTAAAGGAAGGCCGGATGAGGTATCCTTCAAAGGCGCAGACTGGATGAAGGGTGTCAAGACTATTAACTGCGGGAACGAGAAATCATTTGAATTTCTCAGGAACGCAGTTGCTAGGTGCGACACTCTCTATCCAGGAGCGAAACTTGAGGTGATACTCGCATCTGAGCTGCCCCTGCGTCCAATAGTGACAGCATGGTTCCCTCCACCCATTTTAGAGGTTGGAACCATTCTGACAGTATTGGAAAATCAGAATAAGGGTCTTCTTACAGGTCAATGGAAGTTGGTTAACACCATGACTTGTAAGGAGAACCAAGGCAGAGACTTCAGATTCGCAGTGGATCAGGAGTCTCTGAAGAAGCTGGAGTCACTGGGGGGAGTTGTCAATTTCGGATTTTGGGTGATCAGTTTTAGGTTCAACAAATCTGATAAACCCAAAGAGGCTGTCAGTGGTGCAAATTAACTTGCATCACTGTGAGGCAGCCTCAACCGAACTGACAAGACTCCTCATTGACTCCAACGTGGACGTGGCCCTCATACAGGAACCCTGGATTAAGAACACCAGGGTATGTGGTCTGAGGGTCACGGGGTACAACCTGTTCATACCATCCACAACGAAAAAGGTACGGACATGTATACTGGCTAGGAATAATCTAAATATTAATTTTCTTCATTCCTTTAGCAGTGGGGACCTTACAGTCGTCCAACAGGAAGCCGCAGGATGCAGCGGGCTTATAATGGCGGCTGTGTACATGCCGTATGAGGCAGCCGATCCACCAGGTATCGCTCTGCAGCAGTTGGAGGAGCACGCTAGGAGGAAAGGCGCGTACATGGTCTTGGGATGTGATGCGAATGCTCACCACTATCAATGGGGAAGCAGGGACATCAACAAAAGGGGTGAGTTGGTATACGATTTTATAACTTGTTATGATCTGCATATCTGTAATAGGGGTACTACTCCTACGTTCAGAGCGAAAGATAGGGAAACAGTTATAGATGTAACGCTGGCTAACCGTGGGGGAAATTATGTTATGGATTGGAGAGTAGTTTTGGATTACTCTTTTTCCGACCATAGCATGATATCTTTTGGTCTCGACTTTGAGAAGGCGAGGGAGCAGCCCTACAGGAACTCGAGAAGGACAGATTGGAAGTCCTTTAGGAGGTCAGTCTGTAGGGACCTTAGGGATACTGAGGACTGGAGAGATTCAGTTGAGGGTATCGAGTTGGCGGTGAATAATTTCACGAATGTTATTAGGAATAGTTTTGCGCTCAATTGTCCAGTGATTTATCCTGGGAAAAGGAAACAGCCGAAATGGTGGACTAGGGAACTTAGGGACCAGCGGTCTACAGTTAGGAAGCTGTTTAATAGAGCCAAACTAACGAGGAGCGATGAGGATTGGAATAGCTATAGGGATAGTTTCTCTAAGTATAAGAAGGACATTAGACGAGCGAAACGGACTTCATGGGTAAATTTCTGTGAATCGGTGGACTCTGTTAACGAGTTGTCTAGGTTTAGGCGAGTATTATCCAAGAACCCAGTGGCACCTGGATACATACAACGTGAGGATAACTCGTGGACAGAGTCTAGCTCAGAGTCCCTCAGTTTACTTATGGAGACTCATTTTCCAGGCTGTAAGGATATAGAATCTGTTGGAGGGACAGGTAGCGTCAGTGATAACCTACAACCCAAATCAGATGCTGGAGATACCGATGTGATAAGGGAGATGATCACTAGAGACAAAGTATTATGGGCGGTAAATTCATTCGAGCCATACAAATCTCCTGGCCCGGATGGAATATTTCCGACCATGCTACAGAATGTCGATGAAAGAGCCATCTCTCTATTGACGGAGGTTTTTAGGGAATGTCTTAGAATGAAGTACATTCCCAGGGGGTGGAGAGAGGTAAGGGTCATTTTCATACCCAAAACGGGTAAGACGACTCACTCGAAGCCCAGGGATTACAGACCGATCAGCCTATCGTCTTTTCTATTGAAGACAATAGAAAGACTGATCGATCTTTATCTTAGGACTAGCATAGGAACTCAGGTCATTAGCGAGTCTCAACATGCTTATCTCAAGGGTAAGTCCGTTGAGAGTGCTCTGCATGACGTTGTGAGTTACATTGAGCGAGGTCTGCTGCAGAGGGAATATACCATGGCGGCTTTTCTCGATATAGAGGGGGCCTTTAATAATATCACGATAGAGGCTATCGAGGAATCACTTGTTTCGCTGAATATAAGTGGATAATTCTGACGCTTAGCAGCAGGGTTATCAACTCAAACGTGGGAGGCACTTATATGAGGAAACTCGTGACTAGGGGCACACCGCAAGGGGGGGTCCTTTCTCCATTACTGTGGCTCTTGGCCGTGAACGTCATTTTAAGACAGTTTGATGCTAAGGGACGGAAGATTGTGGCCTACGCCGATGACGTTGTTTTACTGGTCTCTGGTAAGTTTTTATCTACGATCAGTGAGGTCATGCAGACAGGTTTACGTGATCTGTCCCTTTGGGCCAACAGTAAGGGATTAGGGGTAAACCCCGGGAAAACGGAGCTAGCTTTGTTTACTAGGAAATACAAGGTCGAGCATTTTAGCTTGCCAGTATTGAACGGGATTGAGCTTGTATTGTCAAGTGAGGCCAAATACCTGGGTGTGTACTTGGACAGTAAATTGTCTTGGAGGAGAAACACTCAGGAGAGGGTCAAGAAGGGACTCAATGCCTATTACACCTGCAGGAACTCTATAGGCAAGAATTGGGGCCTTAAGCCGCAAGTTGTATACTGGATTTACACTTCGGTTGTTAGACCTATTCTTACTTATGGCTGTACAGTCTGGTGGAAGGTATTGGGTAGGGAAACGTACAGGAAACTTCTCTCTAAAGTTCAGAGGTGTGCTTCAGTTGGCATCTCAGGTGCCAGGAGAAGTACACCTCAGGCGGCGCTGGACATAATCCTCCACCTTCTTCCAATTGAGGAATTCGTGAGGGGTATGGCTGTCCGTGGCCTATTTAGATTGAAGGAACTGGGTTTATTAGGTTCCTCTAGAGCGGGGCATGTCAGCATACTAGATGAAGTCAGATTCAACGGTCGGACACTATCCTTGGCTGAGCCTACGGATTATGTCGGGACTACGATTTGGTGTTACCTAGCAGGGACTTTTGGGATGGAGTAGAAAAGCTCTATGGAGGGTGCGCGGTCTTCACGGACGGTTCGAAAATGGAAGTTGGCACTGGTGCAGGTGTATACTTTATGGGAACTGATATCAGACGATCCTACAAATTGTCTGACGGTTGTAGTGTCTTTCAAGCAGAGATTCTTGGCATTTATAAGGCTCTAGGCTTGATTGAAGGGAATGTTGAACGAGGGTCTGAGATTACTATCTATGTTGATAGTCAGGCGGCGTTATTGGCTCTGACTAGTCATTTTGTTAGGTCCAGACTAGTACTTGAGTGCAGAAGGGAATTGAGAATTTTAATGGATTCCTATATGATGAGACTCTGTTGGGTTCCTGGTCATTGTGACATTCTTGGCAACGAAATAACCGATGAGCTAGCTCGCAGTGGCTCGGAGCTAGATAGGTCTTTCATAGAGTCATCTGTTAAGATTCCAATTGGGTCCTTCTTTAGGGCCATAGGGGAGTGGACTCTGGACAACACGAATCGAGCCTGGAATGACAGATCGGACTGCAGAGTTTTTAGGGCATTATGGTCTAGCTTAAAACTGGCGGATTCCAGGCATCTTCTAGGTATGAATTGTGGTAGTCTTAGAGTCATAGTAGGTATGATTACGGGTCACTTCCGAATAGGGAATATGATGAGTAAGTGGGACATTGGCACATCGGACTTTTGTAGAACGTGCGATGATGTTGAGGAGCTAGAGACAGTGGAGCACATACTCTCTCACTGCGTAGGGCTTCAGCGTAATAGGTTGAGGTGGTTTGGAAGCCATACACTACATGAACTAGGTGAGGTTAATGGCAAAGGACTTGTCAACCTCATAGGGTTTGTAATGGAAATAAAATGGCTTAGGAACAATCATAACTGATTGATTGGGTATAGGTTCCACTTTTCTCTTTTTTCTTCTTTTCATAAAGGGATCACAATGGGCCGTTTGGCCTCTGGGTGTAGGCGTGAATGCGCCGCCCTTTCCAACCTAACCTAACCATTAATAGGAGGAAAAATTGTTTTGCAATTTATGAAATTTAAAACCAATGTATTTATTTTGTATAATAATATGTATATATGTAATTATGTTAAAAGTACATACAAATAATTTATCAGGGGAGACAATTTTTTATTTATCTTTTTTGCACTTCTAATTGTGATGAAATTAAAAACTGATGACTCGTATAAATAGCGTTTGAGTACTTTTGGTTTATTCATCTACATATTTTTATATAGTTATTTTTGTTTTTGTAAGGTAGAAAATAAACTTGAGAATTGTTTTGTTTATATGAAAAAAAAATAACCTTGTGTAAGGTTTTTGACATTAATGAAGATATATTTTATATTGTTGAGTATGGTGATGATTAATTTTGAATATTCTAATAACAAATTAAGGGGAAGTATTTTTTATTCACATTAAACATTTTTCATATCTAGAATACGTTTAAAATAAGTTTATGGCTCAATATTTATGTATTTATAATACTTTCTCAATTTGAAATATTAAGAGGTATACCCAAATTACTCTTCTTTGGAGATAAATTAGATTAGATATAAATATAATTGTCTGAAATAAAATTATTTCAATCAGTTAATAAACATTTTAAAAGGCGGAACAAAAATGGAATCAAATAAAATTACAAATGCTGATATTGTTACGGCTTTCAATAAATTAAAAACAAGACCATATCTAGCAGCAAAGGATTTACTACCATCAAAGCCATGTAAGGTATTAAGTATGTTCCGCCATAAGAATAAATATGGAAATGTGGTGACGGCAGAGCTTGAAGAGGGAATGTTATATATTTCCAAACGATATAATAATTTGGAAGATAAAGTAATAGATGGAGTTAATAATGAACAATTTACTTTAAGGAGGAAGTTAGATAATGGTTTATATGTTTTGGAATTGGAGGATTTAATCAGTGAAAACTCCGCTGGAGAAGACGAAGTGGGAGAGTTTTTCATCCCAAATTCTCAACCATATTTAAGTTGGGAAAATAGTAAAATTCCAAGAAATTCTTAATAAAGAAATAGTTCATTAGTATATAAGTATCATTATTTTTAAAAACTAACTAATTGTAAAAAGAAAGCTTTATAATAAAGTTAGGTACCTCTGACAATTCCATTAACTCAATTGGTCATGGTGCACACCCTCCCGAATTCGACCCATTTTATATGAAAGTTTTGATTTTAGACCATATTTTCTCAAATCCCAAAGCACGAATCGACAAGCGGAATATATTTTAAGAATCTTCAATATGTTGTTAAAAGTTTTAAAGCAAAACCTACGAGACTTCGGAAAAATGTGGATTCTATAGCCAAAAATGTAAAAAATCCCATTTATGGGGATTTTCTTTAGCTTTTTTTTTTGAGAATTCGGGAAAACCCTACTCTTGATTGAAATTTGGTTAATAGGATCCACATTTCCTGCAAATTTAATTATGATATCTTTATAAACGAATATGTTATTACAATTAAAAAATTTGTATTTTCCCCTTTTGTTTGGTTTATTTCTAACTAGCGAAAGAAATTTTAAAAATATGTATTCCAAATTAAGCTATATAATTGTTGGTTGCTTTTTTATAGCTTCAACTGTCATCACGTATTGACAACACTGCAACTCAATTGCATAATTATCTTTTGTTCTTGAATTCCTTTTTGCACTTTTATACTTCTTTTTATGTTTTAGTTGAATAAATGTTTGAATTGAAAACGGTCGTGTTTTATTTAACTAACAAAGATTATGGGCCCAGACCCGCTTGTTTGAAAGAAATTCCTGCAATAAATTTTTGATTAAGATAGTAAAAACGAAAAAATAATGAATTCTGTGGTCAGTGTGGAAAAACTCAATGGAGAAAATTACGCGACATGATCTATACAAATGAAAAGCCTGTTAATTACATTGGACTTGTGGGACGTAGTCCAAAGTGAATATCCAGTGGAAGCAGACAAGCAGGCAATTTGGAAGAATTTAGACCAGAAGGCACTCGCGATGATTAATTTGAGTGTAAGGCCCGGTGAACTCATTCATATTAAGGACTGCGAAACAGCAAAAGGTGCATGGGATTCCTTAAGCGGGCTCTATAAGGCAAACACAGCATGTAGGAAAGTGAATCTCTTCAAGAAGCTGGTGCGATTCAAGGTAAACCCTGGTGAAAAGATTTCAGCACAAATTGGAGATTTTCGTGGTATAATAGATGACTTAAAAAGCATTGGTGTTGAATTGAACGAAGATTTTGTTGCCGTGTTGTTGTTGTGTGCTTTACCAGAGGAGATGGAAAGCTTTGTTGTTGCTGTAGAAAGCAGAAACGATTTGCCTGGCATAGAACAGTTGGTTTCAAAAGTGTTGGAAGAGGAACGGCGGCAAGGAGACAAAAATAATTATAACGGTGATCGAGTTTTTTCTGCTAGTGAAAAACACAAACATGAACCAAATAGAAACAACAATAAATTCAACAGAAAAAATAATCGTATTGAGAAAGACAGCAAACGTAGTAACATCAAGTGCTATAAATGTGGACAGAAAGGGCACATTCGTTCTCAGTGCAAATTTGATGGTGGTGAGTCTGTCGCGTCGGTGCTTTGCGCTGCAAATAAACAAGAGCAAAATAGTGAGCAGTGGATTTTGGACAGCGGCGCTTCGTCGCACATGTGCCGTAGCAGAAATTTATTTTCATCATTTCAACTGCATAAACAGAGAATTGTTCTGGCGTCTGCCGAAACTGTGTACGCTGAGGGGAAGGGAACAGTGATGCTGAAGTCGACGTTTATGAATATAAAACTCATTAACGTACTTTATGTTCCTTGTCTTCACTCCAATTTTTTGTCTATAAGCAAATTTATAGAATTTGGTCATTCAGTGAGTTTTTCTGGAAACAGCGCGAATATTGTTAGCAAGGAAAACAAAAGAATGATGTTTGCTCTAAAAGGGAATGGTATATTTTTTGCTAAATTAAAAAGTGTGGCAGCAGCAGAGTATGTTTGTGGTGCAGCAGCAGAAAATGATTTTATTAAATGGCATGCTAGATTCGGTCACTTAAACAGCAAAGATTTGAATATGTTAAGCAGCAAAGGTATGGTACGAGGGTTGGATTTAAAATTACCGGAAAATTTTAAATGTGTAACTTGTGCTGTTGGAAAAATTTCCTCAAAACCATTCAACTCATATTCGAAAGTAAATACGAAAGCAGTGTTAGAGTTGGTGCACACTGATTTGTGTGGTCTACCTCAAAATTTATGGGCAGAGGCCATAAGCACATCTACGTATATAAGAAACAGAAGTCCAACGAAAATTCTTGGTGAAGTAACTCCATATGAGAAATGGCACAACAGAAAGCCATCCGTTGCACATTTCAGAACATTTGGATGCGATGCTGTAGTTTTACAGAAAAATCCAAAAGGTGGTAAACTAATGCCAAAAGGTGTGAAAATGAAACTGGTTGGTTATGAAAGTCTGACGAAAGGGTACCGGTTGTATAATTCAGAAAAACATGAAATAGTGAAGGCCAGAGATGTAATTTTTTTTTGAAAATTCTTTTGAGAAAATGGAAGATGAAGAAGAATGTCCCGAAGAGTTTCATACCAATGCCTTCCATCAACAAGATGAGGCCGGAAATACATTTAAAGTTGATGAGTCTCAGTCCCCGTATCAATCGTTTGAAACTGCAAGCGAAGATGAAGCCTTGGATGAAGACGTGGAAGAGAAACAAGAAGAAATTGAAAATGTTAAGTCTGAAGAAAATGAAAAAAGAGGACGAGGAAGGAAAAAGCTAATTTTTTCAGGACAACCAGGTCGTCCAAAGAAGGTGTATGCGTCAGCAACCGAATTACTCAATTCTGTAATTGAGGACCCCAAAACCTTGTCTGATGCACTGAACTCCGATGATGCACCAGAATGGAAACGTGCTATGGAGCTGGAGTATGATTCCCTGATTAGAAACTACACCTGGGTACTTGTCGATAGGCTAAAGTCTAAAAATATTATCGGGTCGAAATGGGTTTTTATTATTAAGCGAAAACCGGATGATTCTGTCGAAAGGTATAAGGCTCGATTGGTGGCCCAAGGATGATCCCAGAAGTTTAATATCGATTATCATGAGACGTTTGCACCGGTTGTACGCCACTCTACTATAAGAATTATCCTGGCACTAGCAGTTCAATACGAGTTACTGGTGAGACATGTAGATATTGTAGCAGCATATTTGAATGGTGAACTTGAAGACGAAGTATTTATGGAGCAACCACGAATGTTTAAGAGCTCAACTCATCCCAATAAGAAAGAAAGTTTCACGTAATCTCTTGGAGATGAAATTCCAGCGCTGTAATACTGACAACTGTGTATATTTTTGTAGAGATGGTGATTCCATTAGTGTCATTGCGTTGTATGTTGATGATATGATGGTGGCGTCTTCTACGGAAACAAAGATAAACCAAATAATTGCAAATCTTAATCAGTATGTTGAAGCTGACGATCGGGGACCAATTTCGTTTTATTTGGGATTAGAAATTGAACGAGAGGGCCAAAGGGGTTCAATAAGAATTCATCAAAAGCAGTACACCCAGGAATTACTTAAGTCCTGGAACATGGTCATCTCTAAACCTACATCTACGCCATGGGCAAATGGAACTATTTTAAAAAAATGTGATGATGACAACTGTGAATTGAATCTTAGAGAGTATCAAAGTTTGATAGGAAGCTTGAACTACCTAGCGGTTATTTCTAGACCAGACATTGTACATGTGGTCTCGAAGCTATCCCAGTTTAATTCTCACCCTCATGCAGAATACATGCAAGCATCCAAGTATTTGTTAATATACCTCGTGAAACATCCAGATGTCTACATATCGTATTCCAAAAAGCATCCTAGTATTTCGTGCTTTACAGATGCCGATTGGGGATGTGACTCTTGCGACCGCAAATCATATTCTGGTTTTGTAATATTTATCTCAGATGGTGCTGTCGCGTGGGAATCTAAAAAACAGACTGTTGTCGCTGTTAGTTCGATGGAGGCTGAATATGTAGCCCTATGCCAAGGTAGTAAAGGAAGTTGTTTTCACCAGAAGCCTGCTTGATGAGATTGGATTTGAAGAATTTACCAAACAGCCAATGCCCGTTTACTGCGAAAACCAAGGAGCGAACTTTATGGTTAAAAATCCAGCGGTACACAAACGCAGTAAACACATTGACATTAAATTCCACTACATAAGGGATCGATATAATGATGGGTCGCTTGATGTCCACTATGTGCCGTCGGAGCAGAATGCAGCGGATATCTTTACCAAAGCCCTGTCCAAACAAAAACATATCCAAGCATGTGAACTTTTGAAAATTGAAATGTAAATTTCTTGTAAATGAAATAATAATTTTTTTTTTATTGATTATAATTTGAGTTTGTAAATGCACTTGAGTTGAGCTGGGATATGTTGGTTGCTTTTTTATAGCTTCAACTGTCATCACGTATTGACAATAATACAACGTGGCTGTTATTTACTTTTTCCAACTGATCTGCAGAAAAATCTGCAACTATCCTGGTAGCTGTATTCTCAAGCAAAGAAGATCGCTCTACACATGCTTCCTTTTCGGTAACCGAAATAGTTGGTAAAATAGTTAGCTTTTTTCTTTAATATCTTTGTATGATGGTAAAATTGACTGTCCCTTTTCAAGCAGAGCTTTTCTTAAAATTTGATATTTGTTGCAGCTTAGGTCCAGTTCAAGCATTAAAGCAGTTGCTTATTCCTCTGTAAAGTTGGATTGTGATGTTGGAATAGGTACACTTTCGGCAATTCGATTAAGACGTTTTAGTGATGCCGTTGGCAGTATTTCAGGAATATTAATTGCACTCTTAGGTTGCTTCTCCTTTTTTAACATTTCTTTGAATGTATCAGAAACTTCTGCATTCGAAATTATAGAAAGCTTATGGGCCAGTCTTTTCTTCTTAGATCTTGTACTTAAATCATCATATGTTTTGCAGGGTGCTCCAGTTGATATTTTGCACGACGATATTTCTATATCAGAATTGGAATTTTTAATCTGTTAGTACGATGATTCAGGGACTTCATTTTTACGTCATACAACTTTAAAAAGCTCTATATCTGAGATTTACCAATGACGTCGACTTTTGCATAATATGTAGTTTTTATGAATTCCACTATAGCTTCTGAACGATTAAGATCATTTTTAGATAAACTCCACAGAACACAACACTATTGTTCATGCTTCAATGTAATCACCATGGTAATTTCGTTATGATGTTGATAAGGATTAGCTGCGCATTTATATATATCTATTAGATATATCGCACAGGTATATATATTTATAGGTTTCTGTGAATTTTCACCAGGTAAAATATATGAAAGAGTCAATTTGGGAGAGTACCTATACCGAATTTATTGATATTATATGTTGCTGTTAGGTATCACCGGAAAGGATACCTGTACATTGCCACTAGATCATAAATATATACATTTTTAACCATCACCAATATATTTTCTAAGTAGTTATTCACGCAAAGCTAAAGGCAAAGTTTGTACAAATATAGTCATATATACAATAAATTGGAAATATATACATATTTTTAAAATTTCTTTCGCTATTTAGAAATAAACCAAACAAAAGGCCCAATTTGGGGTTTTTGGAGAAAATACAAATATTTTAATTGTAATAACATATTTGTTTATAAAGATATCTTAATGAAATTTGCATGAAATGAGGATTTTATTAATATAAATAAAAGCGCGTTAACCAAATTTCAATCAGGGGTAGGGTTTTCCTGAATTCCCAATAAAACTAATGAAAATTCCCAAAAATGGAATTTTTTAAATTTTTGGCTATAGAATCCACATTTTTCCGAGTTAGCTTCGAACCTGAGGGGTTTATTGTGGCCCTTTTCCAAAGTTAATATTGTACTCTCCTCTGCTACGCCTATACCAAATTTCGTGAAAATCCAACCAGCCGATCAGAAGTTACAGATTTATTTTCAAAAAATTTCGATTCTGCCCCACTGTGCAATGGTGAAAGCTTTTTATTCAATGTTGTATGTTTACAACTACGTTAATAATTTCTACAAATATGTTGGCTGCTGTTAACATAACCAGAAAGGTCTCTAGAAGCATTGAAAAGCATTATTTAATTTTAAACGAGCCGTTAAAACCGTTATATTTGAATTTAAGTACAATTTTGTAACACTGCCCCTCGTTTAAGCCTGTTTGTCCCGAATAGGCACAGATTCACTTCTCGCATAGGCAGCTAGTCGTTCTAGATGTACGACCTTCATTTTAAATCTCGGCCTTTTTTCTTTTTTTTGTTCTGTACACCACGTCGTTTAATTCCTTAATCACCTTGTATGGTCCATCCCAATGGGTTTGTAGTTTGGGGGACAGTCCTTTCTTACGTTGTGGGTTATACAACGGTACAAGCTGACCTTCGTTAAATCCTTCAGAATTCGGTGCTCTATCGTATCTGGCTTTTATTTTGTCGCTGGTCATTTTTATTCATGATTTCATGAAGTTCGTTTAGGTCATTTTTCTCTTGGGAAGTGTTTTCATTATTTGTTGATGAGGGCCTAACGAGGGCTTTTGCTATTACAAGATCACTTGTTATTTCTGCTGGTTCTATCACCCACAAACTGTTGTCCTCACAATCTCCCTCCATACAAGCCCATATTAAAGTTTCCGACTGTGGTGGTAGTTGCTGATGCTCGACGGTAACTACCTCTCTTACTTGAGTCCTATTTTCATATCCGACGTCAAGGGGTATCTCCACATTTCGCCAAATCATAACCTTTTGTCCCATATCCAAAGTAATGCCGTGACTAATCACGAAATCAGCGCCAATGATAACATCGTCCACAATTTCGGCAACAATGAATACATGATTGACGCTAACGTTGGCAATGGTTAATTTCATATTTACTTTACCATAGACCGTGGCCGGTTCCCCAGTAGCTGTGCGCAGACTTACCCCACATAATGGTTCAATTGTTTTCTTGACTAAATCTGGCCTGACGATAGATGCCCCGGTGTCTATAGTAAAAACGCGCTTCTGACCGTTGATGTACCCAGAAGCAGTAAGATTGCTATTTTTCTGCTGTATTACGGATATGAAGATTGTGGGACCCTCATATGTGGGATCTAGCTCTTGCTCGATAGTGCTAGCTCGTTTTAGTTTTAAAGGTGATTCTTGTGATGATTGATGATTTGACTACTGGTTGTTTCTTTGAGGCGAGGCAGATCCGGTTCGTTTTCTTGGTGCTTTGCAGTTTCGCTAAATATGACCAGATTTACCGCAGTTATAACATTTTACTCTGACTTTACTTTGCTTCTCAATAAACGTCTCCAAAACCTTTTTTAATTCGTCGATTATATTTCTCTCATTGTCAGCAACAACTTCGACATTTCGCACCTTACATATTTGCGGCTTTGAAATTATTTTCGCTGTTTCTTGGGCCAGTGCGAATGGAAATCAGAAAATTATGGTTTAGGTGTTGCACGAACTATTTCTGTTACACGCTGTTACGCTTTCAAGAACTACTGCTGCATTTCCTTTTAAGGCCACTCTATAGCTATTTCTTTGCCGTTCCACATGTTTCTAATGGCAACTGTATCAAACTGAACCTTGAACACATTAAATGGTGTGGTGCCATCAAAACTAGGGGCCTTTACTCTGCTAGAGGATTCTGGAATAATTCGCACCTGTCCATCTTGGCATTGAAGATTATTCGTCTTTATTTCTAGATCATTTAGTTTTTTATCAACACCTTTGGCTATTTCATTTTCTAAATCGGACTGCTTTTTATCAACGAATATGGCTTGTATATCTAGGCAGCTCTCTAAGTCGGACACCTTTTTATCAATGCCATTGTTAGCGAATGAAAACTACGCAGTGGTCAAATAACAAGATGTTTTCGTAAAAATATTTTATTTCAACTGATCAACAAATTTAATAATAAACAAATAAGAGCGTGTAATAAAGAAAAACAATAATAAACAACAGTACTAAAAGTAACGGTACTTCTTGTGATACAAATTTATAAAAAAGAAAACATGAATTCAATTTAGTACAACAATTTTATGTATGAAATTGAGTTGCTCTTATATACTTGCATACTATGTATATAACATACGCTACCACAATACATATTTCATACATACACGTAAATAGTAAAATACATATTCATGTTTAATTTTTGACAATAATTTTGTAAACAAATCACCGACATTTTGTTCGATTTCATTTAATATTATTTTGTCTTTAATATAATGATATCTAATATCAACATGTTTGCTTCGCTTCAAAGTCATCTGATTCTTGGCAAGAAATTGAGCACCTTGGTTGTCGCATAGGATTTTAGTTGGTTGACTGACATCAGAGTTGAAACCCATCTCTTTAAGTAGACAATGATGAAACGCAATTTCTTTGGCACCTTGGCACAGGGCAATATAGTCAGCCTCCATCGAGCTAAGGGCAACTATATGCTGTTTCTTCGATTCCCAACTAATAGGAGCCCCTGTGAAGAAAAGAACAAACCCACTAAATGACTTACGATCGATTGGATTCGATTCCCAATCTGCATCAGTATAACATGAAAGTTTTTCATCTTTCCCATAGGTTATAAAAACGCTTGAAGTATGCTTCAAGCAATGAAGAACATGTTTCGCAGCGGTAAAATGATTCTTATGAGGATGAGAGTTGAACTGACTTAAAACGGACACAGTGTGAACAATGTCTGGTTGTGAAATTGTTGCAAGGTGTTCTTTCATATTTTCACCTTGACAATTTTCCGCACTTTAAAAATCTTGTTCCTGAGGGTAATGAAGTTAATGCTGCTTTACAGTTTGACATGTTCCGCATTTTTAACAATTCTGTGGTGTATCTACTTTGATGTATTTTGAACTCTCCTCTATCGCCATTTCTTTCAATTTCTAGTCTCAAGTAGTAGCTGACTGGACCACGATCAGGGGCTTCAATATGTTTGTTGAGTTTTTGGATTATCTTATAAATGGTTTTTCTATTACTGCATGCTATAATCATGTCGTCAACATAAATGGCAATTATATTAATTTCTTCTCATCACATATACGCAACTATCACTTTGACAACGATTAAAACCAAAACTAATTAAAATTTCGTTTATTTTGTCATTCCAGTCTTTACCAGCTTGTTTAAGACCATAAAGTAATTTGTTTGACTTACACACTTTATTTTTTTCTTCAACAAACATCTCTTGTAAATACATGTACAAATCTTCCTTCAGTTCACCATTTAGATAGGCTGAAACTATGTCAACATGAGTAACTAATAATTTATAACGTGTAGACAATGACAATATTAGACGGATAGTACAGTGACGAACAACTGGTGCATATGTTTCTGCATAATTAACGTTAGGTTTTTGAAAACAACCTTGGGCTACGAGACGAGCTTTGTACTTTTCAATTAGTCCATCGGGTTTTCGCTTTGTTGTAAATATCCATTTGCAGCCAATAATATTTCTATTTTCTGGACGATCAACAAGATTAAAAATTTTATTTTTAATCAAGTTATCGAATTCTGAACACTTCTTATGGTTTCTTCAACGTTTCTCGAATCTGCAATTTCTTCTTCTATTTTATTTAATACTTCAGGTGTCGTGAGTAGTAGGGAAATAGGAAGGCAATAGTTTTTTTTGTTTTTAATGAGGAATAAGAGCAATTTTGAAGAGCAAATTGTTTGTATGAAATTGAAAAGCAATTAATTTGTTTTTGTAATTTTTTCTTGTAAGTGCATTAATTAATTTCCGTTGGAGTCTTTGCTACATTTACTCCTATCGGACGCGTCCCCAGGTGGCGGATCGGGGGATTGGTTGTAAGGCACATGATATACACACTCTACTGAATGGTGCATTCTGTCTCATCGCATGCGGGTATATATCATGTGTATTATCTCCGATCTTAGGGCTTTTACAGCTTCTCGCGGACCAAATAAATGTAGTGCACTTTAAGGTCAAGGTGGTAGGCAGCAGTGCTGAAGACCTGAATGGTTAGTTGGTGCCTAAACAAACTAACAGCTAACAGCTCCCCTCCAACGCCCATGGCACGGGTTGGTTGTAATTCTAGCCTAGTCCGCGCACGCCCTCACTGCGCGAGATGGTCCTTTTCCTTTACTGGCATACTCGTGGGACAAAATAGAAAATTCAGAAAATTTAAAAAATCGGACACAAGATGACGGACAGTCGCAGGGCGACAGGACTGAAATGGACGTAAGTACGGACGACGATAATGTGATGATAGGGGTCCAACGTGACATTCTTTTTCAGGAAAGTCAACTGTTGGGCCAGCTATCAGAGACGGATGAGATTCTGGGTATCTCGAGGGATTCCTTCACTGGGACCAGCGCCACTGAGAAACTTGAGAATCTTACTCTCGGCTCTGAAGATGAACATGAGATCACTGTAATCTCAGTTCGCGCTCAGAGTCTGGAGAAGAACTCGAGTGTTGAGGCGGGGTCTGAGCGGGGGGATGACTCGACGAACTCAGAGGATCATTCGTCTGGCAGTGGTTTAGTTCGGCAAGACACGGTAATGCTTGATGCGACAACCGGCGATATAAACCGAACTAAAGAGGAGAATGCTCGTAGTGGCGCAAGAGCCTCTCTTGGTTATCTGCACAAGATAGCCAAGAGAGGCCCTTTGCCACTTACAGGTAAGGATAAGTACCTTATCAGGAAGCACAGGAGGAACGTCAAAAGATTCGAACGAATCTACGGTCCTGTCTGTGCCTCTTTGGGAATGTCTTATCCTGAAGGATTGTATGTGGATGCTGGCAACACTCCAGAAGTGTCTCGTGAGAGCACAGGAGAAAAGCCAACCTCTTCATCAATCCCTACCGGAGCGAACTATTCTGGTAGTGGCAACCCGGGCAAACCTGCAGTCCTAGTGAAGCAGCAGGCAACGTCTAGTAAGCCAACAACTACCATTGAAATGGTTGGTCATACACTATCCAGCAAACCTGGCAACCAACAAAAAGTTGTCAGAGATGCTAGGCCTGGAGATGATCAGCCATCAACTAGTAAGAGGACTTTACTTTCGAAGCCTGCCAGCTCCAGTAGTGGGGCTGTACGAGCTTCGATTGGGAAGCCCTCTACATCGAAGAACGCTGGTCAAAACCCATCCGGCTCTCTTAAAGGCCCTCATAGGGGGGTTGTTAAAAGGGCCAGGTCTGGGGATGACCAGCAACCTTCGATGGCCAAGAAGGTTGTTCACACGCCAAATAGCTCTAGTAAGGGCCTCCATAAGGAGGTCATTAAGAGAGCTGTATCAGGAGGTGAACAACCCTCAACATCGAAAAGAGCGAAGGAATCAGTGTTGCAGAATTGTATTCAAGCTGCTGTCATTGACAGGGTTGATCCAGATGGGAGGATCAGCGTTGAACAATGGCGACAAATTGAACACAAGCTCATTGAGGAAATCGCTCTTGTTAAAGGAAGGCCGGATAAGGTATCCTTCAAAGGCGCAGACTGGATGAAGGGTGTCAAGACTATTAACTGCGGGAACGAGAAATCATTTGAATTTCTCAGGAACGCAGTTGCTAGGTGCGACACTCTCTATCCAGGAGCGAAACTTGAGGTGATACTCGCATCTGAGCTGCCCCTGCGTCCAATAGTGACAGCATGGTTCCCTCCACCCATTTTAGAGGTTGGAACCATTCTGACAGTATTGGAAAATCAGAATAAGGGTCTTCTTACAGGTCAATGGAAGTTGGTTAACACCATGACTTGTAAGGAGAACCAAGGCAGAGACTTCAGATTCGCAGTGGATCAGGAGTCTCTGAAGAAGCTGGAGTCACTGGGGGGAGTTGTCAATTTCGGATTTTGGGTGATCAGTTTTAGGTTCAACAAATCTGATAAACCCAAAGAGGCTGTCAGTGGTGCAAATTAACTTGCATCACTGTGAGGCAGCCTCAACCGAACTGACAAGACTCCTCATTGACTCCAACGTGGACGTGGCCCTCATACAGGAACCCTGGATTAAGAACACCAGGGTATGTGGTCTGAGGGTCACGGGGTACAACCTGTTCATACCATCCACAACGAAAAAGGTACGGACATGTATACTGGCTAGGAATAATCTAAATATTAATTTTCTTCATTCCTTTAGCAGTGGGGACCTTACAGTCGTCCAACAGGAAGCCGCAGGATGCAGCGGGCTTATAATGGCGGCTGTGTACATGCCGTATGAGGCAGCCGATCCACCAGGTATCGCTCTGCAGCAGTTGGAGGAGCACGCTAGGAGGAAAGGCGCGTACATGGTCTTGGGATGTGATGCGAATGCTCACCACTATCAATGGGGAAGCAGGGACATCAACAAAAGGGGTGAGTTGGTATACGATTTTATAACTTGTTATGATCTGCATATCTGTAATAGGGGTACTACTCCTACGTTCAGAGCGAAAGATAGGGAAACAGTTATAGATGTAACGCTGGCTAACCGTGGGGGAAATTATGTTATGGATTGGAGAGTAGTTTTGGATTACTCTTTTTCCGACCATAGCATGATATCTTTTGGTCTCGACTTTGAGAAGGCGAGGGAGCAGCCCTACAGGAACTCGAGAAGGACAGATTGGAAGTCCTTTAGGAGGTCAGTCTGTAGGGACCTTAGGGATACTGAGGACTGGAGAGATTCAGTTGAGGGTATCGAGTTGGCGGTGAATAATTTCACGAATGTTAT
This sequence comes from Protocalliphora azurea, assembly GCA_932274085.1. Classification (NCBI taxonomy): domain Eukaryota; kingdom Metazoa; phylum Arthropoda; class Insecta; order Diptera; family Calliphoridae; genus Protocalliphora; species Protocalliphora azurea. The sequence continues at coordinate 5,439,650 of OW026524.1, forward strand.
TAGGAATAGTTTTGCGCTCAATTGTCCAGTGATTTATCCTGGGAAAAGGAAACAGCCGAAATGGTGGACTAGGGAACTTAGGGACCAGCGGTCTACAGTTAGGAAGCTGTTTAATAGAGCCAAACTAACGAGGAGCGATGAGGATTGGAATAGCTATAGGGATAGTTTCTCTAAGTATAAGAAGGACATTAGACGAGCGAAACGGACTTCATGGGTAAATTTCTGTGAATCGGTGGACTCTGTTAACGAGTTGTCTAGGTTTAGGCGAGTATTATCCAAGAACCCAGTGGCACCTGGATACATACAACGTGAGGATAACTCGTGGACAGAGTCTAGCTCAGAGTCCCTCAGTTTACTTATGGAGACTCATTTTCCAGGCTGTAAGGATATAGAATCTGTTGGAGGGACAGGTAGCGTCAGTGATAACCTACAACCCAAATCAGATGCTGGAGATACCGATGTGATAAGGGAGATGATCACTAGAGACAAAGTATTATGGGCGGTAAATTCATTCGAGCCATACAAATCTCCTGGCCCGGATGGAATATTTCCGACCATGCTACAGAATGTCGATGAAAGAGCCATCTCTCTATTGACGGAGGTTTTTAGGGAATGTCTTAGAATGAAGTACATTCCCAGGGGGTGGAGAGAGGTAAGGGTCATTTTCATACCCAAAACGGGTAAGACGACTCACTCGAAGCCCAGGGATTACAGACCGATCAGCCTATCGTCTTTTCTATTGAAGACAATAGAAAGACTGATCGATCTTTATCTTAGGACTAGCATAGGAACTCAGGTCATTAGCGAGTCTCAACATGCTTATCTCAAGGGTAAGTCCGTTGAGAGTGCTCTGCATGACGTTGTGAGTTACATTGAGCGAGGTCTGCTGCAGAGGGAATATACCATGGCGGCTTTTCTCGATATAGAGGGGGCCTTTAATAATATCACGATAGAGGCTATCGAGGAATCACTTGTTTCGCTGAATATAAGTGGATAATTCTGACGCTTAGCAGCAGGGTTATCAACTCAAACGTGGGAGGCACTTATATGAGGAAACTCGTGACTAGGGGCACACCGCAAGGGGGGGTCCTTTCTCCATTACTGTGGCTCTTGGCCGTGAACGTCATTTTAAGACAGTTTGATGCTAAGGGACGGAAGATTGTGGCCTACGCCGATGACGTTGTTTTACTGGTCTCTGGTAAGTTTTTATCTACGATCAGTGAGGTCATGCAGACAGGTTTACGTGATCTGTCCCTTTGGGCCAACAGTAAGGGATTAGGGGTAAACCCCGGGAAAACGGAGCTAGCTTTGTTTACTAGGAAATACAAGGTCGAGCATTTTAGCTTGCCAGTATTGAACGGGATTGAGCTTGTATTGTCAAGTGAGGCCAAATACCTGGGTGTGTACTTGGACAGTAAATTGTCTTGGAGGAGAAACACTCAGGAGAGGGTCAAGAAGGGACTCAATGCCTATTACACCTGCAGGAACTCTATAGGCAAGAATTGGGGCCTTAAGCCGCAAGTTGTATACTGGATTTACACTTCGGTTGTTAGACCTATTCTTACTTATGGCTGTACAGTCTGGTGGAAGGTATTGGGTAGGGAAACGTACAGGAAACTTCTCTCTAAAGTTCAGAGGTGTGCTTCAGTTGGCATCTCAGGTGCCAGGAGAAGTACACCTCAGGCGGCGCTGGACATAATCCTCCACCTTCTTCCAATTGAGGAATTCGTGAGGGGTATGGCTGTCCGTGGCCTATTTAGATTGAAGGAACTGGGTTTATTAGGTTCCTCTAGAGCGGGGCATGTCAGCATACTAGATGAAGTCAGATTCAACGGTCGGACACTATCCTTGGCTGAGCCTACGGATTATGTCGGGACTACGATTTGGTGTTACCTAGCAGGGACTTTTGGGATGGAGTAGAAAAGCTCTATGGAGGGTGCGCGGTCTTCACGGACGGTTCGAAAATGGAAGTTGGCACTGGTGCAGGTGTATACTTTATGGGAACTGATATCAGACGATCCTACAAATTGTCTGACGGTTGTAGTGTCTTTCAAGCAGAGATTCTTGGCATTTATAAGGCTCTAGGCTTGATTGAAGGGAATGTTGAACGAGGGTCTGAGATTACTATCTATGTTGATAGTCAGGCGGCGTTATTGGCTCTGACTAGTCATTTTGTTAGGTCCAGACTAGTACTTGAGTGCAGAAGGGAATTGAGAATTTTAATGGATTCCTATATGATGAGACTCTGTTGGGTTCCTGGTCATTGTGACATTCTTGGCAACGAAATAACCGATGAGCTAGCTCGCAGTGGCTCGGAGCTAGATAGGTCTTTCATAGAGTCATCTGTTAAGATTCCAATTGGGTCCTTCTTTAGGGCCATAGGGGAGTGGACTCTGGACAACACGAATCGAGCCTGGAATGACAGATCGGACTGCAGAGTTTTTAGGGCATTATGGCCTAGCTTAAAACTGGCGGATTCCAGGCATCTTCTAGGTATGAATTGTGGTAGTCTTAGAGTCATAGTAGGTATGATTACGGGTCACTTCCGAATAGGGAATATGATGAGTAAGTGGGACATTGGCACATCGGACTTTTGTAGAACGTGCGATGATGTTGAGGAGCTAGAGACAGTGGAGCACATACTCTGTCACTGCGTAGGGCTTCAGCGTAATAGGTTGAGGTGGTTTGGAAGCCATACACTACATGAACTAGGTGAGGTTAATGGCAAAGGACTTGTCAACCTCATAGGGTTTGTAATGGAAATAAAATGGCTTAGGAACAATCATAACTGATTGATTGGGTATAGGTTCCACTTTTCTCTTTTTTCTTCTTTTCATAAAGGGATCACAATGGGCCGTTTGGCCTCTGGGTGTAGGCGTGAATGCGCCGCCCTTTCCAACCTAACCTAACCATTAATAGGAGGAAAAATTGTTTTGCAATTTATGAAATTTAAAACCAATGTATTTATTTTGTATAATAATATGTATATATGTAATTATGTTAAAAGTACATACAAATAATTTATCAGGGGAGACAATTTTTTATTTATCTTTTTTGCACTTCTAATTGTGATGAAATTAAAAACTGATGACTCGTATAAATAGCGTTTGAGTACTTTTGGTTTATTCATCTACATATTTTTATATAGTTATTTTTGTTTTTGTAAGGTGGAAAATAAACTTGAGAATTGTTTTGTTTATATGAAAAAAAAAATAACCTTGTGTAAGGTTTTTGACATTAATGAAGATATATTTTATATTGTTGAGTATGGTGATGATTAATTTTGAATATTCTAATAACAAATTAAGGGGAAGTATTTTTTATTCACATTAAACATTTTTCATATCTAGAATACGTTTAAAATAAGTTTATGGCTCAATATTTATGTATTTATAATACTTTCTCAATTTGAAATATTAAGAGGTATACCCAAATTACTCTTCTTTGGAGATAAATTAGATTAGATATAAATATAATTGTCTGAAATAAAATTATTTCAATCAGTTAATAAACATTTTAAAAGGCGGAACAAAAATGGAATCAAATAAAATTACAAATGCTGATATTGTTACGGCTTTCAATAAATTAAAAACAAGACCATATCTAGCAGCAAAGGATTTACTACCATCAAAGCCATGTAAGGTATTAAGTATGTTCCGCCATAAGAATAAATATGGAAATGTGGTGACGGCAGAGCTTGAAGAGGGAATGTTATATATTTCCAAACGATATAATAATTTGGAAGATAAAGTAATAGATGGAGTTAATAATGAACAATTTACTTTAAGGAGGAAGTTAGATAATGGTTTATATGTTTTGGAATTGGAGGATTTAATCAGTGAAAACTCCGCTGGAGAAGACGAAGTGGGAGAGTTTTTCATCCCAAATTCTCAACCATATTTAAGTTGGGAAAATAGTAAAATTCCAAGAAATTCTTAATAAAGAAATAGTTCATTAGTATATAAGTATCATTATTTTTAAAAACTAACTAATTGTAAAAAGAAAGCTTTATAATAAAGTTAGGTACCTCTGACAATTCCATTAACTCAATTGGTCATGGTGCACACCCTCCCGAATTCGACCCATTTTATATGAAAGTTTTGATTTTAGACCATATTTTCTCAAATCCCAAAGCACGAATCGACAAGCGGAATATATTTTAAGAATCTTCAATATGTTGTTAAAAGTTTTAAAGCAAAACCTACGGGACTTCGGAAAAATGTGGATTCTATAGCCAAAAATGTAAAAAATCCCATTTATGGGGATTTTCTTTAGCTTTTTTTTTTGAGAATTCGGGAAAACCCTACTCTTGATTGAAATTTGGTTAATAGGATCCACATTTCCTGCAAATTTAATTATGATATCTTTATAAACGAATATGTTATTACAATTAAAAAATTTGTATTTTCCCCTTTTGTTTGGTTTATTTCTAACTAGCGAAAGAAATTTTAAAAATATGTATTCCAAATTAAGCTATATAATTGTTGGTTGCTTTTTTATAGCTTCAACTGTCATCACGTATTGACAACACTGCAACTCAATTGCATAATTATCTTTTGTTCTTGAATTCCTTTTTGCACTTTTATACTTCTTTTTATGTTTTAGTTGAATAAATGTTTGAATTGAAAACGGTCGTGTTTTATTTAACTAACAAAGATTATGGGCCCAGACCCGCTTGTTTGAAAGAAATTCCTGCAATAAATTTTTGATTAAGATAGTAAAAACGAAAAAATAATGAATTCTGTGGTCAGTGTGGAAAAACTCAATGGAGAAAATTACGCGACATGATCTATACAAATGAAAAGCCTGTTAATTACATTGGACTTGTGGGACGTAGTCCAAAGTGAATATCCAGTGGAAGCAGACAAGCAGGCAATTTGGAAGAATTTAGACCAGAAGGCACTCGCGATGATTAATTTGAGTGTAAGGCCCGGTGAACTCATTCATATTAAGGACTGCGAAACAGCAAAAGGTGCATGGGATTCCTTAAGCGGGCTCTATAAGGCAAACACAGCATGTAGGAAAGTGAATCTCTTCAAGAAGCTGGTGCGATTCAAGGTAAACCCTGGTGAAAAGATTTCAGCACAAATTGGAGATTTTCGTGGTATAATAGATGACTTAAAAAGCATTGGTGTTGAATTGAACGAAGATTTTGTTGCCGTGTTGTTGTTGTGTGCTTTACCAGAGGAGATGGAAAGCTTTGTTGTTGCTGTAGAAAGCAGAAACGATTTGCCTGGCATAGAACAGTTGGTTTCAAAAGTGTTGGAAGAGGAACGGCGGCAAGGAGACAAAAATAATTATAACGGTGATCGAGTTTTTTCTGCTAGTGAAAAACACAAACATGAACCAAATAGAAACAACAATAAATTCAACAGAAAAAATAATCGTATTGAGAAAGACAGCAAACGTAGTAACATCAAGTGCTATAAATGTGGACAGAAAGGGCACATTCGTTCTCAGTGCAAATTTGATGGTGGTGAGTCTGTCGCGTCGGTGCTTTGCGCTGCAAATAAACAAGAGCAAAATAGTGAGCAGTGGATTTTGGACAGCGGCGCTTCGTCGCACATGTGCCGTAGCAGAAATTTATTTTCATCATTTCAACTGCATAAACAGAGAATTGTTCTGGCGTCTGGCGAAACTGTGTACGCTGAGGGGAAGGGAACAGTGATGCTGAAGTCGACGTTTATGAATATAAAACTCATTAACGTACTTTATGTTCCTTGTCTTCACTCCAATTTTTTGTCTATAAGCAAATTTATAGAATTTGGTCATTCAGTGAGTTTTTCTGGAAACAGCGCGAATATTGTTAGCAAGGAAAACAAAAGAATGATGTTTGCTCTAAAAGGGAATGGTATATTTTTTGCTAAATTAAAAAGTGTGGCAGCAGCAGAGTATGTTTGTGGTGCAGCAGCAGAAAATGATTTTATTAAATGGCATGCTAGATTCGGTCACTTAAACAGCAAAGATTTGAATATGTTAAGCAGCAAAGGTATGGTACGAGGGTTGGATTTAAAATTACCGGAAAATTTTAAATGTGTAACTTGTGCTGTTGGAAAAATTTCCTCAAAACCATTCAACTCATATTCGAAAGTAAATACGAAAGCAGTGTTAGAGTTGGTGCACACTGATTTGTGTGGTCTACCTCAAAATTTATGGGCAGAGGCCATAAGCACATCTACGTATATAAGAAACAGAAGTCCAACGAAAATTCTTGGTGAAGTAACTCCATATGAGAAATGGCACAACAGAAAGCCATCCGTTGCACATTTCAGAACATTTGGATGCGATGCTGTAGTTTTACAGAAAAATCCAAAAGGTGGTAAACTAATGCCAAAAGGTGTGAAAATGAAACTGGTTGGTTATGAAAGTCTGACGAAAGGGTACCGGTTGTATAATTCAGAAAAACATGAAATAGTGAAGGCCAGAGATGTAATTTTTTTTTGAAAATTCTTTTGAGAAAATGGAAGATGAAGAAGAATGTCCCGAAGAGTTTCATACCAATGCCTTCCATCAACAAGATGAGGCCGGAAATACATTTAAAGTTGATGAGTCTCAGTCCCCGTATCAATCGTTTGAAACTGCAAGCGAAGATGAAGCCTTGGATGAAGACGTGGAAGAGAAACAAGAAGAAATTGAAAATGTTAAGTCTGAAGAAAATGAAAAAAGAGGACGAGGAAGGAAAAAGCTAATTTTTTCAGGACAACCAGGTCGTCCAAAGAAGGTGTATGCGTCAGCAACCGAATTACTCAATTCTGTAATTGAGGACCCCAAAACCTTGTCTGATGCACTGAACTCCGATGATGCACCAGAATGGAAACGTGCTATGGAGCTGGAGTATGATTCCCTGATTAGAAACTACACCTGGGTACTTGTCGATAGGCTAAAGTCTAAAAATATTATCGGGTCGAAATGGGTTTTTATTATTAAGCGAAAACCGGATGATTCTGTCGAAAGGTATAAGGCTCGATTGGTGGCCCAAGGATGATCCCAGAAGTTTAATATCGATTATCATGAGACGTTTGCACCGGTTGTACGCCACTCTACTATAAGAATTATCCTGGCACTAGCAGTTCAATACGAGTTACTGGTGAGACATGTAGATATTGTAGCAGCATATTTGAATGGTGAACTTGAAGACGAAGTATTTATGGAGCAACCACGAATGTTTAAGAGCTCAACTCATCCCAATAAGAAAGAAAGTTTCACGTAATCTCTTGGAGATGAAATTCCAGCGCTGTAATACTGACAACTGTGTATATTTTTGTAGAGATGGTGATTCCATTAGTGTCATTGCGTTGTATGTTGATGATATGATGGTGGCGTCTTCTACGGAAACAAAGATAAACCAAATAATTGCAAATCTTAATCAGTATGTTGAAGCTGACGATCGGGGACCAATTTCGTTTTATTTGGGATTAGAAATTGAACGAGAGGGCCAAAGGGGTTCAATAAGAATTCATCAAAAGCAGTACACCCAGGAATTACTTAAGTCCTGGAACATGGTCATCTCTAAACCTACATCTACGCCATGGGCAAATGGAACTATTTTAAAAAAATGTGATGATGACAACTGTGAATTGAATCTTAGAGAGTATCAAAGTTTGATAGGAAGCTTGAACTACCTAGCGGTTATTTCTAGACCAGACATTGTACATGTGGTCTCGAAGCTATCCCAGTTTAATTCTCACCCTCATGCAGAATACATGCAAGCATCCAAGTATTTGTTAATATACCTCGTGAAACATCCAGATGTCTACATATCGTATTCCAAAAAGCATCCTAGTATTTCGTGCTTTACAGATGCCGATTGGGGATGTGACTCTTGCGACCGCAAATCATATTCTGGTTTTGTAATATTTATCTCAGATGGTGCTGTCGCGTGGGAATCTAAAAAACAGACTGTTGTCGCTGTTAGTTCGATGGAGGCTGAATATGTAGCCCTATGCCAAGGTAGTAAAGGAAGTTGTTTTCACCAGAAGCCTGCTTGATGAGATTGGATTTGAAGAATTTACCAAACAGCCAATGCCCGTTTACTGCGAAAACCAAGGAGCGAACTTTATGGTTAAAAATCCAGCGGTACACAAACGCAGTAAACACATTGACATTAAATTCCACTACATAAGGGATCGATATAATGATGGGTCGCTTGATGTCCACTATGTGCCGTCGGAGCAGAATGCAGCGGATATCTTTACCAAAGCCCTGTCCAAACAAAAACATATCCAAGCATGTGAACTTTTGAAAATTGAAATGTAAATTTCTTGTAAATGAAATAATAATTTTTTTTTTATTGATTATAATTTGAGTTTGTAAATGCACTTGAGTTGAGCTGGGATATGTTGGTTGCTTTTTTATAGCTTCAACTGTCATCACGTATTGACAATAATACAACGTGGCTGTTATTTACTTTTTCCAACTGATCTGCAGAAAAATCTGCAACTATCCTGGTAGCTGTATTCTCAAGCAAAGAAGATCGCTCTACACATGCTTCCTTTTCGGTAACCGAAATAGTTGGTAAAATAGTTTGCTTTTTTCTTTAATATCTTTGTATGATGGTAAAATTGACTGTCCCTTTTCAAGCAGAGCTTTTCTTAAAATTTGATATTTGTTGCAGCTTAGGTCCAGTTCAAGCATTAAAGCAGTTGCTTATTCCTCTGTAAAGTTGGATTGTGATGTTGGAATAGGTACACTTTCGGCAATTCGATTAAGACGTTTTAGTGATGCCGTTGGCAGTATTTCAGGAATATTAATTGCACTCTTAGGTTGCTTCTCCTTTTTTAACATTTCTTTGAATGTATCAGAAACTTCTGCATTCGAAATTATAGAAAGCTTATGGGCCAGTCTTTTCTTCTTAGATCTTGTACTTAAATCATCATATGTTTTGCAGGGTGCTCCAGTTGATATTTTGCACGACGATATTTCTATATCAGAATTGGAATTTTTAATCTGTTAGTACGATGATTCAGGGACTTCATTTTTACGTCATACAACTTTAAAAAGCTCTATATCTGAGATTTACCAATGACGTCGACTTTTGCATAATATGTAGTTTTTATGAATTCCACTATAGCTTCTGAACGATTAAGATCATTTTTAGATAAACTCCACAGAACACAACACTATTGTTCATGCTTCAATGTAATCACCATGGTAATTTCGTTATGATGTTGATAAGGATTAGCTGCGCATTTATATATATCTATTAGATATATCGCACAGGTATATATATTTATAGGTTTCTGTGAATTTTCACCAGGTAAAATATATGAAAGAGTCAATTTGGGAGAGTACCTATACCGAATTTATTGATATTATATGTTGCTGTTAGGTATCACCGGAAAGGATACCTGTACATTGCCACTAGATCATAAATATATACATTTTTAACCATCACCAATATATTTTCTAAGTAGTTATTCACGCAAAGCTAAAGGCAAAGTTTGTACAAATATAGTCATATATACAATAAATTGGAAATATATACATATTTTTAAAATTTCTTTCGCTATTTAGAAATAAACCAAACAAAAGGCCCAATTTGGGGTTTTTGGAGAAAATACAAATATTTTAATTGTAATAACATATTTGTTTATAAAGATATCTTAATGAAATTTGCATGAAATGAGGATTTTATTAATATAAATAAAAGCGCGTTAACCAAATTTCAATCAGGGGTAGGGTTTTCCTGAATTCCCAATAAAACTAATGAAAATTCCCAAAAATGGAATTTTTTAAATTTTTGGCTATAGAATCCACATTTTTCCGAGTTAGCTTCGAACCTGAGGGGTTTATTGTGGCCCTTTTCCAAAGTTAATATTGTACTCTCCTCTGCTACGCCTATACCAAATTTCGTGAAAATCCAACCAGCCGATCAGAAGTTACAGATTTATTTTCAAAAAATTTCGATTCTGCCCCACTGTGCAATGGTGAAAGCTTTTTATTCAATGTTGTATGTTTACAACTACGTTAATAATTTCTACAAATATGTTGGCTGCTGTTAACATAACCAGAAAGGTCTCTAGAAGCATTGAAAAGCATTATTTAATTTTAAACGAGCCGTTAAAACCGTTATATTTGAATTTAAGTACAATTTTGTAACACTGCCCCTCGTTTAAGCCTGTTTGTCCCGAATAGGCACAGATTCACTTCTCGCATAGGCAGCTAGTCGTTCTAGATGTACGACCTTCATTTTAAATCTCGGCCTTTTTTCTTTTTTTTGTTCTGTACACCACGTCGTTTAATTCCTTAATCACCTTGTATGGTCCATCCCAATGGGTTTGTAGTTTGGGGGACAGTCCTTTCTTACGTTGTGGGTTATACAACGGTACAAGCTGACCTTCGTTAAATCCTTCAGAATTCGGTGCTCTATCGTATCTGGCTTTTATTTTGTCGCTGGTCATTTTTATTCATGATTTCATGAAGTTCGTTTAGGTCATTTTTCTCTTGGGAAGTGTTTTCATTATTTGTTGATGAGGGCCTAACGAGGGCTTTTGCTATTACAAGATCACTTGTTATTTCTGCTGGTTCTATCACCCACAAACTGTTGTCCTCACAATCTCCCTCCATACAAGCCCATATTAAAGTTTCCGACTGTGGTGGTAGTTGCTGATGCTCGACGGTAACTACCTCTCTTACTTGAGTCCTATTTTCATATCCGACGTCAAGGGGTATCTCCACATTTCGCCAAATCATAACCTTTTGTCCCATATCCAAAGTAATGCCGTGACTAATCACGAAATCAGCGCCAATGATAACATCGTCCACAATGTCGGCAACAATGAATACATGATTGACGCTAACGTTGGCAATGGTTAATTTCATATTTACTTTACCATAGACCGTGGCCGGTTCCCCAGTAGCTGTGCGCAGACTTACCCCACATAATGGTTCAATTGTTTTCTTGACTAAATCTGGCCTGACGATAGATGCCCCGGTGTCTATAGTAAAAACGCGCTTCTGACCGTTGATGTACCCAGAAGCAGTAAGATTGCTATTTTTCTGCTGTATTACGGATATGAAGATTGTGGGACCCTCATATGTGGGATCTAGCTCTTGCCCGATAGTGCTAGCTCGTTTTAGTTTTAAAGGTGATTCTTGTGATGATTGATGATTTGACTGCTGGTTGTTTCTTTGAGGCGAGGCAGATCCGGTTCGTTTTCTTGGTGCTTTGCAGTTTCGCTAAATATGACCAGATTTACCGCAGTTATAACATTTTACTCTGACTTTACTTTGTTTCTCAATAAACGTCTCCAAAACCTTTTTTAATTCGTCGATTATATTTCTCTCATTGTCAGCAACAACTTCGACATTTCGCACCTTACATATTTGCGGCTTTGAAATTATTTTCGCTGTTTCTTGGGCCAGTGCGAATGGAAATCAGAAAATTATGGTTTAGGTGTTGCACGAACTATTTCTGTTACACGCTGTTACGCTTTCAAGAACTACTGCTGCATTTCCTTTTAAGGCCACTCTATAGCTATTTCTTTGCCGTTCCACATGTTTCTAATGGCAACTGTATCAAACTGAACCTTGAACACATTAAATGGTGTGGTGCCATCAAAACTAGGGGCCTTTACTCTGCTAGAGGATTCTGGAATAATTCGCATCTGTCCATCTTGGCATTGAAGATTATTCGTCTTTATTTCTAGATCATTTAGTTTTTTATCAACACCTTTGGCTATTTCATTTTCTAAATCGGACTGCTTTTTATCAACGAATATGGCTTGTATATCTAGGCAGCTCTCTAAGTCGGACACCTTTTTATCAATGCCATTGTTAGCGAATGAAAACTACGCAGTGGTCAAATAACAAGATGTTTTCGTAAAAATATTTTATTTCAACTGATCAACAAATTTAATAATAAACAAATAAGAGCGTGTAATAAAGAAAAACAATAATAAACAACAGTACTAAAAGTAACGGTACTTCTTGTGATACAAATTTATAAAAAAGAAAACATGAATTCAATTTAGTACAACAATTTTATGTATGAAATTGAGTTGCTCTTATATACTTGCATACTATGTATATAACATACGCTACCACAATACATATTTCATACATACACATAAATAGTAAAATACATATTCATGTTTAATTTTTGACAATAATTTTGTAAACAAATCACCGACATTTTGTTCGATTTCATTTAATAATATTTTGTCTTTAATATAATGATATCTAATATCAACATGTTTGCTTCGCTTCAAAGTCATCTGATTCTTGGCAAGAAATTGAGCACCTTGGTTGTCGCATAGGATTTTAGTTGGTTGACTGACATCAGAGTTGAAACCCATCTCTTTAAGTAGACAATGATGAAACGCAATTTCTTTGGCACCTTGGCACAGGGCAATATAGTCAGCCTCCATCGAGCTAAGGGCAACTATATGCTGTTTCTTCGATTCCCAACTAATAGGAGCCCCTGTGAAGAAAAGAACAAACCCACTAAATGACTTACGATCGATTGGATTCGATTCCCAATCTGCATCAGTATAACATGAAAGTTTTTCATCTTTCCCATAGGTTATAAAAACGCTTGAAGTATGCTTCAAGCAATGAAGAACATGTTTCGCAGCGGTAAAATGATTCTTATGAGGATGAGAGTTGAACTGACTTAAAACGGACACAGTGTGAACAATGTCTGGTTGTGAAATTGTTGCAAGGTGTTCTTTCATATTTTCACCTTGACAATTTTCCGCACTTTAAAAATCTTGTTCCTGAGGGTAATGAAGTTAATGCTGCTTTACAGTTTGACATGTTCCGCATTTTTAACAATTCTGTGGTGTATCTACTTTGATGTATTTTGAACTCTCCTCTATCGCCATTTCTTTCAATTTCTAGTCTCAAGTAGTAGCTGACTGGACCACGATCAGGGGCTTCAATATGTTTGTTGAGTTTTTGGATTATCTTATAAATGGTTTTTCTATTACTGCATGCTATAATCATGTCGTCAACATAAATGGCAATTATATTAATTTCTTCTCATCACATATACGCAACTATCACTTTGACAACGATTAAAACCAAAACTAATTAAAATTTCGTTTATTTTGTCATTCCAGTCTTTACCAGCTTGTTTAAGACCATAAAGTAATTTGTTTGACTTACACACTTTATTTTTTTCTTCAACAAACATCTCTTGTAAATACATGTACAAATCTTCCTTCAGTTCACCATTTAGATAGGCTGAAACTATGTCAACATGAGTAACTAATAATTTATAACGTGTAGACAATGACAATATTAGACGGATAGTACAGTGACGAACAACTGGTGCATATGTTTCTGCATAATTAACGTTAGGTTTTTGAAAACAACCTTGGGCTACGAGACGAGCTTTGTACTTTTCAATTAGTCCATCGGGTTTTCGCTTTGTTGTAAATATCCATTTGCAGCCAATAATATTTCTATTTTCTGGACGATCAACAAGATTAAAAATTTTATTTTTAATCAAGTTATCGAATTCTGAACACTTCTTATGGTTTCTTCAACGTTTCTCGAATCTGCAATTTCTTCTTCTATTTTATTTAATACTTCAGGTGTCGTGAGTAGTAGGGAAATAGGAAGGCAATAGTTTTTTTGTTTTTAATGAGGAATAAGAGCAATTTTGAAGAGCAAATTGTTTGTATGAAATTGAAAAGCAATTAATTTGTTTTTGTAATTTTTTCTTGTAAGTGCATTAATTAATTTCCGTTGGAGTCTTTGCTACATTTACTCCTATCGGACGCGTCCCCAGGTGGCGGATCGGGGGGATTGGTTGTAAGGCACATGATATACACACTCTACTGAATGGTGCATTCTGTCTCATCGCATGGGGGTATATATCATGTGTATTATCTCCGATCTTAGGGCTTTTACAGCTTCTCGCGGACCAAATAAATGTAGTGCACTTTAAGGTCAAGGTGGTAGGCAGCAGTGCTGAGGACCTGAATGGTTAGTTGGTGCCTAAACAAACTAACAGCTAACAGCTCCCCTCCAACGCCCATGGCACGGGTTGGTTGTAATTCTAGCCTAGTCCGCGCACGCCCTCACTGCGCGAGATGGTCCTTTTCCTTTACTGGCATACTCGTGGGACAAAATAGAAAATTCAGAAAATTTAAAAAATCGGACACAAGATGACGGACAGTCGCAGGGCGACAGGACTGAAATGGACGTAAGTACGGACGACGATAATGTGATGATAGGGGTCCAACGTGACATTCTTTTTCAGGAAAGTCAACTGTTGGGCCAGCTATCAGAGACGGATGAGATTCTGGGTATCTCGAGGGATTCCTTCACTGGGACCAGCGCCACTGAGAAACTTGAGAATCTTACTCTCGGCTCTGAAGATGAACATGAGATCACTGTAATCTCAGTTCGCGCTCATAGTCTGGAGAAGAACTCGAGTGTTGAGGCGGGGTCTGAGCGGGGGGATGACTCGACGAACTCAGAGGATCATTCGTCTGGCAGTGGTTTAGTTCGGCAAGACGCGGTAATGCTTGATGCGACAACCGGCGATATAAACCGAACTAAAGAGGAGAATGCTCGTAGTGGCGCAAGAGCCTCTCTTGGTTATCTGCACAAGATAGCCAAGAGAGGCCCTTTGCCACTTACAGGTAAGGATAAGTACCTTATCAGGAAGCACAGGAGGAACGTCAAAAGATTCGAACGAATCTACGGTCCTGTCTGTGCCTCTTTGGGAATGTCTTATCCTGAAGGATTGTATGTGGATGCTGGCAACACTCCAGAAGTGTCTCGTGAGAGCACAGGAGAAAAGCCAACCTCTTCATCAATCCCTACCGGAGCGAACTATTCTGGTAGTGGCAACCCGGACAAACCTGCAGTCCTAGTGAAGCAGCAGGCAACGTCTAGTAAGCCAACAACTACCATTGAAATGGTTGGTCATACACTATCCAGCAAACCTGGCAACCAACAAAAAGTTGTCAGAGATGCTAGGCCTGGAGATGATCAGCCATCAACTAGTAAGAGGACTTTACTTTCGAAGCCTGCCAGCTCCAGTAGTGGGGCTGTACGAGCTTCGATTGGGAAGCCCTCTACATCGAAGAACGCTGGTCAAAACCCATCCGGCTCTCTTAAAGGCCCTCATAGGGGGGTTGTTAAGAGGGCCAGGTCTGGGGATGACCAGCAACCTTCGATGGCCAAGAAGGTTGTTCACACGCCAAACAGCTCTAGTAAGGGCCTCCATAAGGAGGTCATTAAGAGAGCTGTATCAGGAGGTGAACAACCCTCAACATCGAAAAGAGCGAAGGAATCAGTGTTGCAGAATTGTATTCAAGCTGCTGTCATTGACAGGGTTGATCCAGATGGGAGGATCAGCGTTGAACAATGGCGACAAATTGAACACAAGCTCATTGAGGAAATCGCTCTTGTTAAAGGAAGGCCGGATGAGGTATCCTTCAAAGGCGCAGACTGGATGAAGGGTGTCAAGACTATTAACTGCGGGAACGAGAAATCATTTGAATTTCTCAGGAACGCAGTTGCTAGGTGCGACACTCTCTATCCAGGAGCGAAACTTGAGGTGATACTCGCATCTGAGCTGCCCCTGCGTCCAATAGTGACAGCATGGTTCCCTCCACCCATTTTAGAGGTTGGAACCATTCTGACAGTATTGGAAAATCAGAATAAGGGTCTTCTTACAGGTCAATGGAAGTTGGTTAACACCATGACTTGTAAGGAGAACCAAGGCAGAGACTTCAGATTCGCAGTGGATCAGGAGTCTCTGAAGAAGCTGGAGTCACTGGGGGGAGTTGTCAATTTCGGATTTTGGGTGATCAGTTTTAGGTTCAACAAATCTGATAAACCCAAAGAGGCTGTCAGTGGTGCAAATTAACTTGCATCACTGTGAGGCAGCCTCAACCGAACTGACAAGACTCCTCATTGACTCCAACGTGGACGTGGCCCTCATACAGGAACCCTGGATTAAGAACACCAGGGTATGTGGTCTGAGGGTCACGGGGTACAACCTGTTCATACCATCCACAACGAAAAAGGTACGGACATGTATACTGGCTAGGAATAATCTAAATATTAATTTTCTTCATTCCTTTAGCAGTGGGGACCTTACAGTCGTCCAACAGGAAGCCGCAGGATGCAGCGGGCTTATAATGGCGGCTGTGTACATGCCGTATGAGGCAGCCGATCCACCAGGTATCGCTCTGCAGCAGTTGGAGGAGCACGCTAGGAGGAAAGGCGCGTACATGGTCTTGGGATGTGATGCGAATGCTCACCACTATCAATGGGGAAGCAGGGACATCAACAAAAGGGGTGAGTTGGTATACGATTTTATAACTTGTTATGATCTGCATATCTGTAATAGGGGTACTACTCCTACGTTCAGAGCGAAAGATAGGGAAACAGTTATAGATGTAACGCTGGCTAACCGTGGGGGAAATTATGTTATGGATTGGAGAGTAGTTTTGGATTACTCTTTTTCCGACCATAGCATGATATCTTTTGGTCTCGACTTTGAGAAGGCGAGGGAGCAGCCCTACAGGAACTCGAGAAGGACAGATTGGAAGTCCTTTAGGAGGTCAGTCTGTAGGGACCTTAGGGATACTGAGGACTGGAGAGATTCAGTTGAGGGTATCGAGTTGGCGGTGAATAATTTCACGAATGTTATTAGGAATAGTTTTGCGCTCAATTATCCAGTGATTTATCCTGGGAAAAGGAAACAGCCGAAATGGTGGACTAGGGAACTTAGGGACCAGCGGTCTACAGTTAGGAAGCTGTTTAATAGAGCCAAACTAACGAGGAGCGATGAGGATTGGAATAGCTATAGGGATAGTTTCTCTAAGTATAAGAAGGACATTAGACGAGCGAAACGGACTTCATGGGTAAATTTCTGTGAATCGGTGGACTCTGTTAACGAGTTGTCTAGGTTTAGGCGAGTATTATCCAAGGACCCAGTGGCACCTGGATACATACAACGTGAGGATAACTCGTGGACAGAGTCTAGCTCAGAGTCCCTCAGTTTACTTATGGAGACTCATTTTCCAGGCTGTAAGGATATAGAATCTGTTGGAGGGACAGGTAGCGTCAGTGATAACCTACAACCCAAATCAGATGCTGGAGATACCGATGTGATAAGGGAGATGATCACTAGAGACAAAGTATTATGGGCGGTAAATTCATTCGAGCCATACAAATCTCCTGGCCCGGATGGAATATTTCCGACCATGCTACAGAATGTCGATGAAAGAGCCATCTCTCTATTGACGGAGGTTTTTAAGGAATGTCTTAGAATGAAGTACATTCCCAGGGGGTGGAGAGAGGTAAGGGTCATTTTCATACCCAAAACGGGTAAGACGACTCACTCGAAGCCCAGGGATTACAGACCGATCAGCCTATCGTCTTTTCTATTGAAGACAATAGAAAGACTGATCGATCTTTATCTTAGGACTAGCATAGGAACTCAGGTCATTAGCGAGTCTCAACATGCTTATCTCAAGGGTAAGTCCGTTGAGAGTGCTCTGCATGACGTTGTGAGTTACATTGAGCGAGGTCTGCTGCAGAGGGAATATACCATGGCGGCTTTTCTCGATATAGAGGGGGCCTTTAATAATATCACGATAGAGGCTATCGAGGAATCACTTGTTTCGCTGAATATAAGTGGATAATTCTGATGCTTAGCAGCAGGGTTATCAACTCAAACGTGGGAGGCACTTATATGAGGAAACTCGTGACTAGGGGCACACCGCAAGGGGGGGTCCTTTCTCCATTACTGTGGCTCTTGGCCGTGAACGTCATTTTAAGACAGTTTGATGCTAAGGGACGGAAGATTGTGGCCTACGCCGATGACGTTGTTTTACTGGTCTCTGGTAAGTTTTTATCTACGATCAGTGAGGTCATGCAGACAGGTTTACGTGATCTGTCCCTTTGGGCCAACAGTAAGGGATTAGGGGTAAACCCCGGGAAAACGGAGCTAGCTTTGTTTACTAGGAAATACAAGGTCGAGCATTTTAGCTTGCCAGTATTGAACGGGATTGAGCTTGTATTGTCAAGTGAGGCCAAATACCTGGGTGTGTACTTGGACAGTAAATTGTCTTGGAGGAGAAACACTCAGGAGAGGGTCAAGAAGGGACTCAATGCCTATTACACCTGCAGGAACTCTATAGGCAAGAATTGGGGCCTTAAGCCGCAAGTTGTATACTGGATTTACACTTCGGTTGTTAGACCTATTCTTACTTATGGCTGTACAGTCTGGTGGAAGGTATTGGGTAGGGAAACGTACAGGAAACTTCTCTCTAAAGTTCAGAGGTGTGCTTCAGTTGGCATCTCAGGTGCCAGGAGAAGTACACCTCAGGCGGCGCTGGACATAATCCTCCACCTTCTTCCAATTGAGGAATTCGTGAGGGGTATGGCTGTCCGTGGCCTATTTAGATTGAAGGAACTGGGTTTATTAGGTTCCTCTAGAGCGGGGCATGTCAGCATACTAGATGAAGTCAGATTCAACGGTCGGACACTATCCTTGGCTGAGCCTACGGATTATGTCGGGACTACGATTTGGTGTTACCTAGCAGGGACTTTTGGGATGGAGTAGAAAAGCTCTATGGAGGGTGCGCGGTCTTCACGGACGGTTCGAAAATGGAAGTTGGCACTGGTGCAGGTGTATACTTTATGGGAACTGATATCAGACGATCCTACAAATTGTCTGACGGTTGTAGTGTCTTTCAAGCAGAGATTCTTGGCATTTATAAGGCTCTAGGCTTGATTGAAGGGAATGTTGAACGAGGGTCTGAGATTACTATCTATGTTGATAGTCAGGCGGCGTTATTGGCTCTGACTAGTCATTTTGTTAGGTCCAGACTAGTACTTGAGTGCAGAAGGGAATTGAGAATTTTAATGGATTCCTATATGATGAGACTCTGTTGGGTTCCTGGACATTGTGACATTCTTGGCAACGAAATAACCGATGAGCTAGCTCGCAGTGGCTCGGAGCTAGATAGGTCTTTCATAGAGTCATCTGTTAAGATTCCAATTGGGTCCTTCTTTAGGGCCATAGGGGAGTGGACTCTGGACAACACGAATCGAGCCTGGAATGACAGATCGGACTGCAGAGTTTTTAGGGCATTATGGCCTAGCTTAAAACTGGCGGATTCCAGGCATCTTCTAGGTATGAATTGTGGTAGTCTTAGAGTCATAGTAGGTATGATTACGGGTCACTTCCGAATAGGGAATATGATGAGTAAGTGGGACATTGGCACATCGGACTTTTGTAGAACGTGCGATGATGTTGAGGAGCTAGAGACAGTGGAGCACATACTCTGTCACTGCGTAGGGCTTCAGCGTAATAGGTTGAGGTGGTTTGGAAGCCATACACTACATGAACTAGGTGAGGTTAATGGCAAAGGACTTGTCAACCTCATAGGGTTTGTAATGGAAATAAAATGGCTTAGGAACAATCATAACTGATTGATTGGGTATAGGTTCCACTTTTCTCTTTTTTCTTCTTTTCATAAAGGGATCACAATGGGCCGTTTGGCCTCTGGGTGTAGGCGTGAATGCGCCGCCCTTTCCAACCTAACCTAACCATTAATAGGAGGAAAAATTGTTTTGCAATTTATGAAATTTAAAACCAATGTATTTATTTTGTATAATAATATGTATATATGTAATTATGTTAAAAGTACATACAAATAATTTATCAGGGGAGACAATTTTTTATTTATCTTTTTTGCACTTCTAATTGTGATGAAATTAAAAACTGATGACTCGTATAAATAGCGTTTGAGTACTTTTGGTTTATTCATCTACATATTTTTATATAGTTATTTTTGTTTTTGTAAGGTGTTTTGTTTATATGAAAAAAAAATAACCTTGTGTAAGGTTTTTGACATTAATGAAGATATATTTTATATTGTTGAGTATGGTGATGATTAATTTTGAATATTCTAATAACAAATTAAGGGGAAGTATTTTTTATTCACATTAAACATTTTTCATATCTAGAATACGTTTAAAATAAGTTTATGGCTCAATATTTATGTATTTATAATACTTTCTCAATTTGAAATATTAAGAGGTATACCCAAATTACTCTTCTTTGGAGATAAATTAGATTAGATATAAATATAATTGTCTGAAATAAAATTATTTCAATCAGTTAATAAACATTTTAAAAGGCGGAACAAAAATGGAATCAAATAAAATTACAAATGCTGATATTGTTACGGCTTTCAATAAATTAAAAACAAGACCATATCTAGCAGCAAAGGATTTACTACCATCAAAGCCATGTAAGGTATTAAGTATGTTCCGCCATAAGAATAAATATGGAAATGTGGTGACGGCAGAGCTTGAAGAGGGAATGTTATATATTTCCAAACGATATAATAATTTGGAAGATAAAGTAATAGATGGAGTTAATAATGAACAATTTACTTTAAGGAGGAAGTTAGATAATGGTTTATATGTTTTGGAATTGGAGGATTTAATCAGTGAAAACTCCGCTGGAGAAGACGAAGTGGGAGAGTTTTTCATCCCAAATTCTCAACCATATTTAAGTTGGGAAAATAGTAAAATTCCAAGAAATTCTTAATAAAGAAATAGTTCATTAGTATATAAGTATCATTATTTTTAAAAACTAACTAATTGTAAAAAGAAAGCTTTATAATAAAGTTAGGTACCTCTGACAATTCCATTAACTCAATTGGTCATGGTGCACACCCTCCCGAATTCGACCCATTTTATATGAAAGTTTTGATTTTAGACCATATTTTCTCAAATCCCAAAGCACGAATCGACAAGCGGAATATATTTTAAGAATCTTCAATATGTTGTTAAAAGTTTTAAAGCAAAACCTACGGGACTTCGGAAAAATGTGGATTCTATAGCCAAAAATGTAAAAAATCCCATTTATGGGGATTTTCTTTAGCTTTTTTTTTTGAGAATTCGGGAAAACCCTACTCTTGATTGAAATTTGGTTAATAGGATCCACATTTCCTGCAAATTTAATTATGATATCTTTATAAACGAATATGTTATTACAATTAAAAAATTTGTATTTTCCCCTTTTGTTTGGTTTATTTCTAACTAGCGAAAGAAATTTTAAAAATATGTATTCCAAATTAAGCTATATAATTGTTGGTTGCTTTTTTATAGCTTCAACTGTCATCACGTATTGACAACACTGCAACTCAATTGCATAATTATCTTTTGTTCTTGAATTCCTTTTTGCACTTCTATACTTCTTTTTATGTTTTAGTTGAATAAATGTTTGAATTGAAAACGGTCGTGTTTTATTTAACTAACAAAGATTATGGGCCCAGACCCGCTTGTTTGAAAGAAATTCCTGCAATAAATTTTTGATTAAGATAGTAAAAACGAAAAAATAATGACTTCTGTGGCCAGTGTGGAAAAACTCAATGGAGAAAATTACGTGACATGATCTATACAAATGAAAAGCCTGTTAATTACATTGGACTTGTGGGACGTAGTCCAAAGTGAATATCCAGTGGAAGCAGACAAGCAGGCAATTTGGAAGAATTTAGACCAGAAGGCACTCGCGATGATTAATTTGAGTGTAAGGCCCGGTGAACTCATTCATATTAAGGACTGCGAAACAGCAAAAGGTGCATGGGATTCCTTAAGCGGGCTCTATAAGGCAAACACAGCATGTAGGAAAGTGAATCTCTTCAAGAAGCTGGTGCGATTCAAGGTAAACCCTGGTGAAAAGATTTCAGCACAAATTGGAGATTTTCGTGGTATAATAGATGACTTAAAAAGCATTGGTGTTGAATTGAACGAAGATTTTGTTGCCGTGTTGTTGTTGTGTGCTTTACCAGAGGAGATGGAAAGCTTTGTTGTTGCTGTAGAAAGCAGAAACGATTTGCCTGGCATAGAACAGTTGGTTTCAAAAGTGTTGGAAGAGGAACGGCGGCAAGGAGACAAAAATAATTATAACGGTGATCGAGTTTTTTCTGCTAGTGAAAAACACAAACATGAACCAAATAGAAACAACAATAAATTCAACAGAAAAAATAATCGTATTGAGAAAGACAGCAAACGTAGTAACATCAAGTGCTATAAATGTGGACAGAAAGGGCACATTCGTTCTCAGTGCAAATTTGATGGTGGTGAGTCTGTCGCGTCGGTGCTTTGCGCTGCAAATAAACAAGAGCAAAATAGTGAGCAGTGGATTTTGGACAGCGGCGCTTCGTCGCACATGTGCCGTAGCAGAAATTTATTTTCATCATTTCAACTGCATAAACAGAGAATTGTTCTGGCGTCTGGCGAAACTGTGTACGCTGAGGGGAAGGGAACAGTGATGCTGAAGTCGACGTTTATGAATATAAAACTCATTAACGTACTTTATGTTCCTTGTCTTCACTCCAATTTTTTGTCTATAAGCAAATTTATAGAATTTGGTCATTCAGTGAGTTTTTCTGGAAACAGCGCGAATATTGTTAGCAAGGAAAACAAAAGAATGATGTTTGCTCTAAAAGAGAATGGTATATTTTTTGCTAAATTAAAAAGTGTGGCAGCAGCAGAGTATGTTTGTGGTGCAGCAGCAGAAAATGATTTTATTAAATGGCATGCTAGATTCGGTCACTTAAACAGCAAAGATTTGAATATGTTAAGCAGCAAAGGTATGGTACGAGGGTTGGATTTAAAATTACCGGAAAATTTTAAATGTGTAACTTGTGCTGTTGGAAAAATTTCCTCAAAACCATTCAACTCATATTCGAAAGTAAATACGAAAGCAGTGTTAGAGTTGGTGCACACTGATTTGTGTGGTCTACCTCAAAATTTATGGGCAGAGGCCATAAGCACATCTACGTATATAAGAAACAGAAGTCCAACGAAAATTCTTGGTGAAGTAACTCCATATGAGAAATGGCACAACAGAAAGCCATCCGTTGCACATTTCAGAACATTTGGATGCGATGCTGTAGTTTTACAGAAAAATCCAAAAGGTGGTAAACTAATGCCAAAAGGTGTGAAAATGAAACTGGTTGGTTATGAAAGTCTGACGAAAGGGTACCGGTTGTATAATTCAGAAAAACATGAAATAGTGAAGGCCAGAGATGTAATTTTTTTTTGAAAATTCTTTTGAGAAAATGGAAGATGAAGAAGAATGTCCCGAAGAGTTTCATACCAATGCCTTCCATCAACAAGATGAGGCCGGAAATACATTTAAAGTTGATGAGTCTCAGTCCCCGTATCAATCGTTTGAAACTGCAAGCGAAGATGAAGCCTTGGATGAAGACGTGGAAGAGAAACAAGAAGAAATTGAAAATGTTAAGTCTGAAGAAAATGAAAAAAGAGGACGAGGAAGGAAAAAGCTAATTTTTTCAGGACAACCAGGTCGTCCAAAGAAGGTGTATGCGTCAGCAACCGAATTACTCAATTTTGTAATTGAGGACCCCAAAACCTTGTCTGATGCACTGAACTCCGATGATGCACCAGAATGGAAACGTGCTATGGAGCTGGAGTATGATTCCCTGATTAGAAACTACACCTGGGTACTTGTCGATAGGCTAAAGTCTAAAAATATTATCGGGTCGAAATGGGTTTTTATTATTAAGCGAAAACCGGATGATTCTGTCGAAAGGTATAAGGCTCGATTGGTGGCCCAAGGATGATCCCAGAAGTTTAATATCGATTATCATGAGACGTTTGCACCGGTTGTACGCCACTCTACTATAAGAATTATCCTGGCACTAGCAGTTCAATACGAGTTACTGGTGAGACATGTAGATATTGTAGCAGCATATTTGAATGGTGAACTTGAAGACGAAGTATTTATGGAGCAACCACGAATGTTTAAGAGCTCAACTCATCCCAATAAGAAAGAAAGTTTCACGTAATCTCTTGGAGATGAAATTCCAGCGCTGTAATACTGACAACTGTGTATATTTTTGTAGAGATGGTGATTCCATTAGTGTCATTGCGTTGTATGTTGATGATATGATGGTGGCGTCTTCTACGGAAACAAAGATAAACCAAATAATTGCAAATCTTAATCAGTATGTTGAAGCTGACGATCGGGGACCAATTTCGTTTTATTTGGGATTAGAAATTGAACGAGAGGGCCAAAGGGGTTCAATAAGAATTCATCAAAAGCAGTACACCCAGGAATTACTTAAGTCCTGGAACATGGTCATCTCTAAACCTACATCTACGCCATGGGCAAATGGAACTATTTTAAAAAAATGTGATGATGACAACTGTGAATTGAATCTTAGAGAGTATCAAAGTTTGATAGGAAGCTTGAACTACCTAGCGGTTATTTCTAGACCAGACATTGTACATGTGGTCTCGAAGCTATCCCAGTTTAATTCTCACCCTCATGCAGAATACATGCAAGCATCCAAGTATTTGTTAAGATACCTCGTGAAACATCCAGATGTCTTCATATCGTATTCCAAAAAGCATCCTAGTATTTCGTGCTTTACAGATGCCGATTGGGGATGTGACTCTTGCGACCGCAAATCATATTCTGGTTTTGTAATATTTATCTCAGATGGTGCTGTCGCGTGGGAATCTAAAAAACAGACTGTTGTCGCTGTTAGTTCGATGGAGGCTGAATATGTAGCCCTATGCCAAGGTAGTAAAGGAAGTTGTTTTCACCAGAAGCCTGCTTGATGAGATTGGATTTGAAGAATTTACCAAACAGCCAACGCCCGTTTACTGCGAAAACCAAGGAGCGAACTTTATGGTTAAAAATCCAGCGGTACACAAACGCAGTAAACACATTGACATTAAATTCCACTACATAAGGGATCGATATAATGATGGGTCGATTGATGTCCACTATGTGTCGTCGGAGCAGAATGCAGCGGATATCTTTACCAAAGCCCTGTCCAAACAAAAACATATCCAAGCATGTGAACTTTTGAAAATTGAAATGTAAATTTCTTGTAAATGAAATAATAATTTTTTTTTTATTGATTATAATTTGAGTTTGTAAATGCACTTGAGTTGAGCTGGGATATGTTGGTTGCTTTTTTATAGCTTCAACTGTCATCACGTATTGACAATAATACAACGTGGCTGTTATTTACTTTTTCCAACTGATCTGCAGAAAAATCTGCAACTATCCTGGTAGCTGTATTCTCAAGCAAAGAAGATCGCTCTACACATGCTTCCTTTTCGGTAACCGAAATAGTTGGTAAAATAGTTTGCTTTTTTCTTTAATATCTTTGTATGATGGTAAAATTGACTGTCCCTTTTCAAGCAGAGCTTTTCTTAAAATTTGATATTTGTTGCAGCTTAGGTCCAGTTCAATCATTAAAGCAGTTGCTTATTCCTCTGTAAAGTTGGATTGTGATGTTGGAATAGGTACACTTTCGGCAATTCGATTAAGACGTTTTAGTGATGCCGTTGGCAGTATTTCAGGAATATTAATTGCACTCTTAGGTTGCTTCTCCTTTTTTAACATTTCTTTGAATGTATCAGAAACTTCTGCATTCGAAATTATAGAAAGCTTATGGGCCAGTCTTTTCTTCTTAGATCTTGTACTTAAATCATCATATGTTTTGCAGGGTGCTCCAGTTGATATTTTGCACGACGATATTTCTATATCAGAATTTTTAATCTGTTAGTACGATGATTCAGGGACTTCATTTTTACGTCATACAACTTTAAAAAGCTCTATATCTGAGATTTACCAATGACGTCGACTTTTGCATAATATGTAGTTTTTATGAATTCCACTATAGCTTCTGAACGATTAAGATCATTTTTAGATAAACTCCACAGAACACAACACTATTGTTCATGCTTCAATGTAATCACCATGGTAATTTCGTTATGATGTTGATAAGGATTAGCTGCGCATTTATATATATCTATTAGATATATCGCACAGGTATATATATTTATAGGTTTCTGTGAATTTTCACCAGGTAAAATATATGAAAGAGTCAATTTGGGAGAGTACCTATACCGAATTTATTGATATTATATGTTGCTGTTAGGTATCACCGGAAAGGATACCTGTACATTGCCACTAGATCATAAATATATACATTTTTAACCATCACCAATATATTTTCTAAGTAGTTATTCACGCAAAGCTAAAGGCAAAGTTTGTACAAATATAGTCATATATACAATAAATTGGAAATATATACATATTTTTAAAATTTCTTTCGCTATTTAGAAATAAACCAAACAAAAGGCCCAATTTGGGGTTTTTGGAGAAAATACAAATATTTTAATTGTAATAACATATTTGTTTATAAAGATATCTTAATGAAATTTGCATGAAATGAGGATTTTATTAATATAAATAAAAGCGCGTTAACCAAATTTCAATCAGGGGTAGGGTTTTCCTGAATTCCCAATAAAACTAATGAAAATTCCCAAAAATGTAATTTTTTAAATTTTTGGCTATAGAATCCACATTTTTCCGAGTTAGCTTCAAACCTGAGGGGTTTATTGTGGCCCTCTTCCAAAGTTAATATTGTACTCTCCTCTGCTACGCCTATACCAAATTTCGTGAAAATCCAACCAGCCGATCAGAAGTTACAGATTTATTTTCAAAAAATTTCGATTCTGCCCCACTGTGCAATGGTGAAAGCTTTTTATTCAATGTTGTATGTTTACAACTACGTTAATAATTTCTACAAATATGTTGGCTGCTGTTAACATAACCAGAAAGGTCTCTAGAAGCATTGAAAAGCATTATTTAATTTTAAACGAGCCGTTAAAACCGTTATATTTGAATTTAAGTACAATTTTGTAACACTGCCCCTCGTTTAAGCCTGTTTGTCCCGAATAGGCACAGATTCACTTCTCGCATAGGCAGCTAGTCGTTCTAGATGTACGACCTTCATTTTAAATCTCGGCCTTTTTTCTTTTTTTTTTGTTCTGTACACCACGTCGTTTAATTCCTTAATCACCTTGTATGGTCCATCCCAATGGGTTTGTAGTTTGGGGGACAGTCCTTTCTTACGTTGTGGGTTATACAACGGTACAAGCTGACCTTCGTTAAATCCTTCAGAATTCGGTGCTCTATCGTATCTGGCTTTTATTTTGTCGCTGGTCATTTTTATTCATGATTTCATGAAGTTCGTTTAGGTCATTTTTCTCTTGGGAAGTGTTTTCATTATTTGTTGATGAGGGCCTAACGAGGGCTTTTGCTATTACAAGATCACTTGTTATTTCTGCTGGTTCTATCACCCACAAACTGTTGTCCTCACAATCTCCCTCCATACAAGCCCATATTAAAGTTTCCGACTGTGGTGGTAGTTGCTGATGCTCGACGGTAACTACCTCTCTTACTTGAGTCCTATTTTCATATCCGACGTCAAGGGGTATCTCCACATTTCGCCAAATCATAACCTTTTGTCCCATATCCAAAGTAATGCCGTGACTAATCACGAAATCAGCGCCAATGATAACATCGTCCACAATGTCGGCAACAATGAATACATGATTGACGCTAACGTTGGCAATGGTTAATTTCATATTTACTTTACCATAGACCGTGGCCGGTTCCCCAGTAGCTGTGCGCAGACTTACCCCACATAATAGTTCAATTGTTTTCTTGACTAAATCTGGCCTGACGATAGATGCCCCGGTGTCTATAGTAAAAACGCGCTTCTGACCGTTGATGTACCCAGAAGCAGTAAGATTGCTATTTTTCTGCTGTATTACGGATATGAAGATTGTGGGACCCTCATATGTGGGATCTAGCTCTTGCCCGATAGTGCTAGCTCGTTTTAGTTTTAAAGGTGATTCTTGTGATGATTGATGATTTGACTGCTGGTTGTTTCTTTGAGGCGAGGCAGATCCGGTTCGTTTTCTTGGTGCTTTGCAGTTTCGCTAAATATGACCAGATTTACCGCAGTTATAACATTTTACTCTGACTTTACTTTGCTTCTCAATAAACGTCTCCAAAACCTTTTTTAATTCGTCGATTATATTTCTCTCATTGTCAGCAACAACTTCGACATTTCGCACCTTACATATTTGCGGCTTTGAAATTATTTTCGCTGTTTCTTGGGCCAGTGCGAATGGAAATCAGAAAATTATGGTTTAGGTGTTGCACGAACTATTTCTGTTACACGCTGTTACGCTTTCAAGAACTACTGCTGCATTTCCTTTTAAGGCCACTCTATAGCTATTTCTTTGCCGTTCCACATGTTTCTAATGGCAACTGTATCAAACTGAACCTTGAACACATTAAATGGTGTGGTGCCATCAAAACTAGGGGCCTTTACTCTGCTAGAGGATTCTGGAATAATTCGCACCTGTCCATCTTGGCATTGAAGATTATTCGTCTTTATTTCTAGATCATTTAGTTTTTTATCAACACCTTTGGCTATTTCATTTTCTAAATCGGACTGCTTTTTATCAACGAATATGGCTTGTATATCTAGGCAGCTCTCTAAGTCGGACACCTTTTTATCAATGCCATTGTTAGCGAATGAAAACTACGCAGTGGTCAAATAACAGATGTTTTCGTAAAAATATTTTATTTCAACTGATCAACAAATTTAATAATAAACAAATAAGAGCGTGTAATAAAGAAAAACAATAATAAACAACAGTACTAAAAGTAACGGTACTTCTTGTGATACAAATTTATAAAAAAGAAAACATGAATTCAATTTAGTACAACAATTTTATGTATGAAATTGAGTTGCTCTTATATACTTGCATACTATGTATATAACATACGCTACCACAATACATATTTCATACATACACATAAATAGTAAAATACATATTCATGTTTAATTTTTGACAATAATTTTGTAAACAAATCACCGACATTTTGTTCGATTTCATTTAATAATATTTTGTCTTTAATATAATGATATCTAATATCAACATGTTTGCTTCGCTTCAAAGTCATCTGATTCTTGGCAAGAAATTGAGCACCTTGGTTGTCGCATAGGATTTTAGTTGGTTGACTGACATCAGAGTTGAAACCCATCTCTTTAAGTAGACAATGATGAAACGCAATTTCTTTGGCACCTTGGCACAGGGCAATATAGTCAGCCTCCATCGAGCTAAGGGCAACTATATGCTGTTTCTTCGATTCCCAACTAATAGGAGCCCCTGTGAAGAAAAGAACAAACCCACTAAATGACTTACGATCGATTGGATTCGATTCCCAATCTGCATCAGTATAACATGAAAGTTTTTCATCTTTCCCATAGGTTATAAAAACGCTTGAAGTATGCTTCAAGCAATGAAGAACATGTTTCGCAGCGGTAAAATGATTCTTATGAGGATGAGAGTTGAACTGACTTAAAACGGACACATTGTGAACAATGTCTGGTTGTGAAATTGTTGCAAGGTGTTCTTTCATATTTTCACCTTGACAATTTTCCGCACTTTAAAAATCTTGTTCCTGAGGGTAATGAAGTTAATGCTGCTTTACAGTTTGACATGTTCCGCATTTTTAACAATTCTGTGGTGTATCTACTTTGATGTATTTTGAACTCTCCTCTATCGCCATTTCTTTCAATTTCTAGTCTCAAGTAGTAGCTGACTGAACCACGATCAGGGGCTTCAATATGTTTGTTGAGTTTTTGGATTATCTTATAAATGGTTTTTCTATTACTGCATGCTATAATCATGTCGTCAACATAAATGGCAATTATATTAATTTCTTCTCATCACATATACGTAACTATCACTTTGACAACGATTAAAACCAAAACTAATTAAAATTTCGTTTATTTTGTCATTCCAGTCTTTACCAGCTTGTTTAAGACCATAAAGTAATTTGTTTGACTTACACACTTTATTTTTTCTTCAACAAACATCTCTTGTAAATACATGTACAAATCTTCCTTCAGTTCACCATTTAGATAGGCTGAAACTATGTCAACATGAGTAACTAATAATTTATAACGTGTAGACAATGACAATATTAGACGGATAGTACAGTGACGAACAACTGGTGCATATGTTTCTGCATAATTAACGTTAGGTTTTTGAAAACAACCTTGGGCTACGAGACGAGCTTTGTACTTTTCAATTAGTCCATCGGGTTTTCGCTTTGTTGTAAATATCCATTTGCAGCCAATAATATTTCTATTTTCTGGACGATCAACAAGATTAAAAATTTTATTTTTAATCAAGTTATCGAATTCTGAACACTTCTTATGGTTTCTTCAACGTTTCTCGAATCTGCAATTTCTTCTTCTATTTTATTTAATACTTCAGGTGTCGTGAGTAGTAGGGAAATAGGAAGGCAATAGTTTTTTTGTTTTTAATGAGGAATAAGAGCAATTTTGAAGAGCAAATTGTTTGTATGAAATTGAAAAGCAATTAATTTGTTTTTGTAATTTTTTCTTGTAAGTGCATTAATTAATTTCCGTTGGAGTCTTTGCTACATTTACTCCTATCGGACGCGTCCCCAGGTGGCGGATCGGGGGGATTGGTTGTAAGGCACATGATATACACACTCTACTGAATGGTGCATTCTGTCTCATCGCATGGGGGTATATATCATGTGCATTATCTCCGATCTTAGGGCTTTTACAGCTTCTCGCGGACCAAATAAATGTAGTGCACTTTAAGGTCAAGGTGGTAGGCAGCAGTGCTGAAGACCTGAATGGTTAGTTGGTGCCTAAACAAACTAACAGCTAACAGCTCCCCTCCAACGCCCATGGCACGGGTTGGTTGTAATTCTAGCCTAGTCCGCGCACGCCCTCACTGCGCGAGATGGTCCTTTTCCTTTACTGGCATACTCGTGGGACAAAATAGAAAAT
Organism: Protocalliphora azurea; assembly: GCA_932274085.1. NCBI lineage: Eukaryota > Metazoa > Arthropoda > Insecta > Diptera > Calliphoridae > Protocalliphora > Protocalliphora azurea. The sequence continues at coordinate 5,470,327 of OW026524.1, forward strand.
TCAGAAAATTTAAAAAATCGGACACAAGATGACGGACAGTCGCAGGGCGACAGGACTGAAATGGACGTAAGTACGGACGACGATAATGTGATGATAGGGGTCCAACGTGACATTCTTTTTCAGGAAAGTCAACTGTTGGGCCAGCTATCAGAGACGGATGAGATTCTGGGTATCTCGAGGGATTCCTTCACTGGGACCAGCGCCACTGAGAAACTTGAGAATCTTACTCTCGGCTCTGAAGATGAACATGAGATCACTGTAATCTCAGTTCGCGCTCAGAGTCTGGAGAAGAACTCGAGTGTTGAGGCGGGGTCTGAGCGGGGGGATGACTCGACGAACTCAGAGGATCATTCGTCTGGCAGTGGTTTAGTTCGGCAAAACGCGGTAATGCTTGATGCGACAACCGGCGATATAAACCGAACTAAAGAGGAGAATGCTCGTAGTGGCGCAAGAGCCTCTCTTGGTTATCTGCACAAGATAGCCAAGAGAGGCCCTTTGCCACTTACAGGTAAGGATAAGTACCTTATCAGGAAGCACAGGAGGAACGTCAAAAGATTCGAACGAATCTACGGTCCTGTCTGTGCCTCTTTGGGAATGTCTTATCCTGAAGGATTGTATGTGGATGCTGGCAACACTCCAGAAGTGTCTCGTGAGAGCACAGGAGAAAAGCCAACCTCTTCATCAATCCCTACCGGAGCGAACTATTCTGGTAGTGGCAACCCGGGCAAACCTGCAGTCCTAGTGAAGCAGCAGGCAACGTCTAGTAAGCCAACAACTACCATTGAAATGGTTGGTCATACACTATCCAGCAAACCTGGCAACCAACAAAAAGTTGTCAGAGATGCTAGGCCTGGAGATGATCAGCCATCAACTAGTAAGAGGACTTTACTTTCGAAGCCTGCCAGCTCCAGTAGTGGGGCTGTACGAGCTTCGATTGGGAAGCCCTCTACATCGAAGAACGCTGGTCAAAACCCATCCGGCTCTGTTAAAGGCCCTCATAGGGGGGTTGTTAAGAGGGCCAGGTCTGGGGATGACCAGCAACCTTCGATGGCCAAGAAGGTTGTTCACACGCCAAACAGCTCTAGTAAGGGCCTCCATAAGGAGGTCATTAAGAGAGCTGTATCAGGAGGTGAACAACCCTCAACATCGAAAAGAGCGAAGGAATCAGTGTTGCAGAATTGTATTCAAGCTGCTGTCATTGACAGGGTTGATCCAGATGGGAGGATCAGCGTTGAACAATGGCGACAAATTGAACACAAGCTCATTGAGGAAATCGCTCTTGTTAAAGGAAGGCCGGATGAGGTATCCTTCAAAGGCGCAGACTGGATGAAGGGTGTCAAGACTATTAACTGCGGGAACGAGAATTTCTCAGGAACGCAGTTGCTAGGTGCGACACTCTCTATCCAGGAGCGAAACTTGAGGTGATACTCGCATCTGAGCTGCCCCTGCGTCCAATAGTGACAGCATGGTTCCCTCCACCCATTTTAGAGGTTGGAACCATTCTGACAGTATTGGAAAATCAGAATAAGGGTCTTCTTACAGGTCAATGGAAGTTGGTTAACACCATGACTTGTAAGGAGAACCAAGGCAGAGACTTCAGATTCGCAGTGGATCAGGAGTCTCTGAAGAAGCTGGAGTCACTGGGGGGAGTTGTCAATTTCGGATTTTGGGTGATCAGTTTTAGGTTCAACAAATCTGATAAACCCAAAGAGGCTGTCAGTGGTGCAAATTAACTTGCATCACTGTGAGGCAGCCTCAACCGAACTGACAAGACTCCTCATTGACTCCAACGTGGACGTGGCCCTCATACAGGAACCCTGGATTAAGAACACCAGGGTATGTGGTCTGAGGGTCACGGGGTACAACCTGTTCATACCATCCTCAACGAAAAAGGTACGGACATTTATACTGGCTAGGAATAATCTAAATATTAATTTTCTTCATTCCTTTAGCAGTGGGGACCTTACAGTCGTCCAACAGGAAGCCGCAGGATGCAGCGGGCTTATAATGGCGGCTGTGTACATGCCGTATGAGGCAGCCGATCCACCAGGTATCGCTCTGCAGCAGTTGGAGGAGCACGCTAGGAGGAAAGGCGCGTACATGGTCTTGGGATGTGATGCGAATGCTCACCACTATCAATGGGGAAGCAGGGACATCAACAAAAGGGGTGAGTTGGTATACGATTTTATAACTTGTTATGATCTGCATATCTGTAATAGGGGTACTACTCCTACGTTCAGAGCGAAAGATAGGGAAACAGTTATAGATGTAACGCTGGCTAACCGTGGGGGAAATTATGTTATGGATTGGAGAGTAGTTTTGGATTACTCTTTTTCCGACCATAGCATGATATCTTTTGGTCTCGACTTTGAGAAGGCGAGGGAGCAGCCCTATAGGAACTCGAGAAGGACAGATTGGAAGTCCTTTAGGAGGTCAGTCTGTAGGGACCTTAGGGATACTGAGGACTGGAGAGATTCAGTTGAGGGTATCGAGTTGGCGGTGAATAATTTCACGAATGTTATTAGGAATAGTTTTGCGCTCAATTGTCCAGTGATTTATCCTGGGAAAAGGAAACAGCCGAAATGGTGGACTAGGGAACTTAGGGACCAGCGGTCTACAGTTAGGAAGCTGTTTAATAGAGCCAAACTAACGAGGAGCGATGAGGATTGGAATAGCTATAGGGATAGTTTCTCTAAGTATAAGAAGGACATTAGACGAGCAAAACGGACTTCATGGGTAAATTTCTGTGAATCGGTGGACTCTGTTAACGAGTTGTCTAGGTTTAGGCGAGTATTATCCAAGGACCCAGTGGCACCTGGATACATACAACGTGAGGATAACTCGTGGACAGAGTCTAGCTCAGAGTCCCTCAGTTTACTTATGGAGACTCATTTTCCAGGCTGTAAGGATATAGAATCTGTTGGAGGGACAGGTAGCGTCAGTGATAACCTACAACCCAAATCAGATGCTGGAGATACCGATGTGATAAGGGAGATGATCACTAGAGACAAAGTATTATGGGCAGTAAATTCATTCGAGCCATACAAATCTCCTGGCCCGGATGGAATATTTCCGACCATGCTACAGAATGTCGATGAAAGAGCCATCTCTCTATTGACGGAGGTTTTTAGGGAATGTCTTAGAATGAAGTACATTCCCAGGGGGTGGAGAGAGGTAAGGGTCATTTTCATACCCAAAACGGGTAAGACGACTCACTCGAAGCCCAGGGATTACAGACCGATCAGCCTATCGTCTTTTCTATTGAAGACAATAGAAAGACTGATCGATCTTTATCTTAGGACTAGCATAGGAACTCAGGTCATTAGCGAGTCTCAACATGCTTATCTCAAGGGTAAGTCCGTTGAGAGTGCTCTGCATGACGTTGTGAGTTACATTGAGCGAGGTTTGCTGCAGAGGGAATATACCATGGCGGCTTTTCTCGATATAGAGGGGGCCTTTAATAATATCACGATAGAGGCTATCGAGGAATCACTTGTTTCGCTGAATATAAGTGGATAATTCTGATGCTTAGCAGCAGGGTTATCAACTCAAACATGGGAGGCACTTATATGAGGAAACTCGTGACTAGGGGCACACCGCAAGGGGGGGTCCTTTCTCCATTACTGTGGCTCTTGGCCGTGAACGTCATTTTAAGACAGCTTGATGCTAAGGGACGGAAGATTGTGGCCTACGCCGATGACGTTGTTTTACTGGTCTCTGGTAAGTTTTTATCTACGATCAGTGAGGTCATGCAGACAGGTTTACGTGATCTGTCCCTTTGGGCCAACAGTAAGGGATTAGGGGTAAACCCCGGGAAAACGGAGCTAGCTTTGTTTACTAGGAAATACAAGGTCGAGCATTTTAGCTTGCCAGTATTGAACGGGATTGAGCTTGTATTGTCAAGTGAGGCCAAATACCTGGGTGTGTACTTGGACAGTAAATTGTCTTGGAGGAGAAACACTCAAGAGAGGGTCAAGAAGGGACTCAATGCCTATTACACCTGCAGGAACTCTATAGGCAAGAATTGGGGCCTTAAGCCGCAAGTTGTATACTGGATTTACACTTCGGTTGTTAGACCTATTCTTACTTATGGCTGTACAGTCTGGTGGAAGGTATTGGGTAGGAAAACGTACAGGAAACTTCTCTCTAAAGTTCAGAGGTGTGCTTCAGTTGACATCTCAGGTGCCAGGAGAAGTACACCTCAGGCGGCGCTGGACATAATCCTCCACCTTCTTCCAATTGAGGAATTCGTGAGGGGTATGGCTGTCCGTGGCCTATTTAGATTGAAGGAACTGGGTTTATTAGGTTCCTCTAGAGCGGGGCATGTCAGCATACTAGATGAAGTCAGATTCAACGGTCGGACACTATCCTTGGCTGAGCCTACGGATTATGTCGGGACTACGATTTGGTGTTACCTAGCAGGGACCTTTGGGATGGAGTAGAAAAGCTCTATGGAGGGTGCGCGGTCTTCACGGATGGTTCGAAAATGGAAGTTGGCACTGGTGCAGGTGTATACTTTATGGGAACTGATATCAGACGATCCTACAAATTGTCTGACGGTTGTAGTGTCTTTCAAGCAGAGATTCTTGGCATTTATAAGGCTCTAGGCTTGATTGAAGGGAATGTTGAACGAGGGTCTGAGATTACTATCTATGTTGATAGTCAGGCGGCGTTATTGGCTCTGACTAGTCATTTTGTTAGGTCCAGACTAGTACTTGAGTGCAGAAGGGAATTGAGAAGGTTAATGGATTCCTATATGATGAGACTCTGTTGGGTTCCTGGTCATTGTGACATTCTTGGCAACGAAATAGCCGATGAGCTAGCTCGCAGTGGCTCGGAGCTAGATAGGTCTTTCATAGAGTCATCTGTTAAGATTCCAATTGGGTCCTTCTTTAGGGCCATAGGGGAGTGGACTCTGGACAACACGAATCGAGCCTGGAATGACAGATCGGACTGCAGAGTTTTTAGGGCATTATGGCCTAGCTTAAAGCTGGCGGATTCCAGGCATCTTCCAGGTATGAGTCGTGGTAGTTTTAGAGTCATAGTAGGTATGATTACGGGTCACTTCCCAATAGGGAATATGATGAGTAAGTGGGATATTGGCACATCGGACTTTTGTAGAACGTGCGATGATGTTGAGGAGCTGGAGACTTTGGAGCACATACTCTGTCACTGCGTAGGGCTTCAGCGTAATAGGTTGAGGTGGTTTGGAAGCCATACACTACATGAACTAGGTGAGGTTAATGGCAAAGGACTTGTCAACCTCATAGAGTTTGTAATGGGAATAAAATGGCTTAGGAACAATCATAACTGATTGATTGGGTATAGGTTCCACTTTTCTCTTTTTTCTTCTTTTCATAAAGGGATCACAATGGGCCGTTTGGCCTCTGGGTGTAGGCGTGAATGCGCCGCCCTTTCCAACCTAACCTAACCATTAATAGGAGGAAAAATTGTTTTGCAATTTATGAAATTGAAAACCAATGTATTTATTTTGTATAATAATATGTATATATGTAATTATGTTAAAAGTACATACAAATAATTTATCAGGGGAGACAATTTTTTATTTATCTTTTTTGCACTTTTAATTGTGATGAAATTAAAAACTGATGACTCGTATAAATAGCGTTTGAGTACTTTTGGTTTATTCATCTACATATTTTTATATAGTTATTTTTGTTTTTGTAAGGTGGAAAATAAACTTGAGAATTGTTTTGTTTATATGAAAAAAAATAACCTTGTGTAAGGTTTTTGACATTAATGAAGATATATTTTATATTGTTGAGTATGGTGATGATTAATTTTGAATATTCTAATAACAAATTAAGGGGAAGTATTTTTTATTCACATTAAACATTTTTCATATCTAGAATACGTTTAAAATTAGTTTATGGCTCAATATTTATGTATTTATAATACTTTCTCAATTTGAAATATTAAGAGGTATACCCAAATTACTCTTCTTTGGAGATAAATTAGATTAGATATAAATATAATTGTCTGAAGTAAAATTATTTCAATCAGTTAATAAACATTTTGAAAGGCGGAACAAAAATGGAATCAAATAAAATTACAAATGCTGATATTGTTACGGCTTTCAATAAATTAAAAACAAGACCATATCTAGCAGCAAAGGATTTACTACCATCAAAGCCATGTAAGGTATTAAGTATGTTCCGCCATAAGAATAAATATGGAAATGTGGTGACGGCAGAGCTTGAAGAGGGAATGTTATATATTTCCAAACGATATAATAATTTGGAAGATAAAGTAATAGATGGAGTTAATAATGAACAATTTACTTTAAGGAGGAAGTTAGATAATGGTTTATATGTTTTGGAATTGGAGGATTTAATCAGTGAAAACTCCGCTGGAGAAGACGAAGTGGGAGAGTTTTTCATCCCAAATTCTCAACCATATTTAAGTTGGGAAAATAGTAAAATTCCAAGAAATTCTTAATAAAGAAATAGTTCATTAGTATATAAGTATCATTATTTTTAAAAACTAACTAATTGTAAAAAGAAAGCTTTATAATAAAGTTAGGTACCTCTGACAATTCCATTAACTCAATTGGTCATGGTGCACACCCTCCCGAATTCGACCCATTTTATATGAAAGTTTTGATTTTAGACCATATTTTTTCAAATCCCAAAGCACGAATCGACAAGCGGAATATATTTTAAGAATCTTCAATATGTTGTTAAAAGTTTTAAAGCAAAACCTACGGGACTTCGGAAAAATGTGGATTCTATAGCCAAAAATGTAAAAAATCCCATTTATGGGGATTTTCTTTAGCTTTTTTTTGAGAATTCGGGAAAACCCTACTCTTGATTGAAATTTGGTTAATAGGATCCACATTTCCTGCAAATTTAATTATGATATCTTTATAAACGAATATGTTATTACAATTAAAAAATTTGTATTTTCCCCAAAAACCCCAAATTGGGCCTTTTGTTTGGTTTATTTCTAACTAGCGAAAGAAATTTTAAAAATATGTATTCCAAATTAAGCTATATAATTGTTGGTTGCTTTTTTATAGCTTCAACTGTCATCACGTATTGACAACACTGCAACTCAATTGCATAATTATCTTTTGTTCTTGAATTCCTTTTTGCACTTTTATACTTCTTTTTATGTTTTAGTTGAATAAATGTTTGAATTGAAAACGGTCGTGTTTTATTTAACTAACAAAGATTATGGGCCCAGACCCGCTTGTTTGAAAGAAATTCCTGCAATAAATTTTTGATTAAGATAGTAAAAACGAAAAAATAATGACTTCTGTGGCCAGTGTGGAAAAACTCAATGGAGAAAATTACGCGACATGATCTATACAAATGAAAAGCCTGTTAATTACATTGGACTTGTGGGACGTAGTCCAAAGTGAATATCCAGTGGAAGCAGACAAGCAGGCAATTTGGAAGAATTTAGACCAGAAGGCACTCGCGATGATTAATTTGAGTGTAAGGCCCGGTGAACTCATTCATATTAAGGACTGCGAAACAGCAAAAGGTGCATGGGATTCCTTAAGCGGGCTCTATAAGGTAAACACAGCATGTAGGAAAGTGAATCTCTTCAAGAAGCTGGTGCGATTCAAGGTAAACCCTGGTGAAAAGATTTCAGCACAAATTGGAGATTTTCGTGGTATAATAGATGACTTAAAAAGCATTGGTGTTGAATTGAACGAAGATTTTGTTGCCGTGTTGTTGTTGTGTGCTTTACCAGAGGAGATGGAAAGCTTTGTTGTTGCTGTAGAAAGCAGAAACGATTTGCCTGGCATAGAACAGTTGGTTTCAAAAGTGTTGGAAGAGGAACGGCGGCAAGGAGACAAAAATAATTATAACGGTGATCGAGTTTTTTCTGCTAGTGAAAAACACAAACATGAACCAAATAGAAACAACAATAAATTCAACAGAAAAAATAATCGTATTGAGAAAGACAGCAAACGTAGTAACATCAAGTGCTATAAATGTGGACAGAAAGGGCACATTCGTTCTCAGTGCAAATTTGATGGTGGTGAGTCTGTCGCATCGGTGCTTTGCGCTGCAAATAAACAAGTGCAAAATAGTGAGCAGTGGATTTTGGACAGCGGCGCTTCGTCGCACATGTGCCGTAGCAGAAATTTATTTTCATCATTTCAACTGCATAAACAGAGAATTGTTCTGATGTCTGGCGAAACTGTGTATGCTGAGGGGAAGGGAACAGTGATGCTGAAGTCGACGTTTATGAATATAAAACTCATTAACGTACTTTATGTTCCTTGTCTTCACTCCAATTTTTTGTCTATAAGCAAATTCATAGAATTTGGTCATTCAGTGAGTTTTTCTGGAAACAGCGCGAATATTGTTAGCAAGGAAAACAAAAGAATGATGTTTGCTCTAAAAGGGAATGGTATATTTTTTGCTAAATTAAAAAGTGTGGCAGCAGCAGAGTATGTTTGTGGTGCAGCAGCAGAAAATGATTCTATTAAATGGCATGCTAGATTCGGTCACTTAAACAGCAAAGATTTGAATATGTTAAGCAGCAAAGGTATGGTACGAGGGTTGGATTTAAAATTACCGGAAAATTTTAAATGTGTAACTTGTGCTGTTGGAAAAATTTCCTCAAAACCATTCAACTCATATTCGAAAGTAAATACGAAAGCAGTGCTAGAGTTGGTGCACACTGATTTGTGTGGTCTACCTCAAAATTTATGGGCAGAGGCCATAAGCACATCTACGTATATAAGAAACAGAAGTCCAACGAAAATTCTTGGTGAAGTAACTCCATATGAGAAATGGCACAACAGAAAGCCATCCGTTGCACATTTCAGAACATTTGGATGCGATGCTGTAGTTTTACAGAAAAATCCAAAAGGTGGTAAACTAATGCCAAAAGGTGTGAAAATGAAACTGGTTGGTTATGAAAGTCTGACGAAAGGGTACCGGTTGTATAATTCAGAAAAACATGAAATAGTGAAGGCCAGAGATGTAATTTTTTTTTTGAAAATTCTTTTGAGAAAATGGAAGATGAAGAAGAATGTCCCGAAGAGTTTCATACCAATGTCTTCCATCAACAAGATGAGGCCGGAAATACATTTAAAGTTGATGAGTCTCAGTCCCCGTATCAATCGTTTGAAACTGCAAGCGAAGATGAAGCCTTGGATGAAGACGTGGAAGAGAAACAAGAAGAAATTGAAAATGTTAAGTCTGAAGAAAATGAAAAAAGAGGACGAGGAAGGAAAAAGCTAATTTTTTCAGGACAACCAGGTCGTCCAAAGAAGGTGTATGCGTCAGCAACCGAATTACTCAATTCTGTAATTGAGGACCCCAAAACCTTGTCTGATGCACTGAACTCCGATGATGCACCAGAATGGAAACGTGCTATGGAGCTGGAGTATGATTCCCTGATTAGAAACTACACCTGGTTACTTGTCGATAGGCTAAAGTCTAAAAATATTATCGGGTCGAAATGGGTTTTTATTATTAAGCGAAAACCGGATGATTATGTCGAAAGGTATAAGGCTCGATTGGTGGCCCAAGGATGATCCCAGAAGTTTAATATCGATTATCATGAGACGTTTGCACCGGTTGTACGCCACTCTACTATAAGAATTATCCTGGCACTAGCAGTTCAATACGAGTTACTGGTGAGACATGTAGATATTGTAGCAGCATATTTGAATGGTGAACTTGAAGACGAAGTATTTATGGAGCAACCACGAATGTTTAAGAGCTCAACTCATCCCAATAAGAAAGAAAGTTTCACGTAATCTCTTGGAGATGAAATTCCAGCGCTGTAATACTGACAACTGTGTATATTTTTGTAGAGATGGTGATTCCATTAGTGTCATTGCGTTGTATGTTGATGATATGATGGTGGCGTCTTCTACGGAAACAAAGATAAACCAAATAATTGCAAATCTTAATCAGTATGTTGAAGCTGACGATCGGGGACCAATTTCGTTTTATTTGGGATTAGAAATTGAACGAGAGGGCCAAAGGGGTTCAATAAGAATTCATCAAAAGCAGTACACCCAGGAATTACTTAAGTCCTGGAACATGGTCATCTCTAAACCTACATCTACGCCATGGGCAAATGGAACTATTTTAAAAAAATGTGATGATGACAACTGTGAATTGAATCTTAGAGAGTATCAAAGTTTGATAGGAAGCTTGAACTACCTAGCGGTTATTTCTAGACCAGACATTGTACATGTGGTCTCTAAGCTATCCCAGTTTAATTCTCACCCTCATGCAGAATACATGCAAGCATCCAGATGTCTACATATCGTATTCCAAAAAGCATCCTAGTATTTCGTGCTTTACAGATGCCGATTGGGGATGTGACTCTTGCGACCGCAAATCATATTCTGGTTTTGTAATATTTATCTCAGATGGTGCTGTCGCGTGGGAATCTAAAAAACAGACTGTTGTCGCTGTTAGTTCGATGGAGGCTGAATATGTAGCCCTATGCCAAGGTAGTAAAGGAAGTTGTTTTCACCAGAAGCCTGCTTGATGAGATTGGATTTGAAGAATTTACCAAACAGCCAACGCCCGTTTACTGCGAAAACCAAGGAGCGAACTTTATGGTTAAAAATCCAGCGGTACACAAACGCAGTAAACACATTGACATTAAATTCCACTACATAAGGGATCGATATAATGATGGGTCGATTGATGTCCACTATGTGTCGTCGGAGCAGAATGCAGCGGATATCTTTACCAAAGCCCTGTCCAAACAAAAACATATCCAAGCATGTGAACTTTTGAAAATTGAAATGTAAATTTCTTGTAAATGAAATAATAATTTTTTTTTATTGATTATAATTTGAGTTTGTAAATGCACTTGAGTTGAGCTGGGATATGTTGGTTGCTTTTTTATAGCTTCAACTGTCATCACGTATTGACAATAATACAACGTGGCTGTTATTTACTTTTTCCAACTGATCTGCAGAAAAATCTGCAACTATCCTGGTAGCTGTATTCTCAAGCAAAGAAGATCGCTCTACACATGCTTCCTTTTCGGTAACCGAAATAGTTGGTAAAATAGTTTGCTTTTTTCTTTAATATCTTTGTATGATGGTAAAATTGACTGTCCCTTTTCAAGCAGAGCTTTTCTTAAAATTTGATATTTGTTGCAGCTTAGGTCCAGTTCAAGCGTTAAAGCAGTTGCTTCTTCCTCTGTAAAGTTGGATTGTGATGTTAGAATAGGTAACTTTCGGCAATTCGATTAAGACGTTTTAGTGATGCCGTTGGCAGTATTTCAGGAATATTAATTGCACTCTTAGGTTGCTTCTCCTTTTTTAACATTTCTTTGAATGTATCAGAAACTTCTGCATTCGAAATTATAGAAAGCTTATGGGCCAGTCTTTTCTTCTTAGATCTTGTACTTAAATCATCATATGTTTTACAGGGTGCTCCAGTTGATATTTTGCACGACGATATTTCTATATCAGAATCGGAATTTTTAATCTGTTAGTACGATGATTCAGGGACTTCATTTTTACGTCATACAACTTTAAAAAGCTCTATATCTGAGATTTACCAATGACGTCGACTTTTGCATGATATGTAGTTTTTATGAATTCCACTATAGCTTCTGAACGATTAAGATCATTTTTAGATAAACTCCACAGAACACAACACAATTGTTCATGCTTCAATGTAATCACCATGGTAATCAATTTCGTTATGATGTTGATAAGGATTAGCTGCGCATTTATATATATCTATTAGATATATCGCACAGGTATATATATTTACAGGTTTCTGTGAATTTTCACCAGGTAAAATATATGAAAGAGTCAATTTGGGAGAGTACCTATACCGACTTTATTGATATTATATGTTGCTGTTAGGTATCACCGGAAAGGATACCTGTACATTGCCACTAGATCATAAATATATACATTTTTAACCATCACCAATATATTTTCTAAGTAGTTATTCACGCAAAGCTAAAGGCAAAGTATGTAAAAATATAGTCATATATACAATAAATTGGAAATATATACATATTTTTAAAATTTCTTTCGCTATTTAGAAATAAACCAAACAAAAGGCCCAATTTGGGGTTTTTGGAGAAAATACAAATATTTTAATTGTAATAACATATTTGTTTATAAAGATATCTTAATGAAATTTGCATGAAATGAGGATTTTATTAATATAAATAGGTAGGGTTTTCCTGAATTCCCGATAAAACTAATGAAAATTCCCAAAAATGGAATTTTTTAAATTTTTGGCTATAGAATCCACATTTTTCCGAATTAGCTTCGAACCTGAGGGGTTTATTGTGGCCCTCTTCCAAAGTTAATATTGTACTCTCCTCTGCTACGCCTATACCAAATTTCGTGAAAATCCAACCAGCCGATCAGAAGTTACAGATTTATTTTCAAAAAATTTCGATTCTGCCCCACTGTGCAATGGTGAAAGCTTTTTATTCAATGTTGTATGTTTACAACTACGTTAATAATTTCTACAAATATGTTGGCTGCTGTTAACATAACCAGAAAGGTCTCTAGAAGCATTGAAAAGCATTATTTAATTTTAAACGAGCCGTTAAAACCGTTATATTTGAATTTAAGTACAATTTTGTAACACTGCCCCTCGTTTAAGCCTGTTTGTCCCGAATAGGCACAGATTCACTTCTCCCATAGGCAGCTAGTCGTTCTAGATGTACGACCTCCATTTTAAATCTCGGCCTTTTTTTTTTTTTTTTTTTGTTCTGTACACCACGTCGTTTAATTCCTTAATCACCTTGTATGGTCCATCCCAATGGGTTTGTAGTTTGGGGGACAGTCCTTTCTTACGTTGTGGGTTATACAACGGTACAAGCTGACCTTCGTTAAATCCTTCAGAATTCGGTGCTCTATCGTATCTGGCTTTTATTTTGTCGCTGGTCATTTTTATTCATGATTTCATGAAGTTCGTTTAGGTCATTTTTCTCTTGGGAAGTGTTTTCATTATTTGTTGATGAGGGCCTAACGAGGGCTTTTGCTATTACAAGATCACTTGTTATTTCTGCTGGTTCTATCACCCACAAACTGTTGTCCTCACAATCTCCCTCCATACAAGCCCATATTAAAGTTTCCGACTGTGGTGGTAGTTGCTGATGCTCGACGGTAACTACCTCTCTTACTTGAGTCCTATATATATCCAAAGTAATGCCGTGACTAATCACGAAATCAGCGCCAATGATAACATCGTCCACAATGTCGGCAACAATGAATACATGATTGACGCTAACGTTGGCAATGGTTAATTTCATATTTACTTTACCATAGACCGTGGCCGGTTCCCCAGTAGCTGTGCGCAGACTTACCCCACATAATGGTTCAATTGTTTTCTTGACTAAATCTGGCCTGACGATAGATGCCCCGGTGTCTATAGTAAAAACGCGCTTCTGACCGTTGATGTACCCAGAAGCAGTAAGATTGCTATTTTTCTGCTGTATTACGGATATGAAGATTGTGGGACCCTCATATGTGGGATCTAGCTCTTGCCCGATAGTGCTAGCTCGTTTTAGTTTTAAAGGTGATTCTTGTGATGATTGATGATTTGACTGCTGGTTGTTTCTTTGAGGCGAGGCAGATCCGGTTCGTTTTCTTGGTGCTTTGCAGTTTCGCTAAATATGACCAGATTTACCGCAGTTATAACATTTTACTCTGACTTTACTTTGCTTCTCAATAAACGTCTCCAAAACCTTTTTTAATTCGTCGATTATATTTCTCTCATTGTCAGCAACAACTTCGACATTTCGCACCTTACATATTTGCGGCTTTGAAATTATTTTCGCTGTTTCTTGGGCCAGTGCGAATGGAAATCAGAAAATTATGGTTTAGGTGTTGCACGAACTATTTCTGTTACACGCTGTTACGCTTTCAAGAACTACTGCTGCATTTCCTTTTAAGGCCACTCTATAGCTATTTCTTTGCCGTTCCACATGTTTCTAATGGCAACTGTATCAAACTGAACCTTGAACACATTAAATGGTGTGGTGCCATCAAAACTAGGGGCCTTTACTCTGCTAGAGGATTCTGGAATAATTCTCTCCTGTCCATCTTGGCATTGAAGATTATTCGTCTTTATTTCTAGATCATTTAGTTTTTTATCAACACCTTTGGCTATTTCATTTTCTAAATCGGACTGCTTTTTATCAACGAATATGGCTTGTATATCTAGGCAGCTCTCTAAGTCGGACACCTTTTTATCAATGCCATTGTTAGCGAATGAAAACTACGCAGTGGTCAAATAACAAGATGTTTTCGTAAAAATATTTTATTTCAACTGATCAACAAATTTAATAATAAACAAATAAGAGCGTGTAATAAAGAAAAACAATAATAAACAACAGTACTAAAAGTAACGGTACTTCTTGTGATACAAATTTATAAAAAAGAAAACATGAATTCAATTTAGTACAACAATTTTATGTATGAAATTGAGTTGCTCTTATATACTTGCATACTATGTATATAACATACGCTACCACAATACATATTTCATACATACACATAAATAGTAAAATACATATTCATGTTTAATTTTTGACAATAATTTTGTAAACAAATCACCGACATTTTGTTCGATTTCATTTAATAATATTTTGTCTTTGATATAATGATATTTAATATAAACATGTTTGCTTCGCTTCAAAGTCATCTGATTCTTGGCAAGAAATTGAGCACCTTGGTTGTCGCATAGGATTTTAGTTGGTTGACTGACATCAGAGTTGAAACCCATCTCTTTAAGTAGGCAATGATGAAAGGCAATTTCTTTGGCACCTTGGCACAGGGCAATATAGTCAGCCTCCATCGAGCTAAGGGCAACTATATGCTGTTTCTTCGATTCCCAACTAATAGGAGCCCCTGTGAAGAAAAGAACAAACCCACTAAATGACTTACGATCGATTGGATTCGATTCCCAATCTGCATCAGCATAACATGAAAGTTTTTCATCTTTCCCATAGGTTATAAAAACGCTTGAAGTATGCTTCAAGCAATGAAGAACATGTCTCGCAGCGGTAAAATGATTCTTATGAGGATGAGAGTTGAACTGACTTAAAACGGACACAGTGTGAACAATGTCTGGTCGTGAAATTGTTGCAAGGTACATTAAACTACCGATTAGTGATTGGTGTTCTTTCATATTTTCACCTTGACAATTTTCCGCACTTTAAAAATCTTGTTCCTGAGGGCAATGAAGTTAATGCTGCTTTACAGTTTGACATGTTCCGCATTTTTAACAATTCTGTGGTGTATCTACTTTGATGTATTTTGAACTCTCCTCTATCGCCATTTCTTTCAATTTCTAGTCTCAAGTAGTAGCTGACTGGACCACGATCAGGGGCTTCAATATGTTTGTTGAGTTTTTGGATTATCTTATAAATGGTTTTTCTATTACTGCATGCTATAATCATGTCGTCAACATAAATGGCAATTATATTAATTTCTTCTCATCACATATACGCAACTATCACTTTGACAACGATTAAAACCAAAACTAATTAAAATTTCGTTTCTTTTGTCATTCCAGTCTTTACCAGCTTGTTTAAGACCATAAAGTAATTTGTTTAACTTACACACTTTATTTTTTTCTTCAACAAACATCTCTTGTAAATACATGTATAAATCTTCCTTCAGTTCACCATTTAGATAGGCTGAAACTATGTCAACATGAGTAACTAATAATTTATAACGTGTAGACAATGACAATATTAGACGGATAGTACAGTGACGAACAACTGGTGCATATGTTTCTGCATAATTAACGTTAGGTTTTTGAAAACAACCTTGGGCTACGAGACGAGCTTTGTACTTTTCAATTAGTCCATCGGGTTTTCGCTTTGTTGTAAATATCCATTTGCAGCCAATAATATTTCTATTTTCTGGACGATCAACAAGATTAAAAATTTTATTTTTAATCAAGTTATCGAATTCTGAACACTTCTTATGGTTTCATCAACGTTTCTCGAATCTGCAGTTTCTTCTTCTACTTTATTTAATACTTCAGGTGTCGTGAGTAGTAGGGAAATAGGAAGGCAATAGTTTTTTTGTTTTTAATGAGGAATAAGAGCAATTTTGAAGAGCAAATTGTTTGTATGAAATTGAAAAGCAATTAATTTGTTTTTGTAATTTTTTCTTGTAAGTGCATTAATAGGAGGAAAAATTGTTTTGCATTTTATGAAATTGAAAACCAATGTATTTATTTTGTATAATAATATGTATATATGTAATTATGTTAAAAGTACATACAAATAATTTATCAGGGGAGACAATTTTTTATTTATCTTTTTTGCACTTTTAATTGTGATGAAATTAAAAACTGATGACTCGTATAAATAGCATTTGAGTACTTTTGGTTTATTCATCTACATATTTTTATATAGTTATTTTTGTTTTTGTAAGGTGGAAAATAAACTTGAGAATTGTTTTGTTTATATGAAAAAAAAATAACCTTGTGTAAGGTTTTTGACATTAATGAAGATATATTTTATATTGTTGAGTATGGTGATGATTAATTTTGAGTATTCTAATAACAAATTAAGGGGAAGTATTTTTTATTCACATTAAACATTTTTCATATCTAGAATACGTTTAAAATTAGTTTATGGCTCAATATTTATGTATTTATAATACTTTCTCAATTTCAAATATTTAGAGGTATACCCAAATTACTCTTCTTTGGAGATAAATTAGATATTTTATATCTAAATATAATTGTCTGAAGTAAAATTATTTCAATCAGTTAATAAACATTTTAAAAGGCGGAACAAAACTGGAATCAAATAAAATTACAAATGCTGATATTGTTACGGCTTTCAATAAATTAAAAACAAGACCATATCTAGCAGCAAAGGATTTACTACCATCAAAGCCATGTAAGGTATTAAGTATGTTCCGCCATAAGAATAAATATGGAAATGTGGTGACGGCAGAGCTTGAAGAGGGAATGTTATATATTTCCAAACGATATAATAATTTGGAAGATAAAGTAATAGATGGAGTTAATAATGAACAATTTACTTTAAGGAGGAAGTTAGATAATGGTTTATATGTTTTGGAATTGGAGGATTTAATCAGTGAAAACTCCGCTGGAGAAGACGAAGTGGGAGAGTTTTTCATCCCAAATTCTCAACCATATTTAAGTTGGGAAAATAGTAAAATTCCAAGAAATTCTTAATAAAGAAATAGTTCATTAGTATATAAGTATCATTATTTTTAAAAACTAACTAATTGAAAAAAGAAAGCTTTATAATAAAGTTAGGTACCTCTGACAATTCCATTAACTCAATTGGTCATGGTGCACACCCTCCTGAATTCGACCCATTTTATATGAAAGTTTTGATTTTAGACCATATTTTCTCAAATCCCAAAGCACGAATCGACAAGCGGAATATATTTTAAGAATCTTCAATATGTTGTTAAAAGTTTTAAAGCAAAACCTACGGGACTTCGGAAAAATGTGGATTCTATAGCCAAAAATGTAAAAAATCTCATTTATGGGGATTTTCTTTAGTTTTTTTTGGGAATTCGGGAAAACCCTACTCTTGATTGAAATTTGGTTAATAGGATCCACATTTCCTGCAAATTTAATTATGATATCTTTATAAACGAATATGTTATTACAATTAAAAAATTTGTATTTTCCCCAAAAACCCCAAATTGGGCCTTTTGTTTGGTTTATTTCTAACTATCGAAAGAAATTTTAAAAATATGTATTCCAAATTAAGCTATATAATTGTTGGTTGCTTTTTTATAGCTTCAACTGTCATCACGTATTGACAACACTGCAACTCAATTGCATAATTATCTTTTGTTCTTGAATTCCTTTTTGCACTTTTATACTTCTTTTTATGTTTTAGTTGAATAAATGTTTGAATTGAAAACGGTCGTGTTTTATTTAACTAACAAAGATTATGGGCCCAGACCCGCTTGTTTGAAAGAAATTCCTGCAATAAATTTTTGATTAAGATAGTAAAAACGAAAAAATAATGACTTCTGTGGCCAGTGTGGAAAAACTCAATGGAGAAAATTACGCGACATGATCTATACAAATGAAAAGCCTGTTAATTACATTGGACTTGTGGGACGTAGTCCAAAGTGAATATCCAGTGGAAGCAGACAAGCAGGCAATTTGGAAGAATTTAGACCAGAAGGCACTCGCGATGATTAATTTGAGTGTAAGGCCCGGTGAACTCATTCATATTAAGGACTGCGAAACAGCAAAAGGTGCATGGGATTCCTTAAGCGGGCTCTATAAGGCAAACACAGCATGTAGGAAAGTGAATCTCTTCAAGAAGCTGGTGCGATTCAAGGTAAACCCTGGTGAAAAGATTTCAGCACAAATTGGAGATTTTCGTGGTATAATAGATGACTTAAAAAGCATTGGTGTTGAATTGAACGAAGATTTTGTTGCCGTGTTGTTGTTGTGTGCTTTACCAGAGGAGATGGAAAGCTTTGTTGTTGCTGTAGAAAGCAGAAACGATTTGCCTGGCATAGAACAGTTGGTTTCAAAAGTGTTGGAAGAGGAACGGCGGCAAGGAGACAAAAATAATTATAACGGTGATCGAGTTTTTTCTGCTAGTGAAAAACACAAACATGAACCAAATAGAAACAACAATAAATTCAACAGAAAAAATAATCGTATTGAGAAAGACAGCAAACATAGTAACATCAAGTGCTATAAATGTGGACAGAAAGGGCACATTCGTTCTCAGTGCAAATTTGATGGTGGTGAGTCTGTAGCATCGGTGCTTTGCGCTGCAAATAAACAAGTCCAAAGTAGTGAGCAGTGGATTTTGGACAGCGGCGCTTCGTCGCACATGTGCCGTAGCAGAAATTTATTTTCATCATTTCAACTGCATAAACAGAGAATTGTTCTGATGTCTGGCGAAACTGTGTATGCTGAGGGGAAGGGAACAGTGATGCTGAAGTCGACGTTTATGAATATAAAACTCATTAACGTACTTTATGTTCCTTGTCTTCACTCCAATTTTTTGTCTATAAGCAAATTCATAGAATTTGGTCATTCAGTGAGTTTTTCTGGAAACAGCGCGAACATTGTTAGCAAGGAAAACAAAATTATGATGTTTGCTCTAAAAGGGAATGGTATATTTTTTGCTAAATTAAAAAGTGTGGCAGCAGCAGAGTATGTTTGTGGTGCAGCAGCAGAAAATGATTCTATTAAATGGCATGCTAGATTCGGTCACTCAAACAGCAAAGATTTGAATATGTTAAGCAGCAAAGGTATGGTACGAGGGTTGGATTTAAAATTACCGGAAAATTTTAAATGTGTAACTTGTGCTGTTGGAAAAATTTCCTCAAAACCATTCAACTCATATTCGAAAGTAAATACGAAAGCAGTGCTAGAGTTGGTGCACACTGATTTGTGTGGGCCATTTAGGGTGAAATCACAAGGCGGTGCGGTATATATATTGACGTTTATAGATGACTTCTCACGATATGTTTTTACATACTTTTTGAAGCAAAAGTCTGATGCGTTTGATGTCTTTATTCAGTATGTTGCTATGGTGGAGAAGCAGAGTGGCCGCAAATTGTTACGAATCCGAAGTGATAATGGTAGAGAATACTTGAATTCCAAATTTAAGTATTATTTTCGGAAAAACGGTATACTGCATCAAACAACTGTGAGTCACACACCACAGCAGAATGGTGTGGCCGAAAGGGCGAACCGCACTCTTGTCGAAATGTCCCGGTGTATGTTACAGGAATCTGGTCTACCTCAAAATTTATGGGCAGAGGCCATAAGCACATCTACGTATATAAGAAACAGAAGTCCAACGAAAATTCTTGGTGAAGTAACTCCATATGAGAAATGGCACAACAGAAAGCCATCCGTTGCACATTTCAGAACATTTGGATGCGATGCTGTAGTTTTACAGAAAAATCCAAAAGGTGGTAAACTAATGCCAAAAGGTGTGAAAATGAAACTGGTTGGTTATGAAAGTCTGACGAAAGGGTACCGGTTGTATAATTCAGAAAAACATGAAATAGTGAAGGCCAGAGATGTAATTTTTTTTTGAAAATTCTTTTGAGAAAATGGAAGATGAAGAAGAATGTCCCGAAGAGTTTCATACCAATGCCTTCCATCAACAAGATGAGGCCGGAAATACATTTAAAGTTGATGAGTCTCAGTCCCCGTATCAATCGTTTGAAACTGCAAGCGAAGATGAAGCCTTGGATGAAGACGTGGAAGAGAAACAAGAAGAAATTGAAAATGTTAAGTCTGAAGAAAATGAAAAAAGAGGACGAGGAAGGAAAAAGCTAATTTTTTCAGGACAACCAGGTCGTCCAAAGAAGGTGTATGCGTCAGCAACCGAATTACTCAATTCTGTAATTGAGGACCCCAAAACCTTGTCTGATGCACTGAACTCCGATGATGCACCAGAATGGAAACGTGCTATGGAGCTGGAGTATGATTCCCTGATTAGAAACTACACCTGGTTACTTGTCGATAGGCTAAAGTCTAAAAATATTATCGGGTCGAAATGGGTTTTTATTATTAAGCGAAAACGGGATGGTTCTGTCGAAAGGTATAAGGCTCGATTGGTGGCCCAAGGATGATCCCAGAAGTTTAATATCGATTATCATGAGACGTTTGCACCGGTTGTACGCCACTCTACTATAAGAATTATCCTGGCACTAGCAGTTCAATACGAGTTACTGGTGAGACATGTAGATATTGTAGCAGCATATTTGAATGGTGAACTTGAAGACGAAGTATTTATGGAGCAACCACGAATGTTTAAGAGCTCAACTCATCCCAATAAGAAAGAAAGTTTCACGTAATCTCTTGGAGATGAAATTCCAGCGCTGTAATACTGACAACTGTGTATATTTTTGTGGAGATGGTGATTCCATTAGTGTCATTGCGTTGTATGTTGATGATATGATGGTGGCGTCTTCTACGGAAACAAAGATAAACCAAATAATTGCAAATCTTAATCAGTATGTTGAAGCTGACGATCGGGGACCAATTTCGTTTTATTTGGGATTAGAAATTGAACGAGAGGGCCAAAGGGGTTCAATAAGAATTCATCAAAAGCAGTACACCCAGGAATTACTTAAGTCCTGGAACATGGTCATCTCTAAACCTACATCTACGCCATGGGCAAATGGAACTATTTTAAAAAAATGTGATGATGACAATTGTGAATTGAATCTTAGAGAGTATCAAAGTTTGATAGGAAGCTTGAACTACCTAGCGGTTATTTCTAGACCAGACATTGTACATGTGGTCTCGAAGCTATCCCAGTTTAATTCTCACCCTCATGCAGAATACATGCAAGCATCCAAGTATTTGTTAAGATACCTCGTGAAATATCCAGATGTCTACATATCGTATTCCAAAAAGCATCCTAGTATTTCGTGCTTTACAGATGCCGATTGGGGATGTGACTCTTGCGACCGCAAATCATATTCTGGTTTTGTAATATTTATCTCAGATGGTGCTGTCGCGTGGGAATCTAAAAAAACAGACTGTTGTCGCTGTTAGTTCGATGGAGGCTGAATATGTAGCCCTATGCCAAGGTAGTAAAGGAAGTTGTTTTCACCAGAAGCCTGCTTGATGAGATTGGATTTGAAGAATTTACCAAACAGCCAACGCCCGTTTACTGCGAAAACCAAGGAGCGAACTTTATGGTTAAAAATCCAGCGGTACACAAACGCAGTAAACACATTGACATTAAATTCCACTACATAAGGGATCGATATAATGATGGGTCGATTGATGTCCACTATGTGTCGTCGGAGCAGAATGCAGCGGATATCTTTACCAAAGCCCTGTCCAAACAAAAACATATCCAAGCATGTGAACTTTTGAAAATTGAAATGTAAATTTCTTGTAAATGAAATAATAATTTTTTTTTATTGATTATAATTTGAGTTTGTAAATGCACTTGAGTTGAGCTGGGATATGTTGGTTGCTTTTTTATAGCTTCAACTGTCATCACGTATTGACAATAATACAACGTGGCTGTTATTTACTTTTTCCAACTGATCTGCAGAAAAATCTGCAACTATCCTGGTAGCTGTATTCTCAAGCAAAGAAGATCGCTCTACACATGCTTCCTTTTCGGTAACCGAAATAGTTGGTAAAATAGTTTGCTTTTTTCTTTAATATCTTTGTATGATGGTAAAATTGACTGTCCCTTTTCAAGCAGAGCTTTTCTTAAAATTTGATATTTGTTGCAGCTTAGGTCCAGTTCTCTCTGTAAAGTTGGATTGTGATGTTAGAATAGGTACACTTTCGGCAATTCGATTAAGACGTTTTAGTGATGCCGTTGGCAGTATTTCAGGAATATTAATTGCACTCTTAGGTTGCTTCTCCTTTTTTAACATTTCTTTGAATGTATCAGAAACTTCTGCATTCGAAATTATAGAAAGCTTATGGGCCAGTCTTTTCTTCTTAGATCTTGTACTTAAATCATCATATGTTTTACAGGGTGCTCCAGTTGATATTTTGCACGACGATATTTCTATATCAGAATCGGAATTTTTAATCTGTTAGTACGATGATTCAGGGACTTCATTTTTACGTCATACAACTTTAAAAAGCTCTATATCTGAGATTTACCAATGACGTCGACTTTTGCATGATATGTAGTTTTTATGAATTCCACTATAGCTTCTGAACGATTAAGATCATTTTTAGATAAACTCCACAGAACACAACACAATTGTTCATGCTTCAATGTAATCACCATGGTAATCAATTTCGTTATGATGTTGATAAGGATTAGCTGCGCATTTATATATATCTATTAGATATATCGCACAGGTATATATATTTACAGGTTTCTGTGAATTTTCACCAGGTAAAATATATGAAAGAGTCAATTTGGGAGAGTACCTATACCGACTTTATTGATATTATATGTTGCTGTTAGGTATCACCGGAAAGGATACCTGTACATTGCCACTAGATCATAAATATATACATTTTTAACCATCACCAATATATTTTCTAAGTAGTTATTCACGCAAAGCTAAAGGCAAAGTATGTAAAAATATAGTCATATATACAATAAATTGGAAATATATACATATTTTTAAAATTTCTTTCGCTATTTAGAAATAAACCAAACAAAAGGCCCAATTTGGGGTTTTTGGAGAAAATACAAATATTTTAATTGTAATAACATATTTGTTTATAAAGATATCTTAATGAAATTTGCATGAAATAAGGATTTTATTAATATAAATAAAAGCGCGTTAACCAAATTTCAATCAGGGGTAGGGTTTTCCTGAATTCCCGATAAAACTAATGAAAATTCCCAAAAATGGAATTTTTTAAATTTTTGGCTATAGAATCCACATTTTTCCGAATTAGCTTCGAACCTGAGGGGTTTATTGTGGCCCTCTTCCAAAGTTAATATTGTACTCTCCTCTGCTACGCCTATACCAAATTTCGTGAAAATCCAACCAGCCGATCAGAAGTTACAGATTTATTTTCAAAAAATTTCGATTCTGCCCCACTGTGCAATGGTGAAAGCTTTTTATTCAATGTTGTATGTTTACAACTACGTTAATAATTTCTACAAATATGTTGGCTGCTGTTAACATAACCAGAAAGGTCTCTAGAAGCATTGAAAAGCATTATTTAATTTTAAACGAGCCGTTAAAACCGTTATATTTGAATTTAAGTACAATTTTGTAACACTGCCCCTCGTTTAAGCCTGTTTGTCCCGAATAGGCACAGATTCACTTCTCCCATAGGCAGCTAGTCGTTCTAGATGTACGACCTCCATTTTAAATCTCGGCCTTTTTTCTTTTTTTTTGTTCTGTACACCACGTCGTTTAATTCCTTAATCACCTTGTATGGTCCATCCCAATGGGTTTGTAGTTTGGGGGACAGTCCTTTCTTACGTTGTGGGTTATACAACGGTACAAGCTGACCTTCGTTAAATCCTTCAGAATTCGGTGCTCTATCGTATCTGGCTTTTATTTTGTCGCTGGTCATTTTTATTCATGATTTCATGAAGTTCGTTTAGGTCATTTTTCTCTTGGGAAGTGTTTTCATTATTTGTTGATGAGGGCCTAACGAGGGCTTTTGCTATTACAAGATCACTTGTTATTTCTGCTGGTTCTATCACCCACAAACTGTTGTCCTCACAATCTCCCTCCATACAAGCCCATATTAAAGTTTCCGACTGTGGTGGTAGTTGCTGATGCTCGACGGTAACTACCTCTCTTACTTGAGTCCTATTTTCATATCCGACGTCAAGGGGTATCTCCACATTTCGCCAAATCATAACCTTTTGTCCCATATCCAAAGTAATGCCGTGACTAATCACGAAATCAGCGCCAATGATAACATCGTCCACAATGTCGGCAACAATGAATACATGATTGACGCTAACGTTGGCAATGGTTAATTTCATATTTACTTTACCATAGACCGTGGCCGGTTCCCCAGTAGCTGTGCGCAGACTTACCCCACATAATGGTTCAATTGTTTTCTTGACTAAATCTGACCTGACGATAGATGCCCCGGTGTCTATAGTAAAAACGCGCTTCTGACCGTTGATGTACCCAGAAGCAGTAAGATTGCTATTTTTCTGCTGTATTACGGATATGAAGATTGTGGGACCCTCATATGTAGGATCTAGCTCTTGCCCGATAGTGCTAGCTCGTTTTAGTTTTAAAGGTGATTCTTGTGATGATTGATGATTTGACTGCTGGTTGTTTCTTTGAGGGGAGGCAGATCCGGTTCGTTTTCTTGGTGCTTTGCAGTTTCGCTGAATATGACCAGATTTACCGCAGTTATAACATTTTACTCTGACTTTACTTTGTTTCTCAATAAACGTCTCCAAAACCTTTTTTAATTCGTCGATTATATTTCTCTCATTGCCAGCAACAACTTCGACATTTCGCACCTTACATATCTGCGGCTTTGAAATTATTTTCGCTGTTTCTTGGGCCAGTGCGAATGGAAATCAGAAAATTATGGTTTAGGTGTTGCACGAACTATTTCTGTTACACGCTGTTACGCTTTCAAGAACTACTGCTGCATTTCCTTTTAAGGCCACTCTATAGCTATTTCTTTGCCGTTCCACATGTTTCTAATGGCAACTGTATCAAACTGAAACTTGAACACATTAAATGGTGTGGTGCCATCAAAACTAGGGGCCTTTACTCTGCTAGAGGATTCTGGAATAATTCGCACCTGTCCATCTTGGCATTGAAGATTATTCGTCTTTATTTCTAGATCATTTAGTTTTTTATCAACACCTTTGGCTATTTCATTTTCTAAATCGGACTGCTTTTTATCAACAAATATGGCTTGTATATCTAGGCAGCTCTCTAAGTCGGACACCTTTTTATCAATGCCATTGTTAGCGAATGAAAACTACGCAGTGGTCAAATAACAAGATGTTTTCGTAAAAATATTTTATTTCAACTGATCAACAAATTTAATAATAAACAAATAAGAGCGTGTAATAAAGAAAAACAATAATAAACAACAGTACTAAAAGTAACGGTACTTCTTGTGATACAAATTTATAAAAAAGAAAACATGAATTCAATTTAGTACAACAATTTTATGTATGAAATTGAGTTGCTCTTATATACTTGCATACTATGTATATAACATACGCTACCACAATACATATTTCATACATACACATAAATAGTAAAATACATATTCATGTTTAATTTTTGACAATAATTTTGTAAACAAATCACCGACATTTTGTTCGATTTCATTTAATAATATTTTGTCTTTAATATAATGATATCTAATATAAACATGTTTGCTTCGCTTCAAAGTCATCTGATTCTTGGCAAGAAATTGAGCACCTTGGTTGTTGCATAGGATTTTAGTTGGTTGACTGACATCAGAGTTGAAACCCATCTCTTTAAGTAGACAATGATGAAAGGCAATTTCTTTGGCACCTTGGCACAGGGCAATATAGTCAGCCTCCATCGAGCTAAGGGCAACTATATGCTGTTTCTTCGATTCCCAACTAATAGGAGCCCCTGTGAAGAAAAGAACAAACCCACTAAATGACTTACGATCGATTGGATTCGATTCCCAATCTGCATCAGCATAACATGAAAGTTTTTCATCTTTCCCATAGGTTATAAAAACGCTTGAAGTATGCTTCAAGCAATGAAGAACATGTCTCGCAGCGGTAAAATGATTCTTATGAGGATGAGAGTTGAACTGACTTAAAACGGACACAGTGTGAACAATGTCTGGTCGTGAAATTGTTGCAAGGTACATTAAACTACCGATTAGTGATTGGTGTTCTTTCATATTTTCACCTTGACAATTTTCCGCACTTTAAAAATCTTGTTCCTGA
Organism: Protocalliphora azurea; assembly: GCA_932274085.1. NCBI lineage: Eukaryota > Metazoa > Arthropoda > Insecta > Diptera > Calliphoridae > Protocalliphora > Protocalliphora azurea. Next base: position 5,496,637 of record OW026524.1, read on the forward strand.
GGGCAATGAAGTTAATGCTGCTTTACAGTTTGACATGTTCCGCATTTTTAACAATTCTGTGGTGTATCTACTTTGATGTATTTTGAACTCTCCTCTATCGCCATTTCTTTCAATTTCTAGTCTCAAGTAGTAGCTGACTGGACCACGATCAGGGGCTTCAATATGTTTGTTGAGTTTTTGGATTATCTTATAAATGGTTTTTCTATTACTGCATGCTATAATCATGTCGTCAACATAAATGGCAATTATATTAATTTCTTCTCATTACATATACGCAACTATCACTTTGACAACGATTAAAACCAAAACTAATTAAAATTTCGTTTATTTTGTCATTCCAGTCTTTACCAGCTTGTTTAAGATCATAAAGTAATTTGTTTAACTTACACACTTTATTTTGTTCTTCAACAAACATCTCTTGTAAATACATGTATAAATCTTCCTTCAGTTCACCATTTAGATAGGCTGAAACTATGTCAACATGAGTAACTAATAATTTATAACGTGTAAACAATGACAATATTAGACGGATAGTACAGTGACGAACAACTGGTGCATATGTTTCTGCATAATTAACGTTAGGTTTTTGAAAACAACCTTGGGCTACGAGACGAGCTTTGTACTTTTCAATTAGTCCATCGGGTTTTCGCTTTGTTGTAAATATCCAATTGCAGCCAATAATATTTCTATTTTCTGGACGATCAACAAGATTAAAAATTTTATTTTTAATCAAGTTATCGAATTCTGAACACTTCTTATGGTTTCATCAACGTTTCTCGAATCTGCAGTTTCTTCTTCTACTTTATTTAATACTTCAGGTGTCGTGAGTAGTAGGGAAATAGGAAGGCAATAGTTTTTTTGTTTTTAATGAGGAATAAGAGCAATTTTGAAGAGCAAATTGTTTGTATGAAATTGAAAAGCAATTAATTTGTTTTTGTAATTTTTTCTTGTAAGTGCATTAATAGGAGGAAAAATTGTTTTGCATTTTATGAAATTGAAAACCAATGTATTTATTTTGTATAATAATATGTATATATGTAATTATGTTAAAAGTACATACAAATAATTTATCAGGGGAGACAATTTTTTATTTATCTTTTTTGCACTTTTAATTGTGATGAAATTAAAAACTGATGACTCGTATAAATAGCATTTGAGTACTTTTGGTTTATTCATCTACATATTTTTATATAGTTATTTTTGTTTTTGTAAGGTGGAAAATAAACTTGAGAATTGTTTTGTTTATATGAAAAAAAAATAACCTTGTGTAAGGTTTTTGACATTAATGAAGATATATTTTATATTGTTGAGTATGGTGATGATTAATTTTGAGTATTCTAATAACAAATTAAGGGGAAGTATTTTTTATTCACATTAAACATTTTTCATATCTAGAATACGTTTAAAATTAGTTTATGGCTCAATATTTATGTATTTATAATACTTTCTCAATTTGAAATATTAAGAGGTATACCCAAATTACTCTTCTTTGGAGATAAATTAGATATTTTATATCTAAATATAATTGTCTGAAGTAAAATTATTTCAATCAGTTAATAAACATTTTAAAAGGCGGAACAAAAATGGAATCAAATAAAATTACAAATGCTGATATTGTTACGGCTTTCAATAAATTAAAAACAAGACCATATCTAGCAGCAAAGGATTTACTACCATCAAAGCCATGTAAGGTATTAAGTATGTTCCGCCATAAGAATAAATATGGAAATGTGGTGACGGCAGAGCTTGAAGAGGGAATGTTATATATTTCCAAACGATATAATAATTTGGAAGATAAAGTAATAGATGGAGTTAATAATGAACAATTTACTTTAAGGAGGAAGTTAGATAATGGTTTATATGTTTTGGAATTGGAGGATTTAATCAGTGAAAACTCCGCTGGAGAAGACGAAGTAGGAGAGTTTTTCATCCCAAATTCTCAACCATATTTAAGTTGGGAAAATAGTAAAATTCCAAGAAATTCTTAATAAAGAAATAGTTCATTAGTATATAAGTATCATTATTTTTAAAAACTAACTAATTGTAAAAAGAAAGCTTTATAATAAAGTTAGGTACCTCTGACAATTCCATTAACTCAATTGGTCATGGTGCACACCCTCCCGAATTCGACCCATTTTATATGAAAGTTTTGATTTTAGACCATATTTTCTCAAATCCCAAAGCACGAATCGACAAGCGGAATATATTTTAAGAATCTTCAATATGTTGTTAAAAGTTTTAAAGCAAAACCTACGGGACTTCGGAAAAATGTGGATTCTATAGCCAAAAATGTAAAAAATCCCATTTATGGGGATTTTCTTTAGTTTTTTTTTTGGGAATTCGGGAAAACCCTACTCTTGATTGAAATTTGGTTAATAGGATCCACATTTCCTGCAAATTTAATTATGATATCTTTATAAACGAATATGTTATTACAATTAAAAAATTTGTATTTTCCCCAAAAACCCCAAATTGGGCCTTTTGTTTGGTTTATTTCTAACTAGCGAAAGAAATTTTAAAAATATGTATTCCAAATTAAGCTATATAATTGTTGGTTGCTTTTTTATAGCTTCAACTGTCATCACGTATTGACAACACTGCAACTCAATTGCATAATTATCTTTTGTTCTTGAATTCCTTTTTGCACTTTTGTACTTCTTTTTATGTTTTAGTTGAATAAATGTTTGAATTGAAAACGGTCGTGTTTTATTTAACTAACAAAGATTATGGGCCCAGACCCGCTTGTTTGAAAGAAATTCCTGCAATAAATTTTTGATTAAGATAGTAAAAACGAAAAAATAATGACTTCTGTGGCCAGTGTGGAAAAACTCAATGGAGAAAATTACGCGACATGATCTATACAAATGAAAAGCCTGTTAATTACATTGGACTTGTGGGACGTAGTCCAAAGTGAATATCCAGTGGAAGCAGACAAGCAGGCAATTTGGAAGAATTTAGACCAGAAGGCACTCGCGATGATTAATTTGAGTGTAAGGCCCGGTGAACTCATTCATATTAAGGACTGCGAAACAGCAAAAGGTGCATGGGATTCCTTAAGCGGGCTCTATAAGGCAAACACAGCATGTAGGAAAGTGAATCTCTTCAAGAAGCTGGTGCGATTCAAGGTAAACACTGGTGAAAAGATTTCAGCACAAATTGGAGATTTTCGTGGTATAATAGATGACTTAAAAAGCATTGGTGTTGAATTGAACGAAGATTTTGTTGCCGTGTTGTTGTTGTGTGCTTTACCAGAGGAGATGGAAAGCTTTGTTGTTGCTGTAGAAAGCAGAAACGATTTGCCTGGCATAGAACAGTTGGTTTCAAAAGTGTTGGAAGAGGAACGGCGGCAAGGAGACAAAAATAATTATAACGGTGATCGAGTTTTTTCTGCTAGTGAAAAACACAAACATGAACCAAATAGAAACAACAATAAATTCAACAGAAAAAATAATCGTATTGAGAAAGACAGCAAACGTAGTAACATCAAGTGCTATAAATGTGGACAGAAAGGGCACATTCGTTCTCAGTGCAAATTTGATGGTGGTGAGTCTGTCGCATCGGTGCTTTGCGCTGCAAATAAACAAGTGCAAAATAGTGAGCAGTGGATTTTGGACAGCGGCGCTTCGTCGCACATGTGCCGTAGCAGAAATTTATTTTCATCATTTCAACTGCATAAACAGAGAATTGTTCTGATGTCTGGCGAAACTGTGTATGCTGAGGGGAAGGGAACAGTAATGCTGAAGTCGACGTTTATGAATATAAAACTCATTAACGTACTTTATGTTCCTTGTCTTCACTCCAATTTTTTTGTCTATCAGCAAATTCATAGAATTTGGTCATTCAGTGAGTTTTTCTGGAAACAGCGCGAATATTGTTAGCAAGGAAAACAAAAGAATGATGTTTGCTCTAAAAGGGAATGGTATATTTTTTGCTAAATTAAAAAGTGTGGCAGCAGCAGAAAATGATTCTATTAAATGGCATGCTAGATTCGGTCACTCAAACAGCAAAGATTTGAATATGTTAAGCAGCAAAGGTATGGTACGAGGGTTGGATTTAAAATTACCGGAAAATTTTAAATGTGTAACTTGTGCTGTTGGAAAAATTTCCTCAAAACCATTCAACTCATATTCGAAAGTAAATACGAAAGCAGTGCTAGAGTTGGTGCACACTGATTTGTGTGGGCCATTTAGGGTGAAATCACAAGGCGGTGCGGTATATATATTGACGTTTATAGATGACTTCTCACGATATGTTTTTACATACTTTTTGAAGCAAAAGTCTGATGCGTTTGATGTCTTTATTCAGTATGTTGCTATGGTGGAGAAGCAGAGTGGCCGCAAATTGTTACGAATCCGAAGTGATAATGGTAGAGAATACTTGAATTCCAAATTTAAGTATTATTTTCGGAAAAACGGTATACTGCATCAAACAACTGTGAGTCACACACCACAGCAGAATGGTGTGGCCGAAAGGGCGAACCGCACTCTTGTCGAAATGTCCCGGTGTATGTTACAGGAATCTGGTCTACCTCAAAATTTATGGGCAGAGGCCATAAGCACATCTACGTATATAAGAAACAGAAGTCCAACGAAAATTCTTGGTGAAGTAACTCCATATGAGAAATGGCACAACAGAAAGCCATCCGTTGCACATTTCAGAACATTTGGATGCGATGCTGTAGTTTTACAGAAAAATCCAAAAGGTGGTAAACTAATGCCAAAAGGTGTGAAAATGAAACTGGTTGGTTATGAAAGTCTGACGAAAGGGTACCGGTTGTATAATTCAGAAAAACGTGAAATAGTGAAGGCCAGAGATGTAATTTTTTTTTGGAAAATTCTTTTGAGAAAATGGAAGATGAAGATGAATGTCCCGAAGAGTTTCATACCAATGTCTTCCATCAACAAGATGAGGCCGGAAATACATTTAAAGTTGATGAGTCTCAGTCCCCGTATCAATCGTTTGAAACTGCAAGCGAAGATGAAGCCTTGGATGAAGACGTGGAAGAGAAACAAGAAAAAATTGAAAATGTTAAGTCTGAAGAAAATGAAAAAAGAGGACGAGGAAGGAAAAAGCTAATTTTTTCAGGACAACCAGGTCGTCCAAAGAAGGTGTATGCGTCAGCAACCGAATTACTCAATTCTGTAATTGAGGACCCCAAAACCTTGTCTGATGCACTGAACTCCGATGATGCACCAGAATGGAAACGTGCTATGGAGCTGGAGTATGATTCCCTGATTAGAAACAACACCTGGGTACTTGTCGATAGGCTAAAGTCTAAAAATATTATCGGGTCGAAATGGGTTTTTATTATTAGGCGAAACCGGATGGTTCTGTCGAAAGGTATAAGGCTCGATTGGTGGCCCAAGGATGATCCCAGAAGTTTAATATCGATTATCATGAGACGTTTGCACCGGTTGTACGCCACTCTACTATAAGAATTATCCTGGCACTAGCAGTTCAATACGAGTTACTGGTGAGACATGTAGATATTGTAGCAGCATATTTGAATGGTGAACTTGAAGACGAAGTATTTATGGAGCAACCACGAATGTTTAAGAGCTCAACTCATCCCAATAAGAAAGAAAGTTTCACGTATTCTCTTGGAGATGAAATTCCAGCGCTGTAATACTGACAACTGTGTATATTTTTGTAGAGATGGTGATTCCATTAGTGTCATTGCGTTGTATGTTGATGATATGACGGTGGCGTCTTCTACGGAAACAAAGATAAACCAAATAATTGCAAATCTTAATCAGTATGTTGAAGCTGACGATCGGGGACCAATTTCGTTTTATTTGGGATTAGAAATTGAACGAGAGGGCCAAAGGGGTTCAATAAGAATTCATCAAAAGCAGTACACCCAGGAATTACTTAAGTCCTGGAATATGATCATCTCTAAACCTACATCTACGCCATGGGCAAATGGAACTATTTTAAAAAAATGTGATGGTGACAATTGTGAATTGAATCTTAGAGAGTATCAAAGTTTGATAGGAAGCTTGAACTACCTAGCGGTTATTTCTAGACCAGACATTGTACATGTGGTCTCGAAGCTATCCCAGTTTAATTCTCACCCTCATGCAGAATACATGCAAGCATCCAAGTATTTGTTAAGATACCTCGTGAAACATCCAGATGTCTACATATCGTATTCCAAAAAGCATCCTAGTATTTCGTGCTTTACAGATGCCGATTGGGGATGTGACTCTTGCGACCGCAAATCATATTCTGGTTTTGTAATATTTATCTCAGATGGTGCTGTCGCGTGGGAATCTAAAAAACAGACTGTTGTCGCTCTTAGTTCGATGGAGGCTGAGTATGTAGCCCTATGCCAAGGTAGTAAAGGAAGTTGTTTTCACCAGAAGCCTGCTTGATGAGATTGGATTTGAAGAATTTACCAAACAGCCAACGCCCATTTACTGGGAAAACCAAGGAGCGAACTTTATGGTTAAAAATCCAGCGGTACACAAACGCAGTAAACAAATTGACATTAAATTCCACTACATAAGGAATCGATATAATAATGGGTCGATTGATGTCCACTATGTGTCGTCGGAGCAGAATGCAGCGGATATCTTTACCAAAGCCCTGTCCAAACAAAAACATATCCAAGCATGTGAACTTTTGAAAATTGAAATGTAAATTTCTTGTAAATGAAATAATAATTTTTTTTTAATTGATTATAATTTGAGTTTGTAAATGCACTTGAGTTGAGCTGAGGTATGTTGGTTGCTTTTTTATAGCTTCAACTGTCATCACGTATTGACAACACTGCAACTCAATTGCATAATTATCTTTTGTTCTTGAATTCCTTTTTGCACTTTTATACTTCTTTTTATGTTTTAGTTGAATAAATTTTTGAATTGAAAACGGTCGTGTTTTATTTAACTAACAATAATTTCCGATCTTTTGCAAAAAGATTCAAGTCAATATCATGCCTCATTTCAGAAATATGCGCCTTTAAACTTTTATATTTCCAATTTATTGTATATATGACTATATTTTTATAAACTTGCAACTTTTGCCTTTAGCTTTGCCTGAATAATTCCTTAGAAAATTATGAATATTTCTGAATACTTTTAATAATATCTATACACAAAATATTTTTATAAAAATAATTAATAAATATTTTTTATTTTTAATAGGTTTGCCACATTTCCAAATTTAAGTAAATCTTTATCCATTTCTAAGCATTCATATATTTCTATTAATGAATTTAAAATAACAAAACAAACAAAAAATGTCTATTTTAACTTAGACAATATTATTATTTTTGGTATTTAACAACTTCCTTACGATTTTTTATTACTTATTTACATTAAATTTATGTTGACAATTTTTCTAATATTTTAAACTTATACTACTTATTTTCTATAAAATAATCTGTTGTATCTGTATACATATCTAAAAGATAATAAAGGTCCTTCAAGTCTTCAGTATTTTGAGTTGATAAAGGCTCATAATAAATCCAACGTTTTCTCATTGATGATAGTACAGGATCTGATGATAACAATAGGCTGTTAAAAATATCCTGGCTATTAAAAATATCCTGATTTCCTGGAGCTCAATAATTGAACGTGCTTAAAATCTCTATTTCTTGCTTCTTGAGCCTCTTCTGTAAACTCTCCAAGTGGAAGAATATTTCGTTCAATTATAATTTTTATATACTCTTAGAGTCATTTCTTTCCATGGATATAGAGAAACAAGTAGTTTAGATATTTCTGTTGCATATTCTTTAAATCGAGCAGAGTTAATTTTGTGCTTACTATTAATTGTCAATAATAGTATGTTAGTCCTTTGAAGTAACTTTTTATAATACCAGTTATTTTTGATGTAGCTTCGAAATTTCCGAAAAACTTTCTTGCTGTTTTTCCATCATTTGTACTACCACCAGTCGGCAGTGGTTTGTCGATGTATAATCCCGTCTCTTCTCTGAATTCATCCTGGATTCTACTTTTCTCAGATATTCTAAGTGTTTTTAAATCCTCGTTGTTTCTGGTAGGCTTTGTTAAATTTTTTTGCACACTTATATACTTTAAATCATATGCATTGTGCAGAAAATGCTCCATGAACCGTATTCTGGCGTGAAGTGGAGATATTCCGAAAGACAGAAAATCTTCATTAATACTCCTTGCCTTACCGAAAATTGTGATTTCGTCTCATCACATAGTGACCATTTCCAAATTTCCGTAATTGGCATTACTAATCTTTCCATCAATCATTGTTAGACTAAGTTGAAAGGATATGTCGAATGTGTATTGGTTTATGGTTATTGAAAGAGGCTGTAAATCATTATTTCATCTTTAATATATTCCACTAAATCCTTTGTTGTTGTCTTCGACTCCCTTGTGTATTCGAACCAAATAGATCTGCAAAAATCTATATATGGAGTGGAGTTAATCTATATATCTTCAAATGAGTTTTTACACTCTGATGAAGATTGCTTCAAGGAATAAGATCGAATTCTTAATGGCACCAAAGATGCTATAAATACGCCTTTATAATCCGCTTTTATAGTCCGTCATATCCCCACTTACAGAGTAATACAACGTGGCTGTTATTTTTTTTTCCAACTGATCTGCAGAAAAATCTGCAACTACCCTGGCAGCTGTATTCTCAAGCAAAGAAAATAGCTCTACACATGCTTCCTTTCGGTAACCGAAATAGTTTGCTTTTTTTCTTGAATATCCTTGTATGATGGTAGAATTAAGTGTCCCTTTTCAAGCAGAGCTTTCCTTAAAATTTGATATTTGTTTCGGCTGAGGTCCAGTTCAACCATTAAAACAATTGCTTCTACCTCTGCAAAATTGGAGTACACTTTCGGCAATCCGTTTAAGACGTTTTGGTGATGCAGTTGGCAGTATTTCAGCAATATTAATTGCACTCTTAGATTGCTTCTCCTTTTTTAACATTTCTTTGAATGTATCAGAAACTTCTTCATTCGAAATTATGGAAAGCTTATGGGCCAGTCTTTTCTTCTTAGACATTTCGCCAAATCATCATATGTCTTGCAGGGTGCTCCAGTGGATATTTTACACGCCGATATTTCTATATCTGTATCCAATCGGAATGCTTACTTTTTAGTCTGTTAGTACGCTGATTCAAGGACTTCATTTTTACGTCATACAACTTTAAAAATATCTCTATCTGAGATTTATCAATGACGTCGACTTTTGCATGATATGTAGTTTTTATGAATTCCACTATAGCTTCTGAACGATTAAGATAATTTTTAGATAAACTCCACAGAACACAACACAATTGTTCATGTTTCAATGTAATCACCATAGTAATCAATTTCGTTATGATGTTGATGAGGATTAGCTGCGCATTTATACTTATCTATTAGATATATCGCACAGGTATATATATTTACAGGTATTCTGTGAATTTTCATTAGGTAAAATATCTGAAAGAGTCAATTTGGAAGAGTACCTATACTGAATTCATTGATATTATATGTTGCTGTTGTTGTATCACCGCAAAGGATATTACCTGTGCATTGTCATTAGCTTATAAAAATATAGATTTTGAACCATCAGTAATAGTTAAATGCTGCAGCTAGGTATCACCGGAAAGGATACCTGTACATTGCCACTAGATCATAAATATATACATTTTTAACCATCACCAATAGATAAATGCATTTGTTAAATTTAGGTAAACACCATAAATGTAAACAAATAAAATACTTATTGATTAAGTTGAAATAGACACTTTTTGTTTGTTTTGTTATTTTAAATTCATTAATAGAAATATATGAATGCAAAGAAAAGAATAAAGATTTGCTTAAATTTGGGAAATATGGCAACCCTATTAAAAATAAAAAATATTTATTAATTATTTTTATAAAAATATTTGATGTGTAGATATTATTAAAAGTACAGAGAAATATTCATCATTTTCTAAGGAATTATTCACGCAAAGCTAAAGGCAAAAGTTGCAAGTTTGTAAAAATATAGTCATATATACAATAAATTGGAAATATAAAAGTTTAAAGGCACATATTTCTGAAATGAGGCATGATATTGACTTGAATCTTTTTGCAAAAGACCGGAAATTATATATGCTAAAGGATAAGCTTAATTCGGAATACAACTTTTTTAAATTTCTTTCACTATTTAGAAATAAACCAAACAACAGGCCCAATTTGGGGTTTTTGGAGAAAATACAAATATTTTAATTGTAATAACATATTTGTTTATAAAGATATCTTAATGAAATTTGCATGAAATGAGAATCTTGTTAATATAAATAAAAGCGCGTTAACCAAATTTCAATCAGGGGTAGGGTTTTCCTGAATTCCCAATAAAACTTATGAAAATTCCCAAAAATGGAATTTTTTAAATTTTTGGCTATAGAATCCACATTTTTCCGAATTCCCGTAGATTTTGATTTAGAACTTTTAACAACATATTGAAGATTCTTAAAATATATTCCGCTTGTCGATTCGTGCTTTGGGATTTGAGAAAATATGGTCTAAAATCAAAACTTTCATATAAAATGGGTTGAATTCGGGAGGGTGTGTACCATGACCAGTTGAGTTTTTTATCTTAAAATCATCTCTGTGAAGTTACCTTTCAGAAAAGTGCAAAATTATTATATATTGCTAAAGAAAATTTTATTTTAGATAAAAATAGTTAGATGAGTTGATGTACAATAAAATATTTAACAAAATTAATAAAAAAAATTAGTAAGCTACTTGTTTCTTATTTTTGGAGTTTTCGGTAAAAAAAAAATTAGGATATTCGATAATATATTCTGAATACTCTGGATTGTAATAACGCTGGTAATATCATTTTCCTGTTTTTTGATACTGGTTGAAGTGGGTATGCTAGCAGCTGGTATTATTCCCTCAGAAAAAGCATTTGGCCGTATTTCAAAACGTTTACTTAGACCACATATATTATAACTGGGTGGAGGTATGATTTCATTTAACATATTCCAATTTATAGGTACATTGTTAGTAGAACATCTTCTCAATAGAGAATAATTTTAGGGTAATGTGGGTGTTCTACCACAGGTAGATCTTCATGTTCCCAATGCCAAATTTCAACTTCACAAAAATAACATTTCGTTCTATCACCTTAGCCTGCATAAAACATTCAAGTCATAGCCAATTGCTTATTATCCAACCATTGTAATGGGAAGCATGTAAATGTTTTTAGACGTTCATCTTCTCTATTGAAAACATCGTTCATAGTAAAACGTGTTTTAAATTCAAATTCGATTTTTTTTTTTTTTTTTTTGAAAACGAAAAATAATGTGGAGATATAACTATACGAAGGAGTTTTCATTTCTTACTGAAATAATAAAACTTGAATATTAATTTATACTTCACTTATACACATTTAAATGCTTTTAAAATTTAAACAATATTTCTTAATTATACAATTTGTTTTTTTTTAATGTCTATATGATAAAAGTATATTAACAATTTATGATATTTTTCCATAAACACTAACATTTTTAAAATAAATAATTATTATACTTTGAAAAAGAACTTATTAAAAAAAACACTTATACATTTTTAATATTTAGGTTATTTTATTTAAATAAAGTTTATTTTAATATATTAAAATTAAAGTTAGTTTATCCTTATCATACTTCAATATATTCAATATATTCCTTATTATTATGTGACCTTATTACTACTATCGTCTGCCAAAAAGTCAAGTATTTCATTGTAATTTTTCATTAATACCTCTTCAATGGATTTTTCTAATTCTTTTTTAAGAATGTCTATGGTAACTTCATTATGTTAACAATGAATATAATGAAGAAAAGTCTGAAATTTCGATATTTTGTATAATAAATTCTCCTTCGACATCTTTCTGAATCACGCTTGGAAAGTAATCATAATGCAAACCTTACATCTATATCGTTAATTATATCTTTATAGAAATCCACTGTTTTTATTGTATATATAAAGGAAAATGTATCCATATAATTAATTTGTGCCTTGGTTTTATATTTCGGTCATAGTGAAAGTCATATATTTTCCGCTTTGAAAGTTCTAGAATCGTAAATCCTACACAAATTGGTACTCGTATATAAGAACACGAGCTCCCAGCCTTTTACCAACATTTTCTCAATTATTTACAATTTTAATTGTTTTACGTTTATCAATGTTTTCCACTGTTTTGCCATATACCGTATTGTCGCCGCCACTGTTAAAGTACGTAATATGCAGTCCTGAAAAGTAACCGGTGTTATATTTTCTATTTACAATATTTTATTATACATTATTTATGCACTCGTCATTTATATTCGACCTTTTGTAAATTTTACATCCGGTCTTTCTTTTTTTTACAAATAATTGCCTTTTGAACCACAAGTAGTTTCGCACAACGTGCCTCATATTCTCAAATTGAAGAGTTGGTGGTTTGAAACCAAAAAGTAAGAAAATAACTTAATTTAATTTATAATTGTAAACTTGAATTGAATATTATATCTTAAATTTAAGGAATTAAAACATAAGGTTGTGTCACAAGTTGACAATAAAGAAAAAATATAATTTCATCAAATTTAATCTGTGTTGTTAATCTCATCGAGCCATAACGAACATCTATTGTGAACAAATTTTTAATTCTTTTTGCATTTGCAATTGTCTACCCCGTCTCTTTGGGAATGTCTTATCCTGAAGGATTGTATGTGGATGCTGGCAACACTCCAGAAGTGTCTCGTGAGAGCACAGGAGAAAAGCCAACCTCTTCATCAATCCCTACCGGAGTGAACTATTCTGGTAGTGGCAACCCGGGCAAACCTGCAGTCCTAGTGAAACAGCAGGCAACGTCTGGTAAGCCAACAACTACCATTGAAATGGTTGGTCATACACCATCCAGCAAACCTGGCAACCAACAAAAAGTTGTCAGAGATGCTAGGCCTGGAGATGATCAGCCATCAACTAGTAAGAGGACTTTACTTTCGAAGCCTGCCAGCTCCAGTAGTGGGGCTGTACGAGCTTCGATTGGGAAGCCCTCTACATCGAAGAACGCTGGTCAAAACCCATCCGGCTCTCTTAAAGGCCCTCATAGGGGGGTTGTTAAGAGGGCCAGGTCTGGGGATGACCAGCAACCTTCGATGGCCAAGAAGGTTGTTCACACGCCAAACAGCTCTAGTAAGGGCCTCCATAAGGAGGTTATTAAGAGAGCTGTATCAGGAAGTGAACAACCCTCAACATCGAAAAGAGCGAAGGAATCAGTGTTGCAGAATTGTATTCAAGCTGCTGTCATTGACAGGGTTGATCCAGATGGGAGGATCAGCGTTGAGCAATGGCGACAAATTGAACACAAGCTCATTGAGGAAATCGCTCTTGTTAAAGGAAGGCCGGATGAGCTATCCTTCAAAGGCGCAGACTGGATGAAGGGTGTCAAGACTATTAACTGCGGGAACGAGAAATCATTTGAATTTCTCAGGAACGCAGTTGCTAGGTGCGACACTCTCTATCCAGGAGCGAAGCTTGAGGTGATACTCGCATCTGAGCTGCCCCTGCGTCCAATAGTGACAGCATGGTTCCCTCCACCCATTTTAGAGGTTGGAACCATTCTGACAGTACTGGAAAATCAGAATAAGGGTCTTCTTACAGGTCAATGGAAGTTGGTTAACACCATGACTTGTAAGGAGAACCAAGGCAGAGACTTCAGATTCGCAGTGGATCAGGAGTCTCTGAAGAAGCTGGAGTCACTGGGGGGAGTTGTCAATTTCGGATTTGGGGTGATCAGGTTTAGGTTCAACAAATCTGATAAACCCAAAGAGGCTGTCAGTGGTGCAAATTAACTTGCATCACTGTGAGGCAGCCTCAACCGAACTGACAAGACTCCTCATTGACTCCAACGTGGACGTGGCCCTCATACAGGAACCCTGGATTAAGAACACCAGGGTATGTGGTCTGAGGGTCACGGGATACAACCTGTTCATACCATCCACAACGAAAAAGGTACGGACATGTATACTGGCTAGGAATAATCTAAATATTAATTTTCTTCATTCCTTTAGCAGTGGGGACCTTACAGTCGTCCAACAGGAAGCCGCAGGATGCAGCGGGCTTATAATGCCGTATGAGGCAGCCGATCCACCAGGTATCGCTCTGCAGCAGTTGGCGGAGCACGCTAGGAGGAAAGGCGCGTACATGGTCTTGGGATGTGATGCGAATGCTCACCACTATCAATGGGGAAGCAGGGACATCAACAAAAGAGGTGAGTTGGTATACGATTTTATAACTTGTTATGATCTGCATATCTGTAATAGGGGTACTACTCCTACGTTCAGAGCGAAAGATAGGGAAACAGTTATAGATGTAACGCTGGCTAACCGTGGGGGAAATTATGTTAGGGATTGGAGAGTAGTTTTGGATTACTCTTTTTCTGACCATAGCATGATATCTTTTGGTCTCGACTTTGAGAAGGCGAGGGAGCAGCCCTATAGGAACTCGAGAAGGACAGATTGGAAGTCCTTCAGGAGGTCAGTCTGTAGGGACCTTAGGGATACTGAGGACTGGAGAGATTCAGTTGAGGGTATCGAGTTGGCGGTGAATAATTTCACGAATGTTATTGGGAATAGTTTTGCGCTCAATTGTCCAGTGATTTATCCTGGGAAAAGGAAACAGCCGAAATGGTGGACTAGGGAACTTAGGGACCAGCGGTCTACAGTTAGGAAGCTGTTTAATAGAGCCAAACTAACGGGGAGTGATGAGGATTGGAATAGCTATAGGGATAGTTTCTCTAAGTATAAGAAGGACATTAGACGAGCGAAACGGACTTCATGGGTAAATTTCTGTGAATCGGTGGACTCTGTTAACGAGTTGTCTAGGTTAAGGCGAGTATTATCCAAGGACCCAGTGGCACCTGGATACATACAACGTGAGGATAACTCGTGGACAGAGTCTAGCTCAGAGTCCCTCAGTTTACTTATGGAGACTCATTTTCCAGGCTGTAGGGATATAGAATCTGTTGGAGGGACAGGTAGCGTCAGTGATAACCTACAACCCGAATCAGATGCTGGGGATACCGATGTGATAAGGGAGATGATCACTAGAGACAAAGTATTATGGGCGGTAAATTCATTCGAGCCATACAAATCTCCTGGCCCGGATGGAATATTTCCGGCCATGCTACAGAATGTCGATGAAAGAGCCATCTCTCTATTGACGGAAGTTTTTAGGGAATGTCTTAGAATGAAGTACATTCCCAGGGGGTGGAGAGAGGTAAGGGTCATTTTCATACCCAAAGCGGGTAAGACGACTCACTCGAAGCCCAGGGATTACAGACCGATCAGCCTATCGTCTTTTCTATTGAAGACAATAGAAAGACTGATCGATCTTTATCTTAGGACTAGTATAGGAACTCAGGTCATTAGCGAGTCTCAACATGCTTATCTCAGGGGTAAGTCCGTTGAGAGTGCTCTGCATGACGTTGTGAGTTACATTGAGCGAGGTCTGCTGCAGAGGGAATATACCATGGCGGCTTTTCTCGATATAGAGGGGGCCTTTAATAATATCACGATAGAGGCTATCGAGGAATCACTTGTTTCGCTGAATATAAGTAAGCTCCTTGTTGAGTGGATAATTCTGATGCTTAGCAGCAGAGTTATCAACTCAAACATGGGAGGCACTTATATGAGGAAACTCGTGACTAGGGGCACACCGCAAGGGGGGGTCCTTTCTCCATTACTGTGGCTCTTGGCCGTGAACGTCATTTTAAGACAGTTTGATGCTAAGGGACGGAAGATTGTGGCCTACGCCGATGACGTTGTTTTACTGGTCTCTGGTAAGTTTTTATCTACGATCAGTGAGGTCATGCAGACAGGTTTACGTGATCTGTCCCTTTGGGCCAACAGTAAGGGATTAGGGGTAAACCCCGGGAAAACGGAGCTAGCTTTGTTTACTAGGAAATACAAGGTCGAGCATTTTAGCTTGCCAGTATTGAACGGGATTGAGCTTGTATTGTCAAGTGAGGCCAAATACCTGGGTGTGTACTTGGACAGTAAATTGTCTTGGAGGAGAAACACTCAGGAGAGGGTCAAGAAGGGACTCAATGCCTATTACACCTGCAGGAACTCTATAGGCAAGAATTGGGGCCTTAAGCCGCAAGTTGTATACTGGATTTACACTTCGGTTGTTAGACCTATTCTTACTTATGGCTGTACAGTCTGGTGGAAGGTATTGGGTAGGGAAACGTACAGGAAACTTCTCTCTAAAGTTCAGAGGTGTGCTTCAATTGGCATCTCAGGTGCCAGGAGAAGTACACCTCAGGCGGCGCTGGACATAATCCTCCACCTTCTTCCAATTGAGGAATTCGTGAGGGGTATGGCTGTCCATGGCCTATTTAGATTGAAGGAACTGGGTTTATTAGGTTCCTCTAGAGCGGGGCATGTCAGCATACTAGATGAAGTCAGATTCAACGGTCGGACACTGTCCTTGGCTGAGCCTACGGATTATGTCGGGACCACGATTGACTTCGGGGCTACTCCCGCTTTGGTGTTACCTAGCAGGGATCTTTGGAATGGAGTAGAAAAGCTCTATGGAGGGTGCGCGGTCTTCACGGACGGTTCAAAAATGGAAGTTGGCACTGGTGCAGGTGTATACTTTATGGGAACTGATATCAGACGATCCTACAAATTGTCTGACGGTTGTAGTGTCTTTCAAGCGGAGATTCTTGGCATTTATAAGGCTCTCGGCTTGATTGAAGGGAATGTTGAACGAGGGTCTGAGATTACTATCTATGTTGATAGTCAGGCGGCGTTATTGGCTCTGACTAGTCATTTTGTTAGGTCCAGATTGGTACTTGAGTGCAGAAGGGAATTGAGAAGGTTAATGGATTCCTATATGATGAGACTATGTTGGGTTCCTGGTCATTGTGACATTCTTGGCAACGAAATAGCCGATGAGCTAGCTCGCAGTGGCTCGGAGCTAGATAGGTCTTTCATAGAGTCATCTGTTAAGATTCCAATTGGGTCCTTCTTTAGGGCCATAGGGGAGTGGACTCTGGACAACACGAATCGAGCCTGGAATGACAGATCGGACTGCAGAGTTTCTAGGGCATTATGGCCTAGCTTAAAACTGGCGGATTCCAAGCATCTTCTAGGTATGAGTCGTGGTAGTCTTAGAGTCATAGTAGGTATGGTTACGGGTCATTTCTCAATAGGGAATATGATGAGTAAGTGGGACATTGGCACATCAGACTTCTGTAGAACGTGCGATGATGTTGAGGAGCTAGAGACAGTGGAGCACATACTCTGTCACTGCGTAGGGCTTCAGCGTAATAGGTTGAAGTGGTTTGGAAGCCATACACTACATGAACTAGGTGAGGTTAATGGCAAAGGACTTGTCAACCTCATAGGGTTTGTTATGGGGATAAAATGGCTTAGGAACAATCATAACTGATTGATTGGGTATAGGTTCCACTTTTCTCTTTTTTCTTCTTTTCATAAAGGGATCACAATGGGCCGTTTGGCCTCTGGGTGTAGGCGTGAATGCGCCGCCCTTTCCAACCTAACCTAACCTAACCTAACCTACCCCGTCTAGTGGATTTAGCTGATGCTGGAGTCTGCCGCCTCTAACCGAAACTGCCGAATTCAACATAACCTCACACACACGTAAGTACCCACATGGACTCTTCTTTACAGCACGGTCAACCACACAATATGAATGTCTCGCCACAAAACGTTCGACAGGTATGTCAGCTTTGCCACGAACAACTTGATGGTATCATCGTTAGTTGCAAATTATGTCAAAAACCTTATCCTACAACTTGCGCAAAAGTCACAGGCCCACAGGAATCATGGTTGTGTCAATCATGTAACACAAACTCAACGCACTCTGCTTTAAGCACACATTCGTCGTTGGCATCAAAAGACTCTGTTAGCAGAAGGAATGCCCTTGAGCTAAAAAGGCTGGAAGAAGAACGTGAACTTTCCATGAGACGCGATCAGGAATACTTGCATAAAAAATATCAAATACTTCATGAAATTTAAGAAGATGCAGATGTTCAGTCTCCAATAGCTTCAAACCAAATTGCTGATGAGCCAAATGCCATTATCTCAATACCAAACCTAACCTCACTTAATACGTCATTACATGTGCCAGTCGTTCAAAGTAGCGCCCCGACTATGACTAGCGCCGCACATAATCCACCTATAAACCACTCATATGAGCAAAACAACACCTTAAACTCACAACCCTTTAGATTTATTTGTCCAAATTTTTCACTACATTCAACAGTAAATCAAAATAGCAATCAAACACGTCTCGGTTATTCACAAAATACAAATAATATACAGCAGTCACAATCATTTATTAATCCTGAGCAGACGGAAACATCTCTGCCACCATCGTCGCAGCCGTTAACTCTAGGCCACAGGCTAAGAACTGACCAACTACATGCTCGTCAAACTGTGCCTAAGGATTTACCCACTTTCTCTGGCTGCCCTGAGGAATGGCCCTTGTTTAGCTCGACTTATGACTGGTCTACTGCGGTTTATGGCCTGACGGACGCAGAAAATTTAATAAGGCTGCAGAGGGCTCTCCGTGGTGATGCATTAGAGGCAGTTAAGAGAATTCTGATTCACCCATCATGTGTACCACACGCTATTTCCACTCTGAAATTATTGTACGGTCAGCCAGACAAGATTCTATTTTCTCTGAAAAACAAAATAAAAACATTACCACAAATTAACCCCAACAAAATGGAAACAATTACCAATTTCGCAATTCAAGTGAAGGGTCTCCAATCCACTATTGAATTAAATAATTCATCGTTGCTCCAGGAACTCGTTTCGAAATTACCACCGTATTACCAAATAATTTGGGGTTCAACCAAATTAAATTTGCAGCAAAGTAATAGAAAAGCAAATATATCAGAGTTTTCCAATTGGATATTTGATATTAGACTGTCAGCCAGTACTGTTAATGTTGAAAATAATATGACAGTCGATTCTGTTAATAATCATAAACAGAAAAACGTTTCTTGCAATACACACACAGAAACTAATGAAAAGAAATGTCTTGTTTGCAGCAGTGACTGTAAAAACGTTTCAAGCTGTAAGAAATTTTTGTCGGCTGATCGCAAAGACAGATGGAATTATGTTAACAGACTTCAGTTGTGCAAGCACTGCTTGCGTAAACATTCAGGTGTCTGTTACAATAAAGACAAAAACTGTAATGTAGAAGGCTGTCAATACAAACATCATAATCTTCTTCATAAAAACGAAATCAATGACAAAGAAAAGGATAGCAGGAGTGTGCAAAATTTTAATGCACATGGAACTCAAAAACAAAAAATTCTCTTTAAAGTAATTCCAATAACAATTTATGGAAACAACAACAAAGTCATTTCTACATATGCGTTTTTAGACGACAGCTCATCAATTAGTCTCATAGATGAAGAAATTGTTAAGCAATTGGATTTAGAAGGGGAAGCTGAACAACTATGTTTGAAATGGACTGCAAATGTAGAAAGAATTGAAGAGAATTCACAACGTTTAACAGTGCAAGTGTCTGGTAATAACAGCAAGTTATTTGGTGTTGATGTTCGTACTGTAAAGGAACTTTCATTGCCTAAACAAACTCTTCATTATGAAGTTCTTAAAAGAAAATTTAATCATTTAAAAGGGTTGCCAATAGAGAGTTATTATTCTGCTATACCAAAAGTTCTTATTGTACTTAACAATATAAACATTACAATTTCTAACAAAATAAAAGAAGGTGGAAAAAACGAACCAATTGCAATTAAAATTGCATTAGGCTGGACCGTTTTTGGGCCCTCTGGCAGTAGTCAACTCGTACAGTATAATCTACATATTTGCGAATGTTTGGAGGCAGATAGCTAAATGAATCAATTGGTAAAAGTTTTTTTAATATCGAAAGTTTAGGTATTAATTACCAAAATTTAAAGGCTAATATAGAGGATGAAAGATCGTTCCAACTTTTAAATAATTTTACCAAGCAACGTGATGACGGCCATTATGAAACCTGTCTGTTGTGGCAAACCGATAAAACGTTTTTACCAAATAATAATCAAATGGCAAAAAATAGACTTTTGTGTCTCGAAATGCAAGTGAGAAAAAATAGTGAACTTCTTGCGGTCTATACTAAAGCAATAGAAGAGTATCTCAACAAGGGTTATATTACCAAAATTGATATTAATACACCAGCTGAAAGAGTCTGGTATCTTCCTACTTTTCCAGTATATAACAAAAACAAACCAGGCAAATGTCGAATAGTATGGGACGCCGCCGCTAAGTTTAATGGAATTTCTTTAAACTCCATGCTTTACAAAGGACCAGATCTGTTAGCTTCATTACAAGTAATACCTTTTCAGTTCAGAGAAAAGTCTGTAGCCATATATGGTGACATTGAGCAAATGTTTCATCAGGTTTTCATGCGTGAGGAAGACCGACATGTCCAACGGTTTTTGTGGCGTAATTGTGATGCTAACCAAAAACCAGATGTTTACCTCATGAACGTTATGATATTTGAGGCCTCATGTGCTCCCAGTATATCTCAATACGTAAAAAATACAAACTCTTGCAAATATGAAAGCGAATTTCCACAAGCAGTTTCTGCGATAAAAAACAACCATTACGTGGATGATTTTCTCTACTCTGCCGACACAGTTGAACAAGCCATTATTATAGCAAAGGAAGTTAAGTATATTCAAATGCAAGCTGGCTTCAACCTCAGAAATTGGGTGTCTAATAAAATCGAGGTAGTTAACCAAATCGAAAAACCACAGCAAGCAAATGAAAAGCAATTGAATATGGGGTCAGATAAAGAAACAGAAAAAGTTTTAGGTGTTTTTTGGAACACAACAGATGATGCGATTGTATTTAAAATTTCGCCTCATATACTAAGCAACGATATTATTCGTCTTAATAAGTCTCCTACAAAACGACAGATTTTAAGAATTTTAATGACAGTTTACGACCCTTTGGGACTAGTTGGTAATTTTATTATGTACCGTAAAATAATTTTACAAGAAATTTGGAGAAGCGGCGTTAGCTGGGATGAGCCAATTAAAGAAGAACAACTTGCTAAGTGGGACAAATGGTTAAAGTATCTTCCCGATTTGGAAAAGGTTTGCATTCCGCGTTGCTATTTAAAATCAATCGTTGATTATACCGATGCATACACAGAGCTTCATACATTTGTGGATGCGAGTGAAAGCGGTTATGCAGCTGTAGCCTATTTTCGTATAGTTCGTAATAATAATATTGTTTGCTCTTTGGTGGGTTTTAAAACCCGTGTTGCCCCCCTGAGAATGACCTCAATACCTCGTTTGGAATTAATGGCTGCTCTTATCGGCTCTCGTTTTGCCAATAATATTATAAAAAATGCCATAAATAAGAAATATTTTTGGTCCGACTCGAAGACTATCAGCTGGTTAAAAAATGGAAATAAAAAGTATCACCAATTTGTTTCTTTACGTATAAGCGAAATTTTGGATACAACAGACCTGCAAGAGTGGCGTTGGATCCCGGGAAAGCACAATGTTGCCGATGAAGCAACAAAGTGGGCAAAGAAACCTGATATCTCCTTCGAAAGTCGTTGGTTTAAGGGGCCTAATTTCCTATTAAAGCCTGTAAGCGAATGGCCAGTATACGAGACCGAGTCAAAACCATGCGATTCGGAAGTAGTCGAATATGTACAAGCTCATAACACAACAGAAATGTTTATCGACATAAATCGTTTCCCAAACTGGAATAGACTGTTGAGGACCACTGCATACGTGTTGCGTTTTTGTGATGCAGTTCGACAAAAAGCAAACTCTAATCATGAACTTGAGTCAACAGAACTAGCTAAAGCTGAAAATTTATTGTTCCGTCTTGCACAAAAAGAGGTTTACTCTGAAGAAATACATATTTTAAAATTAAACAAAACATTATCTAAATCAAGCTCATTGTACAAAATTACTCCAAAATTGGATGAAACCCAAATTCTTCGTGTAGAAGGTAGAATAGAGAAAGCTATTGTTCCTGAGTATACCAAATTCCCCATAATTCTACCTAAAGGTAGTCGGATTACCCAACTTTTTATAATGAATATTCATAAAAATTATAAACACCTCAACCATGAAACCGTGATAAACGAAATGAGGCAGCGATTTTATATTTCTCGGTTGAGAGCAGTTTTTAAAAATATATTGAAGCAGTGTCAAATGTGCAAAATAAAGAAAGCTGTTCCAAACTGTCCACAAATGGAAAAGTTACCAGAAACCCGATTGGCAGCATTTTGTCGGCCTTTCACATATACAGGTGTGGACTACTTTGGCCCAATTATGGTGACGGTCGGTCGACATACGGAAAAGAGGTACGGCGCTCTCTTTACATGCCTTACGGTAAGAGCTGTCCATATAGAGGTTGTAAATTCGCTAAATACTTCATCGTGTATAATAGCGATTAAAAATTATATGTGTCGTCGTGGCACGCCGAGAGAGTTCTTTAGCGACAATGGCACGAATTTTGTCAGTGCCGAAAAGGAAATTCGAGAAGCCGTGAAAGAGGTTGATACAAATGAACTAATACGTGTTATTACCACGGCTACTACAAAATGGACCTTTATTCCACCCTCATCTCCGCACATGGGAGGGGCCTGGAAGAGGCTCGTAAGATCGGTAAAGAATGTTTTTTATAATATTTCACATACACGCACACCAAATGATGAACTACTTCGGGGAATGTTAGCTGAAGTAGAAAACATTATAAATTCTCGTCCATTGGTTTACGTTCCGATTGAACACGAAAATGCAGAGGCAATAACGCCAAATCATCTGCTGGTGTATTCATTAAATGGCATGAAACCTTTAGCGACGTGCGGTGACAGCGGCATAGCCCTTAAGCATAACTGGTTGACTTCTCAACAGTACGCAGATACATTTTGGCGTAAGTGGGTAAAAGAGTACTTGCCATCCTTAACCCTAAGAACAAAGTGGCATGAAAAGACTAAACCGTTGCAAGTTGGCGACTTAGTTATTGTGGTTGACCCGTCGAGTCCAAGAAACGTGTGGCCAAGAGGTAAAATTATGGAAACTACTGTGGCAAATGACGGACAGGCACGAAAGGCTAAGATTCTTACTGCAACTGGTATAATTGTGCGGCCTGCTGCCAGATTGGCGGTATTGGATGTGTCCTCTATTTAGGAGTAGGATTTCGAAGGCTTCTTGTCATACTGCAGGGGGGTGTAGCCGCCACTGTTAAAATACGGAATATGCAGTCCTGAAAAGTAACCGGTGTTATATTTTCTATTTACAATATTTTATTATACATTATTTATGCACTTGTCATTTATATTCGACCTTTTGTAAATTTTACATCCGGTCTTTCTTTTTTTTTACAAATAATTGCCTTTTGAACCGCAAGTAGTTTCGCACAACGTGCCTCATGTTCTCAAATTGAAGAGTTGGTGGTTTGAAACCAAAAAGTAAGAAAATAACTTAATTTAATTTATAATTGTAAACTTGAATTGAATATTATCTCTTAAATTTAAGGAATTAAAACATAAGGTTGCGTCACAAGTTGACAATAAAGAAAAAATCTAATTTCATCAAATTTAACCTGTGTTGTTAATCTCATCGAGCCATCACGAACTTCTATTGTGAACACCGTATTATTCAATAATTTTAAAAAGTGTTTCTCAAGTGAATTTTTTGCAATTGTTCGATGAAAATTATTTAAAGATATATATATCTTCAACCATGATGATTGTTTGAATTTCAAAAGTCTATGCATTTTCTTGATTTTAACTTATGCTTTAAGCATTGTTTAATATTTTTATAATGAATTACATACTCGTTTTTATTATTTAAGTCAACGAGCAATTTTTTCTCTTTAGAATTTAGAGGAGATTTATTCACACAACAAAATCGTAAACCGTTACGAGATTCATGAATTTCTATGGAATATATTAAACTGACTTCTAATATATATCCGACATCTGATTCATCCATTCGGACTTACCTTCGGGTTGAGCTTCTGACATTGACCCACCCATACAATTTATTTGCATCTAAATACATTAAATATTTAGAACGGATTTTAGGGTTGAAGTCAGAAAAATATTTGTTACTAGCTTTAGAATATCTTTGAGAACATTGTACTACACCCCTTCTTATTCCTTTTTGTAAAAATTTAATCATTTCTAAACTCGTTAATAAATCTAGATTTGCATCAGTAATCTTCATCATGGCATACCAGGATAAACCTGGTGCCGTATAATAACTACAAGTTTTCGAAACATCAGCAAAATAACAAAAGATCACTTTTCAAGTATAATATCAGGTAATCTTCTAACGTTTTACACTAAAATTTTATCCATATCTCTTTAGCATGAGTATAATCTTTAATAGTACAATGGATATTATTTAATTTATTATAAAAATCTTCTATTTTTAATTTTTCATTTGAATATAAATAATTGTAGAGAAATAATCCTGTTAATGCCAAAAGCCTTAACAAAACCCTTGTTTTAAATTCTTTCATCTCTAAAAAATTGTTTCGTATATATGAAGACTAATTGTCATTAGATAGTTATCGAAATAACTACTTTCACTTTAATGCCTAAATGTTGAACGTCAATAGGTCTTCCGTTTTCCCTAATTATAATTTGGTCTTCTTGTCTTATCCACAGCAAAGCATAGAGGTAATTGCTTACCTCTAGAATAAAAATCCTAATTCTGTTGTTTTCATTCTTTCTTCTCATTTCTATTGGAATTTATTTTCATCTTCTGAGCAAACAAAATAATTAAACTTATTTTGTTTACTGGCTTAGGAAACTCAGTGCTTTTATGTTCCTCTCCAGCCTTCCAACCCTCATTGGTATTGAAAGTAACATTGGTCCTATTCGAAACAGATTGAAATTTACAACATTGAGTTCTCTGACATTTCGCAGCAACTGGAGTATCATCTGCAGTCAAATACAAATACAGATCTCTTCACCCACGAAAATTATCATCACAAATTATAAAGGTACGTTTAGTATTTTGCTTTTCTATGATTTTAGTGCATTTCAGTCCGTCTGTGTGACAATTGTTTATTTGTTTTGCCTCACGGAGAGAGCCTCAGTAAAATAAATTATAAAAAAAAAACGAAAAAAAAACCATAGACTAAATTAAAACATTTAATAAAAAATTTAAATAAATGCTAAAAATATTATTTAAGCGAGCAAAGTAAAAGTGAAGGAAAAAAAGCCAAGATTAGGAAACGTGCAGCAAAAATAGAAAAAGAGTGGTCCGGAAAATAAGAAATAAAAATAAAGAAAACATCAATAAAACTGCCATTAAAAAAGGGTATTCATCACCCAGACCAGCCGAGTTCTGTAAGTACTAAAAGGAAGAAAACATCAATAAAACTGCCATTAAATAAGGGTATTCATCACCCAGACCAGCCGAGTTCTGTAAGTTCTAATAGCAGACAAATTTTTTCGTAACATTATACTTCTTATTCGTTGAAAGAAATTTTTTTTTTTGCACATTTTATCAAAGTTTTTAATCGGTCGGTTGTCGTGCGTTCGTGGTGTAGGATGTTTTCCATTATATATTTCGCCATTTTCCCGCTCTTATGTATGTTATGTATGCTCTTGTTACCATATACAAAAACATAAACATATTAAAAAAAATTTCTCTTTAGTACTCATCACTCTTCACTTATCACGCTCATCCTAAATAAACATTAATTTCAGCGAGTTACTCTTTTGCTAACTCTTACAACATATCGTCTTATCTTCAACAAAATCGTTGAATGTAATGGTGATGATCTCTTATTCCAAAGAGAAAAAACACTTGGTTTTTCATTTCTTCCAAAATATAAATTTGAAGGAGAGACGTGTTGTTGCTTTACATGTAAGCTACATAAGCGCGTTCGAGTTATTTCCCTTAAAATTTAATTTGCATATTTTAAAATACTTTCACTTTTAATAAACGAGGAAACAAAGTTCTGTTAAAAAAAAAAGAAAAAATCATTTCACATTTTCCATGGGAAATTTTTTTATAATTTTCTATTTTATTTATTTATTGTTTTATTGTGTTATTCTATTAATTATTAAATTATATAATAGAATTTAAGTTTCATTCAATACTTTTTTATTATACTTTTACATATCTATTTTATAAAATTATTAAAAAAAAATCTTTAAATATTTCTTTCAAAACCTGAAAACAATTTCATAATTGAAAAAAAGTTTTAAATTTATTTATTTATTTATTCAAACTTATAATTATAATTACAATGCCTTTAATATTGTTATTACCAAGATAGGTAGATAGAAAAGGTTGACGTGATACCAAATGTGCCACATCTCCACCCAGAGACCGATCTCTTTCCATTGTGAGTCCCTTCATTTGAAGAGCTATAGAATACAGAAATGAAAAAATAGGAATAAAAAGATGAAAAGGAAAGAAGAAAAGAGGAAAGAATACCCTTCATTTGAAGAGCTATAGAATACAGAAATGAAAAAATAGGAATAAAAAGATGAAAAGGAAAGAAGAAAAGAGGAAAGAATACCAAGAAATCATGAAAGAGGATTAGCAATGTTGATAATCCCCCTAGGGATGTACTCCTGACTCTCCCTTAGACAGTTTATTCCCATGACGAAGCCTATGACGTCTACAAGCTCCACGTCCCGAACGTCACTTAGCACGTGGAGAAATTGACTTTCATCCTACGATACTGCAATCGTGAACAGTGGCACATAATGTGCTCGTCGACGTGCCTACACATTTTACAAAACTCTGAATTGCTAGCGTCCCATCTAGACCCCATCTTCCCTATCAGACAGTGACCCTTATGGCCCCTATCATAATCCTTAAGCTCCTCCTACTCAAGTCCAGAAGAGTGCCAGGGAGTCTAAAAGAGCCCTTAAATTCTTGTCCATAATATAGACTCCCGCACCAATACTGCACAACCTTCGTACAGTCTCTCAGTGCAGGACCAGACCTCATCACTACAGGATTTTCGCCAAAGTCTGATTCAGAGACCATGTAATCTGATGCTCTCATGGAGTTCAGATTAACCTCACCATAACTGATCTCGTTCATGACCCTGGAGTGATCTGCTCTCGATGAACCTAATAGTCCTAGTTCCTTAAGTCTCAGCAGACTCTTTGCTGCCATGCCCTTCACAAACTCCTTAATTGGTAAGAGATGAAGTATGACGTCCAGAGCCGCTTGTGGTGTATTTCTCATTGCACCTGTAATGCCAATTGAAGCACACCTCTGTGCCTCCGACAAAAGGTTCCTATTATTCTTTCGTTCCAGTGTCTGCCACCAAACAGAACAACCATAAGTAAAAATTGGTCTCACCACCGACGTGTAGATTCAATTTACAACCTTTGGTTTAAGTCCCCAATTCTTACCTATGGAGTTTCTACAGGTGTAGTAGGCATTAAGGACACTTTTGAGTCTCTCCTGAACATTCCTCTTCCAAGTCAGCTTACTATCGAGGAATACCCCAAGATATTTCGCTGAGTCGGAAAGTCTCAGTTCCGTTCCACATAGTACCGGTGGTCTAAAATTCTCTACCTTGTACCTTCTAGTAAACAGAACCAACTCTGTCTTTTCTGGATTCTCTACCAACCCTTTATCAGCGGCCCAACGCGGACTGCATGATCTCACTGATTGTGGGAAGAAATTTTCCTTTTACCAGTATGACCACACCATCAGCATATGCCACGATCTTCCGTCCCCTGCTGTCAAATTGACCCAGAATCACGTCGACAGCCAATAGTCTCAACAGGGGTGAGAGCACTCCCCCTTGCGGTGTCCCCCTAGTCACCAGTTTCCTTAAACATACTCCACCCAAGCTCGAGTTGATAATCCTGTTGCTCAGCATGAGGATTATCCATTCGATCAAATAGTTATGTACTTTAAGATCCACCAGCGCCTTCTTAATAGTGCCAATCTTGATATTATTGAACGCTCCCTCAATATCCAAGAACGCGGCCATGGTAAATTCCCTGTACCAAAGTCCTTGTTCTATATAGCTCACCACATCATTCAACAGATTTACAATTCAGCTAAGCATGTTGAGCACTACTCATGCTATTGGTGCCAATTGATGATCTTAGATATAGATCTATTAGTCTTTCTAATGTCTTCAAGAGAAAAGACGATAGGCTGATAGGTCTATAATCATTGGGTTTCGAGTGATAAGCGCTACCACCTTTAGGTATGAATATGACTCTTACCTCTCTCCACCCCCTCGGCATGTGTCTATGTAGCAGACATCCCTTAAAGATATCCACTAGTAGTTGACGAACCACCAACGGTGCATTCTGTGACATGGCCGGAAAAATACCATCCGGGCCTGCAGATTTGTAAGGCTCGAATGAATTCACCGCCCATGTTACTTTCTCAACCGTAATCAGGTCTCCCACTACCGTTTCAACTATCCCGATGACGGATTCTATGAAGAAATGCTCTTCCCCACCTGATCCTTCCATCAGTGGAAGGACCACCAGAACGGCTGTTTCCTCTTACCCGGATATCTCACCGGGCAGGTGAGCTCATAGCTTCTTATAATAGACCCCGTTATTTTCTCCACCACTTCGTCAAGATTATCCCTCGACATAAACTCACTCGGAGTTCCAGTCAGTCTTGACCCCAAATCACGCCCGAAAGCGTCCCATTTCGTCTTTCTAGGGTTCCTAAAAGGTTTCCTCTCCGAACCCAGAAAGTTTAGACTAAAGGTTATCCTGCCATAGTCAGAAAAAGAACACCCCATAGCCACCCTCCAATCC
The DNA here is from genome assembly GCA_932274085.1 of Protocalliphora azurea. NCBI lineage: Eukaryota > Metazoa > Arthropoda > Insecta > Diptera > Calliphoridae > Protocalliphora > Protocalliphora azurea. The sequence goes on from OW026524.1 coordinate 5,525,363, forward strand.
TCAACAAGGTCTCTAGAGTTAGTCAGTGGGATATCTGTTACCGAATTCCTATCTTTTGTCCTGAACGTAGGAATATTTCCCTTATTGCAGATTAAAAGATCATTCGTAATAATGAAATTAAAGATTGACTCACCTTTCTTATTAGTGTCCCTGCTACCCCATTGACTGTGGTGTGCATTGTCATCGAAACTCGGCTAAGGTCCACACCCTGTCATCCGGTGGTTCCGTCGCCTCATAGGGCATGTATACCGAGGCCAAGGCCAGCTTACTGCCTCCTAACGCCTCTCCTTCAACGACCGTTAAGACTGAAAGAATTAAGGAGAATTAACTGAAGTTCATTCCTCACCAGGATACAAATCCTTACCTTATCCTCAGTGGACGGCACGAAAAATTTGTATCCTTTAGCCCTAAGACCACAGACCTGGTTGTTATTTAGCCAAGGCTCTTGGATTAGGGCCACGTCCACATGCTTGAAGAATGTTCGACTTGGACGAATCCTTAGCCTTTTTAGACGATGAAGGTTGATCATCACCAGATACTACCCGCTTTACTACTCCCTTATGAGAGAATTTAAGCGAGCCACTTAGTGCCTTACCAACCTTCTTCGCCGATGGTATCTGCTGGTCATCCCCAGACCTCACTCTTTTTATGGTCCCCTTAGCAGGACCTTTAAAAGAACCATGTGTTACATGACCAGCTTTCTTGGAAGTTGAGGGTATCTCATCTCCAGGTAAAGCTCCCCTAATGGACCTCATCTGAGAGTCCTTAACGAGGCTCGCAAGAGTTTGGTTTACCTTCTCTGCTCCCTTCCTAGTTTGAGTTGTCTCACTACCACTCCTAGCTGACTTATCCTTTCCCTTGCGAGAACTTACAAGACCGCTGGATGGCTTGTGAGCAACTCCATGCTTGTTAACAGCGACTTGTGGCTCCAAAGTACTGGTAGACACGGACTCTTTACCTTTGCGAGCAATTTCCGGACCTTCCTCTTCCCCCACTTTAAAACCTTCGGGATAAGACATTCCCAAGATATCACCGCTGGAGCCATAGGTCCGTTCAAACCTGTATATACTCTTTCGGTGTTTCCTGCGAACATGCCTATCCCGTCCGTCTATCAGCGATGGGTCCTTCTTAGCCCACTTCTTTAGTGCAGCTATGCAGGCCCTAACGCCGTTTTTCGCTTTTTCGAATATCGTTCTACTGTCGATTGCGGCCTGCTCATCCATCGGATGCTCTACCTCTACCTGCGAACAATTTTTTTGGCCAAAGGCCTGAACATGCCTGATGCCCCCATCGAGCTCTCCTGCTTTATTTCCAGTGTCGTCGCAAAGGTTGCAGTTCCATACTCTTTGCTCCGATCAAGAGAAGAGATAACTGTTATTTCATGCTCTTCATCGGACCCAAGAGTCAGGTCCTCCAGCCCCTCCGACGCACTGGATCCGACAAGATACTTCGCCGAGTCCAGGAGGCTATCCACCTCCGCTTGTTGGGTCAGTAATTGTATGTGTTGCATTAGAATGTACCTGTGCAGTCTCAACAAGTCCATGTCGTCGTCCTCATCCTCACACTCCCCCTTTCAAAACGTCGTCCTTCTCCCTCCCTAACTCGACCCTATCCCTTACACCTATGTCAGCGTCCGTTTCTTCCTCTTCCCTAACTAAATCCCTTTCGTCCACTTTCCCTTCGTCTTTTTTCCACCTTAACCTTTTTGTCCCAATAAAATTTTTATTCTCAATTTTAGTCCTACGAGTAGACAAGTAAAGTATAAACGGTTTCGCTTAGTGACGGCATACGTGAACTAGGCTGTAATACAACTGACCCTTGCCATCAGCATCAGAGGGGAACTGTTCTCGATTAGTTTCTTTTCGCACTAACTAATCATTCAGATCCTCGGCACTGCTACCTACCACCTTGATCTTAAAAGTGCATGATACCTGTTTATTTATTCCGCGGGAAACGTATGGCACCAAGACCGCACCCAGTGCCAGATAATGCATTCATTTTGGCAGCATCACCAATTAGAATACATCAATTGCATCGCATCCAGTCCAGCAAGCCTATCCGTTTCCAGGACCGGGTGTGATACCAAGGATGCCGGCAAAGGGAGAGGGCTCCAGCACCGTACATGAATACATCCAATGCCTCTCGCACAGTCCGCCACCTGGGGACGCGTTCGGTGGGAGTAAATAAGTAAAGACTCCGCACGGATCATAGTTATTACCAAACTTTTTATAATAACAATAAACGAAATCTTACTTGTTTGATTTTATTTGCAAATCGTTCCAGTTTTTTTTTCGTGCATTTCCAATGAAATTAAAGTTCAATAAACTTTAGTTAATAACAGCTGATTGTGATCCAGTATTTCAAATATATATAATAATTAATTCGTCAGAGAATTAAAAGCGCGAAATATTTTGCAAATTTATTGTTTTTTTTTTTCCACAAAATCAACGATTTTGAACGATTTATATTCTTATTACAAATATATGGTTGTAATTTTGAAATTTTAATTTCTATTTATTCATCTTGATAACTTTGTTCAGCATTTTTCGAATATTTCAATTTTTTTCGTATTTTTCTGGTCTTTTCGTATAGAATCTAGAGTCGAAACTTGATTCTGCAAATCATGTGTATATATTTTTCTAAAACTTTATTTCCTTTTTCTTGGGTGACCAGTGTTTAGTATCAGTTTACAACGATGTCATTAAATCATTTTATAAGCTTAGCCGACAGTATTTTCGAGTTTGAAGCCGATCTAAATGAAAACCGTTACCCATTAACTTAAATTTCCGCGTTAGAGGTTCATAGGTATGAGTTGAAATCCAATTGGACTCGGGTTAAGATTACCTATGAAAATTTTTTGATTGACGTGGAAAAATAGTCGAGTGATAATGGAGATCCAGTAGATCTCGAGTCTTTTAAGTTGAAGTACAAAAATATTTATACAACAACTTCGTGAAAAGGTTGCCACTCATTCCGGTAACCTTCTCAATCAGGCTGTTCCAATTTTGCGGGATATGTTCACTGCGGTCATAGCTAATTCCACGGCTAGTAACATCGAAAAATTGTTTTATCTAACGCAACGGACCAAAGGCGAGGAAAGAGAGATTGTGATGAAAAGTCCACTTACCCATCAAGGTTTTGATTTAGCTTGGAAGGATTTATGCGCGAGATACGAAAATCGTAGAGTCCTGGTAAATGGATAATTGAAAATTCTCTTCAATCTTCAGCCAATAACATCTGAATCTGGTAAATGTTTAAAGCGACTTCAAAGGGATATTAACTCATGTATCTCCATTTTAACTCTATATAACATCGATGTGAAATGTTGGGATCCAATATTTGTCTATATATGTACAAATCGTCTTCCTGAGAACACACTAACCTTGTGGGAACAGGAACTTAAAGACAAAACTTCTATACCATTTTAGATGAGTTTTTAACCAATCGCTACCGAATTTTAGAATCAGTTTCAGAAATTCGGAATTTCGGTATTCCTAGAGTGAATAATTCTAAAGCAAAATCCACTTCCAACTCAACGTCTAGCAGGAAAGTTCAAAGTTTTCAAGCTAATGTCAAATTGCCAATTAAGTCGCAAAGAAAATCACGCTATACGAAAAATTTAAAATTTTTCAAAAACTCATACTGTTAAAACTTGCACTAGCAAGCATAGCTGTTATACGTGCAACAAGAGACATAACACATTTCTCCATAAAGAAGCAGAATCTCCAAGCGTATCTATCCAAAATCCAACTACAAGCAGAAGCTCCAATCTGAATCCCAATTCTACTTCTATTCGGTCTAATTCCGTTAACTTACAGTCCACAAATCCTTCAACTTCTGGTGTAGTTCTATCCCGTTTTACAACTAACCCTAAGGGCGTCTTATTAGGAACTAATCACTTGGGTCTGCGACATAAGGCACGTGCATTGGTAGATTCAGGGTCCGAAGGTACTTTTATACCCGAACGTTTATTCAACTTACTAGAGCTTCCCTTTGAACGCGCTAAGGTTCAGATTTCTGGTTTAAATAATTAAGTTTCTGCAAAAGTTAAACGTCAACGTCCTTTGGTCCTTGGTAGTGATTTTGATAACGAAATCAGTATCCAAGCCACGGCCCTAGTGGTTCCCCAGCTATCGAAAAATCTTCCGTCCCGTACAATTCGCATACTGCATTTTCAAATCTACCCGACATTCGACTAGCTGATCACAATTTCTATTGTAGTTCTAAAATTGAAGTTTTGATTAGGGGTAATAATTTCCCAAATATCATTTGTTCTGGGATAAGGCATAAAGTTTGCGAATCGTTAGTAGCCCAAGAAACAGTCTTCGGTTGGATTCTCACTGGTCCTATTTCCCATCCTTCCTTTTCAGCCTAAAATATAACATCCTATTTCTTTTTGGAGGTGGAGAATTTTCCGAAGAAGAACTTCATGTCCTCGTCCGATCAGGCGTGAGAAGATCTATATATTTACACAACCAAAAGAAATTCGAGCGGTCGATATGTAGTAGCACTTCCTTTTAAGGAAGGTTCTAAAGATTATTCAAACATAGGTCTAGTGCAATGGCACAATTTTTCGTAAATGAGGCTAGGTTAATTCGAAGACCTGACTTTAAAATCGAATATGATAACGTCGTTCGAGAATACGAAGAGCTTTATCATATGGTTAAAGTCAATTCTCCTAGACCTTCTGAGTCCAAAAATGTATACTATCTTCCATACCATGCTGTCATAAAGCCTGATAGTGTTTTTACTAAAGTCCGTGTAGTCTTTAATGTATCTTCTCCTTCTTCGTGGGTCCGATTCTGCAAAACGATCTAAAAATGTTAATCCTTAGATGGAGATTCTTTCGATTCGTGTTTAATGCAGATATACAGAAGATGTATCGACAGATTTTAGTAGATCCAAAACACACTCCATACCAACAAATTTTATTCAGGGAAAATACAAATACTCCTACACGATATTATGAGTTGCAAACGGTAACATTCGGTGTAAATTCCGAATGCTCCTACAACTCGTAGACGATGTTCCAGAAATTTATCCAACCGCGAGTTCTATTATTCGAAAATCTATGTTTATAGATGATGTTTTGGCTGGAGCTCACACTAAACATGAGTCCATTAAAACTAAAGACGAACTGATTCGAGCTCTACAATCCGGTGGGTTTGTACTTAGGAAATGACTTCTAATTCCGGGGCAATATTGGCAGATCTTCCTCCAGAATATTTATTACATGAAAATTTTTAAAATTCGAAGACAATAGTTCAGCAAAAACACTGGGTGTCAGATGGAACGTATGCTCTGACGAATTTTGCTTTCAGCAAACCAATTTCAACCGTCTTCAATATACACGATGAGAGAAGTTCCATTTCTAAACTGTTTGATCCAGCTGGTTGGTTATCGCCATGTATTATTCTAGCAAAAATTCTAATGCAGAGGATTTGGATGGATGGAACTGATTGGAATGAAGTCCTTTCTCCTGAAATGAAGCAATCAATGCCATACGTATTCCTCAGTGAATTGATTATATATATAAGTTCTGAAGTCCAATTCCATGGATTTTGCGATGCATCCGTAAAAGCATATGTGGCAATACTATATATCCGAATATCGACGGGAAATTCTATACAAACACATCTGAGATCGTCTAAGACTAAAGAGGCTCCTATTAAGACTCTGTCTATTCCAAGACTCGAGCTTTGTGGGGCAGTTATTTTGGCAGACATGATAGACAGCTTGTTGTTCAGATTGGAAGTAGAGAAATATAATATTTTCTGTTGAACGGATTCAACAATTGTCTTTTGTTGGATAGCCAAACTACCATGTACCTGGCTTACTTTTGTTGCAAATAGGGTTTCAAAAATTACTCAAATTGTGCATTTCTCTCGATGGAATCACATTAACTCTGAGGCAAATCCAGCTGATTTAGCAAGTCGTGGTCTTAGTCCTCAAGGTCTGATAAACAACGACTTGTGGTGGTTTGAACCACACTGGCTTAAAGGTGTAACATCTGAGTGGCCCAATTTGAAAATTTCAAATCTTCCGAATACTGATCTAGAAATTAAACCTATTCGTGTTTTCAGACTTTGAGGATCTCTTGGAAAGATTTTCCTCCTTTTCAAAAGCAATGCGCGTAATGGCATATGTTTACTTATATCTTATATCAGTGTGTCAAATGGCTGTATATCCAAATGAATATAAGGCTCTCTCTTCCAGACAAGTTGTTTCTTCATGAGCTTTAATCCATTTCTAGATCCAGAAGGTTTAATACGTTCCTGCGGAAGACTTGAGTTATCCCCCTCCTTATTCTATAATGAAAGATATCCTGTAATTATTCCTTATAATTTCCAATACTCACGACTTCTAGTAAAATTTATACATGACATAAGTCTACAGAGTGGCAACCAATTAGTTCTACGTTTACTACGTATGCTATATTGGATTCCAAAGGCCAAAAATTTTATCAAGCCATAATCAACAATTGCAAACCTTGTCTGATATATAAGAGAAGATGTCAGAGGCAGATTATGGCCGCACTACCGGCAGAGCGTTGCGAAATTACACGTCCATTTGCGAATACGGGTCTAGATTTTGCCGGACCTTTCGACGTCAAAAGCTACTCCGGTCGAGCTTGTCGAATTATAAAAGGTTATGTGTGTGTGTTCGTATGCTTCTCCACAAAAGCAATTCATTTAGAGGCTACATCCGATCTCACCACTCCGGCATACCTTGCTGCATTCAGCCGTTTTGTATCGCGACGTAGATTATATTCGGACAATGGTACTACCTTCGTTGGTGCCTCCAAGATCATCACAAAGGAATTTATCCAAACCTGTCAACAACGCACCCTATCTAGTTATGCACATCAGAATATCACCTGGCATTTTATTCCAGCAGGTGCTTCACATATGGGTGGACTATGGGAGGCAGGAGTCAAAAGTTTCAAGACTCATTTCCTTAAGATTACATGTTCTTACAAATATACTCATGAAGAATTATCCACCTTATTATCTAGGATTGAAGTCGGTCTTAACTCCAGACCGATCTCTCCTATGCCAACTAATTGAGTCTCCAATCCTATCGCCTGTCGTCCCGCAGATTAATGATTCAAAATTTTCGATATTAAATCGTTGGATAATCCTCATGCTGAGCAACAGGATTGTCAACTCGAGCTTGGGTGGAGTATGTTTAAGGAAACTGGTGACAGGGGGACACTGCAAGGGGGAGTGCTCCCACCCCTACTGTGGCTATTGGCTGTCGACGTGATTCTGCGTCAATTTGACAGCAGGGGACGGAAGATCGTGACATATGCTGATGATGTGGTCATACTTGTAAGGGTAAGGTGTCCTCTTGGGCCGCTGATAGGGGGCTGGGAGTGAATCCGGAAAAAACAGAGTTGGTTCTGTTTACTAGAATGTACAAGGTAGAGAATTTTAGATTACCGGTGCTATGTGGAACTGAACCAAGACTTTCCGACTCAGCTAAATGTCTAGGTGTATTCCTCGATAGTAAGCTGAACTGGAAGAGGAATGTTCAGGAGAGATTCAAACGGGGCCTTAATGCCTACTATACTTGTAGAGGCTCCATAGGTAAGAATTGGGGGCTCAAACCAAATGTTGTAAATTGGATTTACACCCCAGTGGTGAGACCAATTCTTGCTTATGGTTGTTCTGTTTGGTGGCAGGCACTGGAACGTAAGAGTAATAGAAACCTTTTGTCGAAGACACAGAGGTGTGCTTCAATTGGCATTACAGGTGCAATGAGAAGTACACCACAAGCGGCTCTGGATGTCATACTTCATCTTTTATCCATTGAGGAGTTTGTTAATGGTATGGCAGCAAGGAGTCTGCTGAGACTTAAGGAATTATTACTATTAGGTTCATCGAGAGCAGATCACTCCAGGGTCATATACGAGATCAGTTATGGTGAAGTTAATCTGAACTCCATGGGGACATCAGATTACATGGCCGCTGAATCGGACTTTGGGGCAAATCCTGTCGTGGTAATACCTGATAGGGAGATTTGGTCCGGCAATAAGAGACTGTATGAGGGTTGTCCAGTGTTCACGGACGGATCGAAGTTTGACATAGGTACTGGTGTGGGGGTCTATATTATGGGCACGGATCTGAAAGGCTCTTTTAGACTCCTGATGAGTGCAGCGCTGAGAGCTAAGATTCTCAGCATCTTGAAGGCCGCAGAATTAATCAGGCAGTCTGAGGGGTACCTAGGTTACTCTCTATGTGGACAGTCAGGCGGCTCTGAAGGCCTTGGGGACACATATGATGAAATCCAGGGTAGTTGCCTGGATTTCACCAGGAAGTCACTGAGAGAACTAATGGAAAACCACATGGTGAGACTCTGCTGGGTGCCTGGCCACTGCAATATATCAGGCAATGAGCTGGCAAGGCAAGGCGCAGCAAAGGATGTCTCGGAGGGGGAAAACCCCGCTAAGTTTCTTCTTTGAGAAGATCAATGATTGGATCTTGGTCAGAACCAATTCGGCTTGGGAGAATAGAGATGACTGTAAGGTGTCGAGGGCGATGTGGCCGGCACTCGACAAGGCAGGCACAGGCACTCTTCTGGGCTTGAGTAGGAGGAGCTTAAGAATCATGATAGGGGCCATAACGGGTCACTGTCTGATAGGGAAGATGAGGTCTAGATGGGACGCTAGCAATTCCGATTTTTGTAGAATGTGTGGAGTCGTCGTCGAGACCGAGTCTATTGAGCACATTATGTGCCATTGTTCACGATTGCATCGTCGTAGGATGAAGTGGCTGGGCAGTAAATTCCTCGATGGGCTAAGTTACGTTCGGGACGTGGAGCTTATAGACGTAATAGGCTTCGTCATGGGCATCGACTGTCTAAGGGAGGGACAGGCGTACACCCCTAGGGGGATTGGCAACATTGTTAATCCTCTTATATGATTCTGTTTTATTCCCAACCTTTTCGTTTTCCTATTTTTCTATTTTCTGTATTCTGTTTCTTGTATTCTATATCCTATAGCTTTCAATGAGGGGACCCACAATGGACCGAGATCGGTCTCTGGGTGGAGATGTGGTACATGTGGTATCACGTCAACCTTCTCTATCTGTCTATCTATCTATCTATCTAAATCGTTGGCAAAGATTAAAACTTATCAACACACCCTTTGTATGCGATAGAAGAGTGAATATTTAAAGGAATTACATAAAAGAATAAAATGGAAAAATTCCCCAAGAAGGCGCACTGGTCGTGGTCAAAGAAGAAAACCTCCCACCAAACTCTTGGCGTCTTGGCAAAGTCCAAAGGGTCTACACTTGTTCGGGCAATCGAGTACGCTTTGCCGACGTTCTGGCACAACGAGGCGTAATAACTCGCCTCATCGTAAAACTCATAGTTTTACTAGCACAGTCTTAATCTTCTTTTCCAGATCAACATGCCTAAAATTGCATCAAGTTCGAAAACTTCCGTAAAAGATCCCTCCTCTACGTACTTGTAGAAAATTCTTGGTCATGAACATGAACGATCGCATCCCTGCAGTTCGTGTACATAAATATTGCACAAATTGTATTGCACATGATCATTCTCAAGGTACATGTTTGTTCCACCATACTTTGTTACATATACATCTCAGGTTATACAAAGATATACTACCTCGTCACTCTCGTTCCCGGTCCCCATCGCCACCACAGACTTCCTCATCCAAAAATCGCAACTCTCCTTCGTCCAAGTTAAAAAAAAGACGACATGTTACCATCGTCTTCAAAATCATCCTCGTTGACAGCGATTTTACTTCAAAATACACTGGTTCTTTTACCCACCGTCCTTGTAAAGGTCGACTCAACACCTTCACATGCAAGATGCTTGCTTGATTCTGGATCTCCAGTCAGTCGAGTATCCAAAAAGTTAGTCGACAAATTAGACCTAACGGCGTTCAGTTTACAAGAGGAAACTATCTGTCCAATCATCCTTAAGTCTAGATTCGATTCGGCATCGAAAATTGAAGGAACATTTAGAGTAGATAATCGTATATCTCTCCGAACTCCATCTGATTCCCTTCCAGACACGTATAAGAAGAATTCCCAAGATCTCTTCCTAGCTGACTCCATATTTTATCATTTATCCGCAAATCTTACGTGAGGGAGTCTTTTCACGAACCGGCTTTCCTACAGCTCAAAGTACTATTTTCGGATAGGCTATTTATGGTCCTTGTTCACTTTAGTTATGAAATGCACTTTAGGCAGAGCAAAATACCAAATGTATTTATTTTCAATATACTTTCCTTTATAATATTATGAATTTTTTCCATTATTTTCCTCATATACATATATAAAATACTGTATTATAATATTTGAATTAATAATGCATTATAAATATACATATATCACATAAGTTTTTTTTATTCCAGAAGCAGTATCTTTGACAGACCAATAGGACTTCCCCACAAATAAATTCTTTCACAAATAAATTCTTTCACAAAAGAATTGTGAAGAATTACAGGAGAGAAGTTTGGTAATTTGTAATTTATATTACAACAATTCCCACTTAAATGGTAGTGATTTCTTACTTTTTCATTTATTATAATTTTTGAACGAATGTAGCATGTATTGTTTGACACAAAATCTAAATTTTCTCTCTCAGTTCAAGGTGTCATTGCTTTAATAACTTTTAAATAAATTTCATTTAAATATCTGACATCACTAACTAAGTTTTCTACAAATAAATTATCAGAATCTATACCCTTAAACTTGTGATGCCTATATTCTTCCTTGTATCCCGATATTAATTGATATAAATTTTGAGCAGTAGAGGTCCTAAAACACTACCTTGTGGTACCCCATACTTTATGTGTTTCATTGAACTAGGCTTTGAATTTACTACAACATATTGTTTTCTATTAGCTAGATAGCTCTTAAAATATGCAAGCTCTCGTCCAGCAAGTCCTACTACTACTAAATCAAATGCCTTGCTAAAATCGTAGAATAACCCTCCTACGCCAGTGTAACCTTAGTGTAACCAATCACAAATGTAGTTTATAACATTGATAGCAGCCAAATTGATTATCTGCTAAAAGATTTTCCTCTTCTAAAAATGTCGTTAATTGCTTACAAATTAGTTTTTCAAGAATTGTATCTATCATTGATAACGCTCCAATTGAGTGATATTTCTTAACTGTATTTGCAGATATTTGTTTTGGAATCGGAATGATCTTTTGGATTTTTAATAATTAATTGAATTATTGAAAATATTTACTAGTTCATCAGCATTAGTTTAGATGAAATATTATCAAGTAATTCTCAAGTTTCATTGATATTCATATGCTGAATTCTAAAAGAGATATGATGGCGTCGAAGCAATCTAAAGTCATTGCAACTTTCTTCTGAAATAAAATTAATGTTTATCCTGATAATAATATCCCATTACGTCTCTCGTTGCTACTTTGATTACTTTACTTATTCGTTTCGATCTGTCGTTCAGATCCACGCAGGATTTTCTCTTTCCTACCCTCAAAAGGTTGTTTTTCAGTTTCATTAATGATCTTAAATTTCTATCTATTCACGGTGCTATGTCAACATTCAGAAATTGTTTTCTCTTCGCAGTTGTAGTTTAAGCTCTACAACTACAAATATAACATGATATAAATTCAGTTACATCAGTTGACGGATTTCCAGTAATAGCAAGTGAATTCATTTTATTTCGCAGGATTTCGTTTACTTTCTCATAATCACAGTGAGAATTTATAATCTCTTTTGCATGATACGTTCTGATTTAAAACTTTATTGTACAAAAAACAAAGTTATTGTCCGAAATTTGGCATTCCACCGAATTAATTTTAATTCTGTTACATATATTAATAAAAACATTATCTATAGATGTTCCACTAACAGGTCGAGTGACAAGTATATGACAATTTTGACAGTAATATGTTTCAATAATTGTCTTAAACTCCCTAGCAATTGATGCCTCCAAAAAATTTACATTTGAATCTCCAACCAAAATGAATGGAAATTGAACAAAAAGTTGTTTATATGATCGATATAATTTTAAAAGTTACATTTTTGTGATCTATAAAACGACAAGATTTATAATGGTTTGCCAGAAACTATATAATCCTTTAATGATATAACTACTGCCTCAATAAGATTTTGACTCTCAGACAACTCAACAGAGTAGTGAATGTTTTCTCTGATATTATGGACGTTCCACCATAGGCATCACTTCGGCAGCAATGAATACTATCACAACCAAGTATTTTATGCAAGTCTACTAAATCAATCTTTAGCCAGGTTTCCTGAATACAAATTATTGTCGGTAGTTTGGAAAAATTTGATATTAATGTTCTAAACTTATTAAACTTTGAAAGAGATGATATGCTTCTTACATTAAGCGAAAAAATACATAAATTTTGCAAGTTTAATTCATTTAGATAAATTTGAAAAGAATTAATTGATGAGCTACAATTATCTTAAATTTTGCATTTTTATTTTCCCAATCCTCGAACTCATCAACGTTCAAGTTAATATCAACGGATTTTATTACGTTAATAACAGGATCAAATGCATTGTTGTTGTCCAACACCTCTACGCCACTAACCAAACAACCAGTTTTTACACGATCATCATTTAAAAATCTGACCGTTTGCTTCAATACACTTATTTCAGTTCTAAAATGTTTTCTTTTTATATTACATCTAACTTTTTTATTTTCCGCAATACCCTTTTTAATATCATCGAATTGTTTAGACATAAACGACATAGATTTATTATACCTTTATCAATGTATGGCTGAATTCAATAAAATAAACTTATTTAAATTGTTTTTAAAACACTTTACGGCTCTTTTTTTAAAAAATCTCATTGGACTACTTGAAATGTTGATGTTTCTACGAGAGTTGCCAGATGATTTTTTATTTAAGGAAGATATAATCACTTCGGTGCAGAAAAACAATTTTATAAATGTAAGACAGTATTAAATTAAAAAAAAGGGTATGGAGGAAAATTTATTGACCGTACTAATTGATTTAAAAAACGAAATTTGAAAAAAATATTTGTGATACATTTATGTAAAAAAGAGGTCCATAGCTTATATAAGAGCTTCAAAAAATCTAATAACGCATTTCGGCCTATAACTCGGTTAATACTGTATCTACTTAGTTCATTTTTCAACAAAAAAAAAAATCATACAAAAATTTCCAGTTTTTCTGTGAAAGAACGAAGCTTACATAGATGCTTCAAAAAAATAGAAACAAAATATGCCTTTGTTTATTGTTATTGTTTTTCAGTACCCATGAAAACAACAACTATAAACGAAGCAGACATTAAATAAATAAAAAAAGTTTTGCCAACAACTCGGTTGTTTATGAACCATATTGTTAATTCAAAAAACCGAAATTCAAAAAATATTTGTGATAGATATATAAGGACCAAGCTTTTATTTAGGATTTGGATACCCGTCAAAAATTAGTTTTGGCCGTTATCTCTGTAACTACTCGACCGACTGAGTTCATTTCTTCAGCAGAAAAATTCTGAAAAAATTTTCCGTTTTTTTGCAAAAACGAAGTCCCTAGCTTATATATTAGCTTAAGAAAATCGAAGACCGGTTTTTTAATATATCGGCTGTGGAAAAAAATCCTGATCTTTTGATATATATATATATCTATGTTATCGGGAGGCTATACAAACGCCATTCAAACCATTTTTAAAAACTAAAAAATAGGGTTTTTACAAATATCTCCGCCACCGGGCTTGCTGAATCTCAATAGCAAAATTCTGGAAAGGATTTCCTATTGTTTGACATATATATTATATATGACAGTTATCGGTGGGCTTCATAAACGCCATTTTAACCGACGGATGGACATGCCTTATCGATATCATTTCTTATAAGGATCCAGAAAATATCAACTTTTTTGCAATCCGACGAAAATTGTGGAAATTCCAAATGGAATGGTAACCTTATTATACCCTTCACACTTATACTAGACATATTTTTTTCAAGGCAAACATCAAAATCAGTGCGAATCTATGCAAGTTAAATTCAGTTAATCAGTTAATTATTATTTTGGTTGTTATAGCTGTCAAACTGCGTATGTTTATAAAAAACATGAATGAAATCGCCTTATTGTTGTTTTTGTGCAACTGTTTCAACCTTCCATAAATTCGCGTCAATTTTGACGTTTGTCTTGAAAAAAAAAAAATTGTCTAATACAGACACTGCGTTACTATATAACAGCATAGTGTAATAAGCCCAGCTAATTTGCAATTTTTTCATGTACATACCGCGCGAAACTATCAAATCATTTTTGTATTCGTATGTAATATTTTTGCCGCGTTAATTTACTCTTGTTCTTCATTCTCTCATTTTTCTTCACAGCGTTTAATATTTTAATATTTTAAACAAATATTAAATAAAAAAGCGGGAATTAGTGGGGTTTGAATAAAACATACTACTTTTATCTATTTTTTTTCCGTGTGAAGTCTTTACCTGTTTACTTCCATCGGACGCGTCCCCAGGTGGCGGATGCTGTACGGTGCTGGAGCCCTCTCCCCTTGCCGACATTAATGCATCCTTTGTATCACACCCAGTCCTGAGAACGGAAGGCTTGCTGGACTGGATGCGATGCATTGATGTATTCTATTTGGTGTTTCCGCCGAAATGAATACATCTCTGGCACTGGGTAAGGTCTTGGTGCCATACGTTTTCATGCACTTTTAAGATCAAGGTGGTTGGTAGCAGTGCCGAGGATCTGAATGATTAGTTAGTGCTAAAAGAAACTAATAGTGAACAGCTCCCCTCTGATGCTGATGGCAAGGGTCAGTTGTATTACAGCCTAGTCCGCGTACGCCGTCACTGCGCGAGATGGTCTATTTTTTACGAGCATACTCGTGGGACCAAATAGAAGAAAATATGGAAAAAAGTAGGTTAAGAGATGAACGGGACAAAGGGACAACGGACAAAGAAGACTGCGTTAGAGAAGTAGAAGGGACGGACGCTGACATAAGAGTTAGGGATAGGGTCGAGGTAGGGGATAAGAAGGACGACGTCGGGAAAGGGGGGAAAAATGAGGATGGGGACGATGACATGGACTTGCTAAGACTGCATTCGAATATCCTCATACAACACGGACAACTAATGACCCAACTGACGGAGGAGGACAGCCTGCTGGACTCGACGGAGGACCCAGTAGGATCTGGTGCGACGGAGGGACTGGAGGACCTGTCTCTTTTATCCGATGAAGAGCATGAGACAACAGTTGTCTCTGCTCTTGATCGGGGCAAGGAAGGCGGAACTGCAGTCACTGCGTCAAAACCGGGTAGGAAGCAGGTAAGCTCGACGGGGGCATCAGGCATGCCAAGGCCTATGGCCAAAAATATTGTTCGGCAGGAAGCGGTAGCATATCCAATGGATGAGCAAGCCGCAACCGACAGTCGAACGAATTTTGAAAAGGCCAAGAACGGTGTTAGGGCCTCTATAGCTGCACTAAATAAGTTGGCTAGGAAGGACCCATCGCTGTTAGACGGGCGGGATAGGCATGTTCGCAGGACATACCGAAAGAGCATCTACAGGTTTGAACGGACCTATGGCTCCATCGGTGTCATCCTGGGATTGTCTTATCCCGACGGTTTTAATGTGGAGGTAGAGGAAGGTCCGCAAATTGCAAGCAAGGGTAAAGAGTCCGTGTCTACCAACACTTTGGAACCACAAGTCGACGCTGGTACACAGTGTGGTGCTCACAAGCCATCCATCAGTCCTGTAGGTTCTCTCAAGGGAAGTGACAGGTCAGCAAAGATTGGTAGTGGGAAGAAACACATTGAGAAGAGAGTAGAGAGGGTAAACCAAGCTCTTGCGAGCCCCCCTAAAGGATCTCAAATGAGGTCAATATCTGGTGACGTACAACCTTCATCGTCCAAAAAGGGGAAGGATTCGTCCAAGTCGGATATTCTTCAAGCAGCAGTCATTGACCGTGCTGGTTCAGATGGGAGAATCAGTACGGAAATGTGGCGGCTGATTGAGGACAGACTTATCGACGAAATCTTCCAGGCAAGGCACAGGCCGGGTGAAATAGCCTTCATGGGTGCAGACTGGACAAGGGGCGTCAAGACTGTTGGTTGCGGTAACAAAGAAACTTTTTAGTTCCTGAAAGCCGCGATTGACAGATGTGGCAATCTCTGTCCAGAAGCGCAACTGGAGGTTATACCAGCGTCGGAATTGCCTCTGCGGCCAATAGTCACGGTATGGATTCCACCACCCATTAAGCCGGTGGAAGTCATACTGGGAATATTGGAAGGACAAAATAGGGGGATCAATACAAGTCAATGGAAACTTGTATCTTCATTGACTTGTAAAGAGAACCAGGGAAAAGATTTCCGATTCGCAGTGGATCGGGAATCTATTAAGAAATTGGACTCATTGGGGGGGGGGGGGGGGGGTTGTTACGTTCGGGCTTGGCTACATCAAATTTCGCTACGCGAAAAATAATAAAGCCAAAGAGGTTGCTGATGGTGCAGATTAATCTGCACCATTGTGAAGCGGCCTCGACCGAATTAATAACCTACCTCAGTGAGACCAATGTGGACGTGGCCCTAATCCAGGAGCCTTGGCTAAATAACAACCAGGTCTGTGGTTTAAGGGCCAAAGGATACAAATTGTTCAAGCCGTCCACTGGGGATAAGGTGAGGACTTGTATTCTGGTGAAGAATGATATTCAGGTAATTCTTCTTAACTCTTTCAGTTATGGTGATCTAACGGTCGTTCAAGGAGAGGCATTGGGAGCGGTAAACTGGCCTTGGCCTCGGTGTACATGCCCTATGAGGAGCTGGAACCACCAGATGACAGGGTGTAGGCCTTAGCCGAGTACGCAAGACGGAATGGAGTACGTCTATTGCTCGGTTGCGATGCTAATGCCCACCACAGTCAATGGGGTAGCAGGGATACCAATAGGAGAGGTGAGTCAACATTTGATTTTATTATTGCGAATGATCTTTTAATCTGTAATATGGGTAATACTCCTACGTTCAGGACGAAGGACAGAAATTCGGTAATAGACATCACATTGACTAACTCTAGGGACCTAGTTGAGGACTGGAGGGTGGCCATGGGGTGCACTTTCTCTGACCATGGTAGGATAACCTTTAGTCGGAACTTCCTAGGTTCCGAAGGGAAACCTTTTAGGAATCCCAGGAGGACGGATTGGGACGCCTTCGGGCGGGATCTGGGGTCAAGATTGACTGGAACTCCGATGGAGTTCTTGTCGAGGGAAAATCTTGGTGGTAGAGAAGGTAAAGGGGTCTATTAACAGAAGCTATGAGCTTAACTGCCCGGTGAGCTATCCGGGTAGGAGGAAGCAGCCGGTCTGGTGGTCGGAGGAGTTGAGAGTTCAACGGACCACAGTTGGCAGGCTGTACAACAAAGCCCATAGGTCTAGCAGGGACGAAGACTGGGGCACCTATAGAGTGTGTTTCAATAAGTACAAAAGAAGAGCTAAAAGAGCCTCGTGGATTAAGTTTAGCGAGGCCATTGACTCGGTCAATGAACTTTATAGATTCAGAAAGATACTGTCAAAGGACCCTAGTGTTCCTGGGAGTATCCAGAGATCAGATGGTTCATGGACGGAATCTAGTTCTGAGTCACTTAATGTGCTTTTGAAAACCCACTTTCCGGGTTGCGGGTATCCATTGGTGGAGGAATCGGTTGAGGGAGAGCACTTCTTCACGGAGTCCACCAGTGGGATAATTGGAACAGTGGTAAGAGATCTAATAACGGTGGAGAAGGTCACATGGGCGGTGAATTCATTCGAGCCTTATAAGTCACCAGGCCCGGATGGTATTTTTCCGGCCATGTTGCAGAATGCACCGTTGGTGGTTCGTCTACTACTGGTTGAGATTTTTAAGGGGTGTCTGATACATAGACATATTCCAAGGGGGTGGAGAGAGGTAAGGGTCATATTCATACCGAAGGGTGGAAGGACCTGTCACTCGAAACCCAAGGATTATAGACCTATCAGCCTATCGTCTTTCCTTTTGAAGACTTTAGAGAGACTGATGGATCTATATTTGAGATCGTCTGGTAGCTCCAGCATCATGAGTAGTGCTCAACATGCTTACCTTAAGGGTAAATCTGTGGAGAGTGCGCTGAGTGATGTGATGGGTTATATAGAACAGGGACTTCGGTATAAGGAATACACCATGGCCGCGTTCTTGGATATCGAGGGAGCGTTCAACAATATTGAGATTGACGCTATCAAGCAGGCGCTGGTGGATCTTAAGGTACATGACTTCTTGATCGAATGGATAATCCTCATGCTAAGCAGCAGGATTGTCAATTCAAGCTTGGGTGGAATATGCTTAAGAAAACTAGTGACTAGGGGGACTCCGCAAGGGGGAGTACTCTCACTCCTGCTGTGGCTAATAGCTGTCGATGTGATTTTGTGTCAATTCGACAGCAGAGGGCGGAAGATTGTGGCTTATGCTGATGATGTGTTCATACTGGTAAAGGGAAAATTTCTTCCCACAATCAGTGAGATCATGCAGTCTGCGCTGGGTGAGCTGTCCTCGTGGGCCGCTGATAAGGGGTTGGGAGTGAACCCGGAAAAGACAGAGTTGGTTCTGTTTACTAGGAGGTACAAGGTAGAGAATTTCAGACTACCTGTACTGTGTGGAACTGAACTGAGGCTTTCAGACTCAGCGAAATATCTGGGGGTATTCCTTGATAGTAAACTGACCTGGAAGAGGAATGTTCAGGAGAGACTCAAGCGTGGCCTCAATGCCTACTACACCTGAAGAAACTCCATAGGTAAGAGTTGGGGGCTCAAACCAAAAGTTGTATATTGGATTTACACTTCGGTGGTGAGACCAATCCTTTCTTATGGTTGTTCTGTTTGGTGGCAGGCACTGGAACGTAAGAGTAATAGGAACCTTTTGTCGAAAGCACAAAGGTGTGCTTCGATTGGCATTACGGGTGCAATGAGAAGCATACCACGAGGGGTATGGCAGCAAAGAGTTTGCTGAGACTTAAGGAATTGGGACTATTAGGCTCATCAAGAGCAGGTCACTCCAGGGTCATTAACGGTGAGGTTAATCTGAACTCCACAGGGGCATCAGATTACATGGCCGCTGAATCAGACTTTGGAGTAAATCCAGTCGTGGTGATACCTGATAGGGAGATCTGGTCCGGCACTGAGAGATTATATGAAGGTTTTGCAGTGTTCACGAACGGATCAAAGTTGGACGAAGGTACCGGGGCGGGGGTCTATATTATGGGCACGGATATGAAGGGCTCTTTTAGACTCCCTGATGAGTGCAGCGTTTTTCAGGCTGAGATTCTCGGCATCCTGAAGGCCGCGGAGATAATCAGACAGAACGTTGCGAGAGGTACCGAGGTCACTCTCTATGTGGACAGTCAGGCGGCTCTGAAGGCCTTGGGGACACATTTGGTGAGATCCAGGCTAGTAGCTGCCTGTAAGAGGACACTGAGAGAGCTGATGGAGGACTCTGCTGGGTGCCTGGCCACTGCGATATTTCAGGCAATGAATTGGCTGATGAACTGGCGAGGCAAGGTGCGGCAGGGAACGTCTCGGAGAGGGAGACATATGTGAAACCACCACTAAGTTTCTTCTATGGGAAGATCAATGATTGGATCTTGTTCAGGACCGATTCGGCTTGGGAGAGTAGAGAGGACTGCAGAGTGTCGAGGGCGATATGGCCGGTACTGGACAAAGCAGGCACTAGCACTCTCCTGGGCATGAATAGGAAGAGCTTGAGGATCATGATAGGGGCCATAATGGGTCACTGTTTGATAGGAAAGATGAGGTCTAGATTGGACGCTAACAGTTCCGATTTTTGTAGAATGTGTGGAGACGTCGACGAGACCGAGTCTATTGAGCACATTGTGTGCCATTGTCCACGATTGCAGCATCGTAGGATGAAGTGGCTGGGTAGCCAGTTCCTCGACGGGCTGAGTGACGTTCGGGACGCAGATCTTGTTGACGTCATAGGCTTCGTCATGAGAATTAGGGGTATAACCCTAGGGGGATTGGTAACATTGCTGGTCGTCACATTTCTATTCCTTTTTATCTTTTACTCTACTTTTTCTGTACTCTCTGTATTTTCTATTTTCTGTATTCTATACTCTTTATTTCGCAGCTATTCTATTGAAGGGACTCACAATGGACCGGGATCGGTCTCTGGGTGGAGATGGGGTACTATCTGGTATCACATCTACCTTCTCTATCTATCTATCTATCTATTTTTTTGGTTATGCTCCTTTTTATTTCGGTTGGTGATGTAGTGTTTTTTTTTTTTCTTGTTGCAATAAAGTTTAAAATTACGAATAACTACAAATTATTACAGTAAGATGTAAAAAGATAGAGCCTTTTACAGTTAGCTTGATTTAGTTATGGGCATCTTACACATAAAAATATTTTTTTTTTAATTCTGGTGCTTTTTAAATTTAAAAGTTGGCAACACACACAATTTTTGGAATTCTAAGTTCGTAGGCGAGAGAGTTAAAGAGAATGTAAAATTTTAGTATTCCCTTTTCCTCTCTCTTCTATGAACTCAGAATTGCAGAAAGAGAAATTGCTGTGTGTGAGCGCCGATCTGGCTGCGCAACAAAAAAACCCTTAATGAAAACGCAGGAGGGTTTACGAAACGACATCAAAACGAAATATAAAGACTGTCGCTTCTGCGTGTCGCATAGTGAAATCCTGGTCCATGTTGTTACTGACTAAGCAAAAGCAAATGTTAGTAAGAAAAAATAGAGACCATTTGCTTCAGTTGGCTATTCTCTTGCTTCTGCTTAAGCAGTCAGCAAAGCAAATGCTTTTCAAAATACGATTGTTGCTAATAGCATTAAGCATTTCTTTTTTTTTTTTTTTTTGCTTTATTTTTCTTGTATGAAAATCTTTTAGTTAATCTAAAATTTTCCGGAAAGACTATATTTACATTCAGTACATATAAACAAACAAAAATTCATCTTTACGATAAGGGGAATAGCAAAATATAATTATAAAGTGACCTCACATCTACAAAAACAACAATTGCAACAACAATTTTGTTAGTTTAAAACCACTGTGTTCTGTGACAAAATGAATTTTAAAAAACTTAAATTTTTTTTCAGGAGAGTTAAAAAATTTAAAAAAAAATCAACAATTTTTATGAAAATGTAAATTTTTGGATAAATTATCTTATCTCGACTTAAGATTTAATTTTAAAATAATTTAAAATAAAACGTAGTTTTTATTTTATGTATATATACAAAATATTATATTAAATAGAATAGAAAACCTGCTGAAAGTTTTTCTTTAGAAGTTCTCTTGGTAGCATTTCTTCAGACGGCCTACTGACAGTTTTTATTCAAGAGGTCTTTTAGTCTTTCCTACCTACATTACTAAATTTCAAAGTGCGGAAACTACGTGCCAAACCATATAAAACTTATTTATGTAATTCTACCGAAGATGAAGATTAATTGTAGACTTCGAAATAAAACGAAGTAAGTTATTCGTAGACTTCGTAGAAATTATGGAACAAATTTGTTTACTAATGTTAATAACACTCAAATTTGGAAGAATATACGTACGTTAAATTGTGTTGGACGTGAAAATCCTGAATTATATAAAACTGACTTGGAATCTATTGCTACTGGTTTTTTGAATAACCATGTACTGATAGTCTTTATAACAATAATTTTCAAGACCCAAATCATTTTATTTTAATGTCGTTACTGAATATAATATGTTCATTGCTATCAATTCAATAAATCTAATGCTATTGGCTATGACGGCATTTTCCGTTAATTTCACCATTGATCCTTCATAATATATTTATGGTTTCCAAATTTCCAGTTGCTTGGAAACTAGGACATATTATACCGATTGTATTTGTTAAAAATTTAAGGCCAATTAGTATCTTAACTGCAATGTCTAAAATTGTTAAAAATATTATTAAGTGGCAAATTTTAGAGCATTGTGAATGTTATATGCTTTTCCTTTCTAACCACAATATACTTATTAGTAAGCTTAAGAATAACTTTAGATTCTCCAGGTCGGCATGTCAGTGAATACATTCTTATTTATTAAGGGATAGATCCCAATATGTTTCTCTAAATAGATTAAGTTCTAGTGTTCATCTAAATTTAAAGCTATGCATTTTCATTTGCATACCCAATTTTTCACTTTTCCTAGAGTTTGTATGGGAAATCAGTTGATAAATCATGTTGACGCACTCAATTGGCTTGGTGTTATAATAGATTCATTCTAATTTAAACTTTGAAGATCACATAAATTCTATATCTACTCAAGTCTCATTCATCCTGAGAAGGTTATGTGCCCGAAAGGCGTATACACCTAGGCATGCAAGATTACGTTTGGCACATGCTCTACTTATGTCTAAGTTAAAATATTGTTTAGAGGTTTACTCATCATTTAATTTAGTTAGTGAGTTATCTTAAGAAAAGTTTTAGAAGAATTGTTCGCAATATATTTAATGCTTCTATACGTGATCATAATAGAGTGTCGAAACTTCTTCCCGAATTACTAGGTTGTAATTTTCATATTTGGATATGCTTTTGTTACTTCATTTCTATAAAGTGGTTAAATCAAGACTATCACTATTGTGAAAAACTTTACATTTAATCACTCAACTCGAAATGTACAGTTTGAAATACCTCGAATATATCTTTCAATATTTGAGCTTTCATTTAAAATTAGAATGTGTCATATTTGGAACTATTTACCTCCTATATTAAGGTTGTTTTCTTATTCCTATTTTACATACAAAATAAAGATTTTAAATTGGTTTTGTGTAAATAATTGATCAATCTCTTACATTATTCATTTCTGGCATCAAAAAGGATTGATATATATTTTTGTAAATTTATTGTAATGTTTGTTTGGTTTAAGAGCTACTTATTTTATGGTATCTACTTATACACTGGTGCATATTCCTATAAACGCACATCAATTTTTTTAATCAACTTACCAAAAATAGGGCTAAAAAATAATTTCTTTTCTCTCGTGTAGACTACTCCTACTACTCCTCGTATGACTCTCTATAATGATACTTTAGTTCTAATAAATTGACTCTAGTCGTGTTAAATTCTAAATGTGAATTGCATTTAACGTTTGTCGTAAAATCTGGTAAAGCCCTAATTAATCAACTTTGAAACATTTCGTGAAAATAGTAATCTAAAGCAAACATATCACTTGTTTTGAAAATAAACAAGGTTGTCAAAAACCAAACAGTTGCTTGCAAATGCTTCACATAGTTAAATAAAAGTCTATTTTTAATAGAATTCTGCGAAAAGCTACTTCGAATATTTGTGTCCACAAACACCAACCCACATTTCCATAAAGCTGGTTGTAATGTTGTTTGGTATCATGTATTAAGAAATCATAATTGTCTGATAGTGTCGCTATAACACTTGTTATGTACCGTCCTCACTAACCTTTTTTTGTTCTTACAAGATCAAAACGTCGACAGAACAAAGCACAAAATTAATAATAAATATAATTTTATTATAATTTTTTGCTTTTCGTCACAGCCCGTCTAGACGTAACATAATATGTAAGATTTTTGTGCCAGAGAATGCCAAATTCACCCTCTGAGGGAATTATTTCACTTGTAGATTCAAATATTAGTATTGTAAGATGTATTGTGCGACTGTTGTGATGAGATTTCTCTTATAAGATGAATTGTCAAAAAAATACACTTATACGAAAGTTTGTTTCTGTGTGTGCATGTGTATTTTTGGAAAACAATGTTTTTTTTGTAAAATTGTTTCCTTTTGGTGTTTGTTCTACATGTTAAAAAAAACATTTTTATAAAAATTATGCTAAAAAGTGCGAATTGCTTAAATAAAAAGGACATGTTTACTCTGTGACTGATTGAAAATAATGATATCTTATAGGATTTATTAGAATACTTGTACCCCTTATTTAAGATTTAACATAATATAAATAAAATGGTTATTCTCCTCTGCCGGCGTTATCTCACCTATTATATCAGCGTTAATATCAGTTGTAAACCTGGGGTCAGTGTGGTTGCGGCATGTCGTCTAATGTGAACCCAGACTTTTATGCTATATTCAGAAGTTGACGTTTTTTGAAAAACGAGTCGTGTTCTCAAAAAGCACAAAGAATTTGTTTTGCTTTTTCATATATTTCAAAGCCAAAAACATCTCGATTCGAGTTGTTTAATTACTTGACACACAAAAACGTACTAAATTTCCATACAGGGAAGAAACTTTTATTATTTTTAGTGCATAGAAAGTTGTTGGAAAAAGAATTTTGTAAAAATTGTTACATTTTAAAAACATAAAATTAAAAATTATGAATGAAATTTATATTTGTTCATAAATTGTTTATGTTTAAAAATTGTAGTTTTTGAATTAAAAAGTGTTTGTGTGTGAGATTTTATTGAAATCAAAAATTTGTGGAAATATTTTGGCGAACGCAAAACAAGTCAAAAGAAAACACACAATAAAATGATATGTGACCAGTGATATTTAAACCCATTGTGGTTTTCAAAAAACTTGTAAACAACTAATGTGTGCGAACATGATATTACATACAACAACAAATTTTTGAACAAGAACAAAACATGAACAGGAATGGTCCACACTATCCAAATGTTTGTGCGCACAAAATTTTGTGGAATGTTTGTAAAAAACTATGGGGTGTGAGGATCACATCCTAATGAAGCATCTATATTTCTATCAAATCGAAAATTACTTTTGAGGTTAGACATTTTTGTAGAAAAAAAAAAACATGATCGAGTTTAATTTTTTAAGTAATTTTTTCAATGTTTGGGCAAAACGATAGCTAGTGTAGACGGGCGTAATACGTTTGAGCTGTTTTAGTGGTGAATGGAGTTATCTACATTGCTAACGCCAGAGTAGCCGTATTTCAATTTTTAATCATTATTTTTAGGCATTAAACGCAAGTGCAAATTATATATGATAGTATATAATTGTAATTAGATAATTAATTGGATCAAATTTAAATTTGTTATATATATGGCGGTAGATCTGAAGAAAATGCTAATGAATATAAAAATATTATTTGCAAATGTATATAGTTTTTAAATTTATAATTAAATTGCAGAAAATATATTGAATAATGAAATTCTGATCTGGTAACACAGTTTCAGAGCTGCAAACAAAAACAGTAGCCATTTTGTAGCTTCTTGGTTATTGTAACAACAAAGGAGATATTTGTGTAAAGAAAAGTTTTTTAAAGTGAAATAAATAAATGTAAAAATGTTTATATACTTTTAAAAAAGTTTTGTTTGTGTTAGGAACATTTATTGCAAATTGAAACGTAAGTGTTTTTAAATCTGATAAAAATGTAGGAAAATATTAAAACATTAAATGCGTTGTATTCTTTCTGTGTGTATTCGATTTTGTGTATTGACTAAAACCTGATTTTGTGCACCACCAATAATGGGAAAAAATACTAAAAAAATAAAAAATGTTGAAGAATGTGTTGGAAAAAGAGAAAAGATATATATTTAGCGTGACTATTTTTTAAAAATGTTTCATTTGCAATTGTAGTTGCATATGTAATATAAATTGAAAAAAATTATCTAAATATGAAAGGGTGGGTTAAATTGACATAAATGTATGTATTAGATAATTTTTCTATGATGTGAAATTGCATTGAAATCCATTGTGAAAATATATATATATATATATATATATATACATAATATATATATATATATATATATATATATATATATATATATATATATATAATATATATATATATATATATACATATATATATATATATATATATATATATATGTATATATGTATTCATTTATTTTATATATATATTATATATTCATTTATTTATCTATCAAAACTTAGGTACTTGCACTTAGTTGTGCAGTTATAGGTCATTTTATAAAGCACTTTCTTCAAAACATAATAACATCAATCGCCGAAGAAAATAAAAAAGACAAGAAACCAATTTCGAAATGTTTTTATTATTTTTTTACACTTTTTGCAAGTACAAAAATTTCCGATTATTAACTGGTAAATGCCTATTACGAGCACGAATTTAAATATTTAAATATTTTTAAATATTGTGGGCTTCCCATTTTACGACTATTATAGTCAACAATTCATTATTTTCAATATTAAGACAAATTCATTGTAAATTTTGTTGGGATATCTTAACTAATATGTCATTTTTTGTGTCCGTCAATATCAAAATCAATCAAAATTGAACTTGAATTAGAAAATATTAGGACAAAGCATATGGATAAAACTGTATAATGTTTAATGGAATAGTTTATCTAGCTTGAACTGAGATCTCTCAATACTTTCATAATGGTACTTTTAACATTTTTGATAATAAACAAAATGGATAATAAAAAAGTTATGTTAACGAAGCCACGGACTTAAAAACTTTTCTATTAGCACAGTTTTTTGACTAAGTTGGTCTTTTTTAATATTAATTTCGGGATTATCTTTTTTATATGGTTCTTGCGAGAACCTCTAGTTTTAATCCTTGCTATTTTATTTTAGTTAGATTAAACAAAAAGCTAAAACAAGTAAATTATTAGAAATTTCCTTTGAATTTTGGAGACTTGGATTCCATTTTATTTTGCTTTTTTTTTAAATACAATTTTTGTTAGCTTATTGAATGTATGTAAGAAAATTCAGTTGTGTAAACATGATAATTGTAAACTGAAGAAGAGTATCTTTTTTTAAAATTCTTTTCATTGATTTTTATTTTTTGTAATTTTTTTCAATTTTATGATAAATTTGTTACAAAAAGTTTTCGAAGGACTTTGAAACCAGATACGGACTTTCTATGAAGTTATAAAAACTTTTTTCACATCATAATGTTTTCCTAACAAATGCATTCAATACATGCTCAAAAAGTAGAATTTTTCGATCGATTATGTCTAAAAGGCTATGTTACGGGATATTCTTATAAATAAAAAATACCCAGCGGACCAAAAATTTTGATAATGATATAACCTTTGAACATTTCTTTGGCAAAACATTCGAGTACGATTATAGTTGGCGATCCGAAAATTAGGTGACTGATCTCACCTGTCACTCACTTCGTGGTAGCAAATCTTTCGATAACGAAAGTTTGATTATGATAAACCAAAAAAAGATAAAGATAGTTTACTTCATTGCTCACTGCATCTTATGTTACTTTTAACTATCTGTACCGCATTTCCGTAATTTTTTTATTAACTACCGATATCGTTAACTAACGAACAAATTCGGTTGTTTTAACGATCTTGATATTCTCTACTATAAGTTAATGGTATTTTCGTCAATATATATTAACGACGAATATCGATAGAAATGATAGAACATCTTCAATTGAAAAGCAAACATTTTAAATTAAAATTGGATTTTTTACTATTAACATGCAATATGCGTATAAGTATAGTATGTTGTTGGAAATATTTGTGAAATTAATTTGGTGTTAAATGTTTATTATATTACACCCGTTCATTAAAAATTTTTGTTAAAATTATAAATAACATAATATAATGTGAAACTTATTTATAAAAATTCCGAAGAATAGTTTTCACTTAAAAAAAAACATTAAATACTCTTGTTTTGTACAAAAAATTCACTAAAATACACTAAAATGTATTATTAGAAATACAAATATTCACAAAAAATTCTAATTTTGACAAAAAATATAAAAATAATCAAATTTTCACAGATATGTATATCCTAATTTCCTGAAAAACATAAATTTTTACTAAAAATCCAAATTTTCAAAAAATGTCTTGCTTAAAATTAAATTTTTCATTAAAAATTAAAATTTTCACCAAAATTCAGTATTTTTCCTAAAATTAAATTTTTCACAAAACAGCGAAACTTTTTATTAAGAAATGAATTTTATTGAAAAAATAATAGTAATAAAATAATAATAAATCTTTTCCAAAATTGTAAATATTTGGAACAAATCAAGATTACTGTTGATTTTTTTAACAAATGTTCTTTTCGGCAAAGGCACTATTTTTGGTTAAAAAAAGTTACATAAAAATATTTCCCCGCTCTGTTAGTTTTCGAGTTGTAGGTACTTTAAGTTATGATGTAAGAATGCAATATTCTATTTCCTGCTATAATGAATATGGGTTTCATTGGAAAGGACTTGAGAAGGCCTTTCGATTTATATATAAAATGTGTCAAATCATTAACCCATGGTAAGACAATATGATATTTTATTACTTTTTATTTTAATTTTTCTTTTACAAAAGTACCGTTTTCTCAGAAATATATCGATATAACGGTACTCTCCAATACATCAAGTCATTTAGAGAACATTTCAAGCTTTCATATTATTCCCATATTACACCCCTAGCCCACTAAATAACAAAAATATAGCATTTGAAAAATTAATATTCTGAGAAATAAATCGATTTTTACTCGTAATATATTTGTTTATAATTTATGACTATAGGTAATATGGATATCATTAGAAAGGTCTTGAAAAAGCCTATAGTCATATATATAATACGGATATAATTGGGAAGGTCTTTAAATCTCAGAAATAAAAATAAATAAATAAAAAGTACATAGAAAATATTATTTAATTTACATTTTTATTTGAATTATAGATACAAAAAACTGAAACAAGAGTTTAAAAAATGTTTGGAACAAATCAAGTTTACCAGCACAGTTGGAATTAATATATATTTTTTTAATGTTAATAAAGGTTTTTCTGTGTAGCCGGCCTTCGGCCGAACTAAAGAGCTTTCTCTTCTATGTATGTCGAACACCGGCTTCGCTGAATAAACTTTTTTTGGAAATCAAAAAATTTTTGTAATTACCGGTATTCTTTTTAAATAATTTTTCATTTTTATTTAATTTTTCACAAAATTGTAAAAATGATAAAGAAATAAGACTTATTATGCATTTAAATTATGATATTAACAAATATATTACTAGTAAAAATCGATTAATTTTTCTAAATATTAATTATTAAAATGCTATATTTTTGTTATTTAGTGGGCTAGGGGTGTAATATGGGAATAATATGAAAGCTTGAAATGTTCTCTAAATGACTTGATGTATTGGAGAGTACCGTTATATCGACATATTTCTGAGAAAACGGTACTTTTGTAAAAAAAAAGTTAAAATAAAAAGTAATAAAATATCATATTGTTTTACCATGGTTTAATGATTTGACACATTTAATATATAAATCGAAAGGCCTCATGTTCATTATAGCACGAAGGAGAATATTGCATTCTTACATCATAACTTAAAGTACCTACAACTCGAAAACTAACAGAGAGCGGGGAAATATTTTTATGTAACTTTTTTAACCAAAAATAGTGTCTTTGCCGAAAAGAAAATTTGTTAAAAAATCAACAGTGCCAGTAATCTTGATTTGTTCCAAATATTTACAATTGTGAAAAAGATTTATTATTTTATTACTATTATTTTTTCAATAAAATTAATTTCTTAATAAAAAGTTTCGCTTTTTTGTGAAAAATTTAATTTTAGGAAAAATACTGAATTTTGGTGAAAATTTTAATTTTTAATAAAAAATTTAATTTTAAGCAAAATAAATTTTTTGAAAATTTGGATTTTTATTACAAATTTATGTTTTTCAGGAAATTAGGATATACATATCTGAAAATTTGATTTTCTTTTAATTTAGATTTATAGTAAAATTTATATTTTTTGTCAAAATTAGAATTTTTTGTGAATATTTGTATTTCTAATAATACATTTTAGTGTATTTTAGTGATTTTTTTTGTACAAAACAAGAGTATTTAATGATTTTTTTAAGTGAAAACTATTCTTCGGAATTTTTATAAATAAGTTTCACATTATATTATGTTACATATTTATAATTTTAACACACATTTTTAATGAACGGGTGTAATATAATAAACATTTAACAACAATTAATTTCACAAATATTTCCAACAACATACTATACTTATACTCATATTGCATGTTAATAGTAAAAAATCCAATTTTAATTTAAAATGTTTGCTTTTCAATTAAAGATATTCTATCATTTCTATCGATATTCGTCGTTAATATATATTGACGAAAATACCATTAACTTATAGTAGAAAATATCAAGATCGTTAAAACAACCGAATTTGTTAGTTAGTTAATGATATCGGTAGTTAATAAAAAAAATTACGGAAATGCGGTACAGATAGTTAAAAGTAACATAAGATGCAGTGAGCAATGAAGTAAACTATCTTTATCTTTTTTTGGTGTACCATAATCAAACTTTCGTTATCGAAAGATTTGCTACCACGAAGTGAGTGACAGGTGAGATCAGTCACCTAATTTTCGGATCGCCAACTATAATCGTTCTCGAATGTTTTGCCAAAGAAATGTTCAAAGGTTATATCATTATCAAAATTTTTGGTCAGCAGGGTATTTTTTATTTATCTGAATATCCCGTAACATAGCCGTTTAGACATAATCGGTCGCAAAATTCTACTTTTTGAACATGTATTGAATGCATTTGTTAGGAAAACATTATGATGTGAAAAAAGTTTTTATAACTTCATAGAAAGTCCGTATCTGGTTTCAAAGACCTTCGAAAAGTTTTTGTAACAAATTTATCATAAAATTGAATAAAATTTCAAAAAATAAAAATCAATGAAAAGAATTTTAAAAAAATTTGACGAGTTAAACAAGAATCTGACGAGTTAAACAAGAATATTGACATGACTAATATGATCACCTTACTCAGCGGTCACACTTGTATAACTCGACAACGTTTTGTCAAATTTAAAACTCCTATAGATGCCGATTAAAATTATCTTATTAAATACTATATATATATATATATTATATAACATATATATATATATATATACATATATATATATATATATATTATATAACATATATATATATATATATATATATATATATATATATATATATATATATATGATTGGAAATTAAAAACCACATTGATTCTTCTACTAAGAGAATAACATTTTGCATTGTTATTAATGGGCCGCCTCCCGGAATCATGAACTAAATTCTGCTATTGTCTCTTTACTTGTTTATTATAATATCAACAAATCCAGTTCTGATATTAACCATGTATGCTACATGAATAATAAGAGGCTTATTTTGGTTAAATTCAGATATGTTGAAATACATGATAGCATAATGAAAAAATATTTTAGGCAACGATCACTTTTAAGGACATCATGGGGGGTGAAATTCTTAACCGAATGTATCTATATGACCACTACTCTACTGCTGCTTCTACTTTAAATAATCTTTGTCGGAAGATGTTGCATCAAAAAACAATTTCTAAATATAATTATTAATGCTGCTAGGTTGAGAGATAAACTTATTCTGTCAGATGGTAAGGAGGTTGAATGTAATATGGCGGACTGTGCGGAGTTATTCAACATGAATTGCGATAGTTTCTTTACTTTACTTTAGTATTCTTTTTTATTTTTTTATTTTTAATATTTATTAATTTATTTTAAGAATATTATTTTCTTTCTTTTAATGATTCTTATATTCTATTTTTGTCTTGCCTTTTTTGTTATTATTTTTTATTGAAACTTATTATTTTACTTTTTCATAACTTATCACACTTGGGTTCTTTTTATATTAATGTGGTTGGCAACTATGTCCATATTGACTTTTTACTTAAGTGTTAATATGATAATTTTACTTCCGTTTTACTTAGTCTTCTTTTCAGTTCAATTATTGATTTCATTTTACTGACATTCATATTTAGTTTTATGAAATTACCCATGTATGATATGAGTTATATATATTGTTAATTAGTGTTATTACAAACAGATATAATTGTTTGTTGTACATTTATTTGATTTATTTACACATCGTTGAATTGAGTTTTTCTACTTAATGGTAATTTATTTATGTTATTAATTCAAATATTTTTTTTTCTATTTTCTCTATTCTAATGATAGTTATATTATATAAGGTTTTGAATTTTTGTTTAGATAGTATGATTTTTTTTGGTAATGATTCATATATCATTGCTTCCACTCATCTGGATCCCCGCCATTTTCAATCATTTTTTGTATATTTATGAGTAATGATAATTTGGGTCCCATTGTAAGTAGTAGTGACTATCTTAAGGATCTTTTTTGCAATTTATCGGTTCAGCTTAAAGTATCGCACATTAATTGTCTTCTTTGAGCAATTGTAAATTTGATGAACTGAAGAATATTATTGATGGAACATTTAACTTGGATTGGATTTCTGAAAAATGGCTTACACCACATGTTAGTTCGGTCTCTTGGCATCTCGGGCTACAAATTTATTAGGAATGACCGTTTATTTGCAAGAGGTGGGGGAGTTGCTATTTTCATTTCTGATTTTATTAAATTTAAGGTTATCACAAAAATATCCCTCCCTGGTTGTGAGTCATTCTTTATTGAGCATCAAATTGGTGATAGTAAAATTTTATTTGGATTTGTGTTCCTGCCTCATGGGGACTTGGAGTTGTTTAAATTGTCTTATTTTGAATTATTTTCCAAATATAAAGATATTGTTATAGCAGGAAACTTCAATTGTAACATGTTTGTTATTACAAAAGCAAGCAGGATGCGCTCTATGTGTGTGAGGTGCAATTTGTTTGTATCGCATAATTGCAAACCCACTTACCTTGACGTGTCTCACGGATGTGTTTCTTTACTTAATATTTGGTTAGTAAGTGATCCTTTGATATTCTGGTCGAGTATAGTGCCTTGCAATTTCTCACCATGCGCTCATATTGGCAGCTTTTCAAATTGTTGTAAGATGTTTATATAAATATTTTGAGTATAGGGATTTCACTAATTGGGAAGGATTTTTTCTTCCATATATATTTTTGACTCTGATTCTTTCTATGGTTCTGGTGATGCTGAAATTCAGAGCTCTCTTATTAATTCATTAATTCTCTTATTTTATGAATATGTTCCAGTAGTTAAGCTCGGAATTAGGATTGACGACTCTTCTTGTATGAAATCAAATGAGATTGTATTAGCTACGTCTCTGAGGGATTTGACGTATTCTGTTTTTCGATCAAGTGGTTAATCTGAAAGTTGGCGTGTTTATTGCAGGTACAGGAATAGGGCAAAAAATGTAATTCGTAGAGTTAGGTAGAGGCTTTATTCGGAATTATTTTCTGGGTTGAATATGTTAGGCATGTAGAGGGTTTTGAAGGGTGGTGGAGTGACCAATGATAGTGAATTTACTTCTGATTGTGATGTTAACGAGGTCAATAACTATTTTGTTAAAATTAGTGATTTTAATAATGATGTTATTGACTTTGACTCTTAATTATGCTGATGAGTCCTTTTTTTTTTAGTTGTGTGAGTGAATTTGAATAATGCTTTGTGTAAAATAAGGTCGAAATGTGTTGGAGCTGATTTTATTCCTATACGATTTATTAGAACTATTTATCCTCATATCTCGCATTTTCCTGTGCATCACATAATTTCATTTTAACATCATCCACTTTCCCTTCGATATGGAAAACTGCTCGCGAGTTTCCAATTCCGAAGTCAAGAGTTATCCATGACTTTTAGGATTTAAGACCAATATCTCTACTTTCATCTTTATCGAACGTCCTTGAACATATAATGAAAGATCAGATGCTTACTTTTGTTCAAAACCGTATCTGTTCTTCCAAGTATGCATTTCGACGTGGTCATTGCACCTCTTCATTATTGCTTAATTTAACTGATGATAGATAGATAGATAGATAGATAGATAGAGAACGTTAACGTGATACAGAATGTACCACATCTCCACCCAGAGACAGATCTCGGTCCATTGTGAGTCCCTTTATTTGAAAAGCTATAGAGTATAGAAATGAGAAAATAGGAATAAAATAGGAGAAGAGAGATGAAGTATGACGTCCAGAGCCGCTTGTGGTGTACTTCTCATTGCAACTGTAATGCCAATTGAAGCACACCTCTGTGCCTTCGACAAAAGTTTCCTATTGCTCTTACGTTCCAATGCCTGCCACTAAACAGAACAACCATAAGTAAGAATTGGTCTCATTATCGAGGCGTAGATCCGATTCACAACCTTCGGCTTGAGTCCCCAGTTCTTGCCTATAGAGTTCTTACAGGTATAGTAGGCATTAAGGCTATGTTTCAGTCTCTCTTGAACATTGCTTTTCCAAGTCAGCTTACTATCAGGAAATACTTAAAGATATTTCGCTGAGTCGGATAATTTCAGTTCCGCTCCACTCAGTAGCGGTAATATAAAATTCTCAACCTTGTTCTTTCTAGTGAACAGAACTAGCTCGGTTTTTTCAGGATTCACTGCCAACCTCTTATAAGTGGCCCAGGAGGACAGCTCACCCAGTGCGAACTGCATGATCTTTATGATTGTGGGAAGAAATTTTCCTGTCACCAGTATGACCACATCATCAGCATATGCTACGATCTTTCATCCCCTACTGTCTAACTGACGCAGAATTACGTTGACAGCCAATAGCCACAACAGCGGTGAGAGCACTTCTCCTTGCGGTGTTCCTCTAGTCACCTGTTTCCTTAAACATATTCCACCCATGCTCGAGTTGATGATTCTACTGCTCAGCATAAGATCCGCCACGGCGGCCTGTCTTCTAGGATTAATTTGTCCTTGATGTATAGCTCATACGTGGTAGAGAAAATCCTGTCATGTTACACTTTAGGATAGCTTCGGTCCTAGAGAGCGTAACAGTTTGGCAGGTACATATAGGTGCACCATTGCCTGGACTTGTCTGGGGTCTATAATGGAAGAAAAGGACCTTCGGGGCCTGACCAGAGACAACACAATCTGGTACCACGGGAGCCAGTAGCCCCTGGTGCGGCAACATCGATTCGGTGTTGTCGCACTGGACTGGCTGTTGGATGAGGCCCTTCGGGGAGTTCACCTGATGGTTGTTGGTTTATACCTAAATCGCAGGAAGGGGTTTATAGTCCCAATGTAGTGTTGCATTGCAACACAAGTCGCCAATAGTGCGGCAGAAGGTTAGATAGCTCCAACTCCTAAGCAAGGGGGATTGGACTTATCCAGACAATGAGTCTCTCAAATTGCGACCTATATGTTCCTGACAGGTACATGGGGGCGTTGGTTGGCGCATTGTACCTCACCCAGTGGTAAGACCACCGTGGGATTAGGCCGTCATGGCAGGTGACCACGTTAATCTTGACCACATCTGCTCAGCATAAGAACTATCCATTCGTTGAAGAAGTCATGTATGTTAGGATCCACCAGCGACTGCTTAATAGCCTCAGTCTTATTATTATTATTATTGAACGCTCCCTCAATAGCCAAGAATTCAGCCTTGGTAAATTCCTTATGCCGAAGTCCTAGTTCTATATAACCCACCACTCAATGAAGCGCACTTTCAACGGATTAACCCTTCAGGTAAACATGTTGAGCATTACTTATGTTGTTGGTGCCTTTAAAAATATCCACTAGTTGTTAACGAAGCACCAACGGTGCGTTCTGTAACAAAAAATACCATCCGGGCCAGGTGACTTGTAAGGCTCTATGTTACTTTCTCAACCGTAATCAGGTCTCTACCGTTTCAACTATCCCGATGGCGGACTCTGTGAAGAAGTGCTCTTCCTCACCTGATCCTTCCATCAATGGATCCTTTCAACCCGGAAAATGGGTTTCCAAAAGCACATTAAGGGACTTAGAACTAGACTCCGTTCATGAACCATCTGATCTCTGGATACTCCCCGGAACACTAGGATCCTTCGACAGTATCTTCCTGAATCTGTATAGTGCATTGACAGAGTCAATGGTCTCGCTGAACCTAATCCACGAGACCCTTTTAGCTCGTCTAATGTACTTTTTGTACTTATTAAAACATACCCTATAGGTGCCCCAATCCTCGTCCTTACCTGTTCTATGGGCCCTTTATATAGCCTGCTAACTGTGGTTCGTTGAACTCTCACCTCCTCTGACCACCAGACCGGCTGTTTCCTCTTATCCGGTTAACTCACCGGGCAGGTGAGCTCATAGCTTCTGATGATAGACCCCGTTATTTTCTCCACCACTTAGTCAAGATTATCCCTCGACATAAACTCCCTCGGAGTTCCAGTCAGTCTTGACCCCAAATCACGACCGAAAGCGTCCCATTTCTTCCTTCTAGGAATCCTAAAAGGTTTCCTCTCCGAATCCAGAAAGTTCAGACTAAAGGTTATCCTGCCATGGTCAGAAAAAGAACAACCCATAGCCACCCTCCAATAGTCAACTAGGTCTCTAGAGTTAGTCAGTGTGATATCTATTACCGAATTCCTATCCTTCGTCCTTATCGCAGATTAAAAGATTCGTAATAATGAAATCAAAGATTGACTCACCTCTGACTGTCGTCTGTATTGGCATTGCAACCGAGCAATAGACGTACTCCATTCCGTCTTGCATACTCGGCTAAGATCCACACCCTGTCATCCGGTGGTTCCGTCCTTACCTTATCCTCAGTGGACGGCACGAACAATTTGTATCCTTTAGCCCTAAGACCACAGACCTGGTTGTTTTTTAGCTAAGGCTCTTGGATTAGGACCACTTCCGCATTGGTCTCACTGAGGTAGGTTATTAATTCGGTCGAGGCCGCTTCGCAATGATGCAGATTTATCTGCACCATCCGCAGCCTCTTTGGCTTTGTCATTTTTCGAGTATCGAAATTTGGCATAGCCAAACCCGAACGTAACAAACCCTCCAATGAGTACAGTTTCTTAATAGATTCCCGATCTACTGCGAATCGGAAATCTTTTCCTTGGTTCTCTTTACAAGTCATTGAAGAGACAAGCTACCATTTACTTCTATCCTTCCAATATTCCCAGTATGACTTCCACCGGTTTAATGGGTGGTGGAATCCACACCGTGACTACTGGTCG
This sequence comes from Protocalliphora azurea, assembly GCA_932274085.1. Lineage (NCBI taxonomy): Eukaryota > Metazoa > Arthropoda > Insecta > Diptera > Calliphoridae > Protocalliphora > Protocalliphora azurea. The sequence goes on from OW026524.1 coordinate 5,562,190, forward strand.
CAACGGCAATTCCGACGCTGGTATAACCTCCAGTTATGCATCCGGGCAAAGGCTACCACATCTGCTAATCGCTGATTTTAGGAACTAAAAAGATTCCTTTATTACCACAACCAACAGTTTTGACATCCCTTGTCCAGTCTGTCCCCATTTCACCTATTTCACCCGGCCTGTGCCTTGCCTGGAAGATTTCGTCCTAGTCTATCTTCTATCAGCCGCCACATTTCCGTACTGATTTTCCCATCAGAATCAGCACGGTCAATGACTGCTGCTTGAAGAATGTCCGACTTGGACGAATCCTTTCGACTTGGACGATGAAGGTTGATCATCACCAGATACTACCCGCTTTACTACTCCCATGCGAGTTTTTAAGCGAGCCACTTGGTGCCTTACCAACCTTCTTCGCCGATGGTATCTGCTGGTCATCTCCAGACCTCACTCTTTTTATGGTCCCCTTAGCAGGATCTTTAAAAGAGTCATGTGGTACATGACCAGCTTTCTTGGAAGTAGAGGGTATCTCATCTACAGGCAGGGCTCCCCTAATGGACCTCATCTGATTGTCCTTAACGAGGCTCGCAAGAGTTTGATTTACCTTCTCTGCTCCCTTCCTAGTTTGAGTTGTCTCACTACCACTCCTAGCTGACTTGTCCTTTCCCTTGCGAGAACTTACAAGACCGCTGGATGGCTTGTGAGCAACTCCATGCTTGTTGGCGGCGACGTGCGGCTACAAAGTACTGGTAGTTACGGACTCTTTACCTTTGCGAGCAATTTCCGGACCTTCCTCTTCCCCCACTTTAAAACCTTCGGGATAAGACATTCCCAAGATATCACCGCTGGAGCCATAGGTCCGTTCAAACCTGTATATACTCTTTCGGTGTTTCCTGCGAACATGCCTATCCCGTCCGTCTATCAGCTAAGAATGACCCATCTTTTTAGCTCACTTCTTTAGTGCATATACTCTTTCGGTGTTTCCTGCGAACATGCCTATCCCGTCCGTCTATCACTTCTTTAGTGCAGCTATGGAGACCCTAACGCCGTTTTTCGCTTTTTCGAATCTCGTTCGACTGTCGGTTGCGGCCTGCTCATCCATTGGATGCTCTACCCCTACCTGCCGAACAATTGTTTTGGCCAAAGACCTTGACAGTCTGATGCCCCCGTCGAGCTCTCCTGCTTCATATCCAGTGCCGTCGCAGAGGTTGCAGTTCTATACTCTTTGCTCCGATCAAGAAAAGGATAACTGTTATCTCATGCTCTTCATCGGACCCAAGAGTCTATTCCTCCAGACCCTCCGTCGCACTGGATCCAACAAGATCCTGCGCCGAGTCCAGCAGGTTATCCTCCTCCGTCAGTTGGGTCCGTAATTGTCCGTGTTGTCGTCCTCATCCTCATGCTCCCCACCTTTCAAAACGTCGTCCTTCTCCCTCCCTAACTCGACCCTATCCCTTACACCTATGTCAGCGTCCGTACCTTCCTCTTCCCTAACTAAAACCCTTTCGTCCACTTTCCCTTCGTCCTTTTTTCCCCCTAACCTATTTGTCCCAATAAAATTTTTCTTCTCAATTTTTAGTCCCACGAGTAGCCACGTAAAGTATAGACGGTCTCGCGCAGTGACGGCGTACGCGGACTAGACTGTAATACAACTGACCCTCCTCGGCATTGCTACCTACCACCTTGATCTTAAAAGTGCATGATACCTGTTTATTTGTTCCGCGGGAAACGTATGGCACCAAGACCTTACCCAGTGCCAGAGAATGCATTCATTTTGGCAGAATCACCAATTAGAATACATTAATTGCACCGTATCCAGTCCAGCAAGCGTATCCGTTTCCAGGACCGGGACTGATGATGTTCGTAATAGTTTGAATAATGGAAATCTTGCTGACGTGTTTTCTTTAGATTTGCCGAAGGCGTTTAATTCTGTAGATTTTTCCATCTTAATTGGCAAGTTAAGGAACTTGTTTTCATTTTCCACATATGCATGTGGGCTTATTCTCTCTTACTTATGCGATAAGTTTCAATTTGTGGATATTGGTGGGTGTTCTTCAGATTCGGTATTAGGCCCACTTCTGTTTATTTTATACATAAATGATCTTCCTAACCTTGTTGATACGAATGTGTGTAAATTCTATTTATATGCAGATGACGTCATGCTATTATTTGAAACAGCTTTTGATAATGGTGATGTAATGAAATCTAATATTGAATATTCTATATCTCGTTAACTGCAATGGTTTTTTTATGATCGTTTGACAGTTAATAGTTCTAAAACGAAGGCAATTATATTTGGTAATGTTGATTTGACTTGAGAATTGTCATTGATGGGTCTTTTGTTACTTTTGTAGATAAACTGGAATGTTTAGGTGTATATCTTGACACGCACTTGTTATTTGATTACCATATTGTCGAATTAGCTTAAAAGTTGTTGCTATTTTACGGATACTTTATTACGTTTATTTAGTTGCCCATGCACTTTTGACGACACACGTGTTGTATGGTTGGAAATAATATCCGGGACTAAGTCTTATAATATTAAAAAGCTCAATCGTATTATGAATATGATTGCTCGTCATGTATACAATGTTTCTCTCTCAGAATATATGAAACAATTTTTGGGTTGTTCTTTTAAGAATTTTATTTCATTTCGCTATATGATGATGTTTTTTAAAGTTATTAAAACAGCTTCGGTCAGAGTTCACATTTTCACATTTTTCTAGGAATCCGCAAATTATTATTCCTAGAATTAGAGCCTCCCTTTTTGAGCGATTATTTATCGTAAGGATTACACGTTGTTGGAATTTTTTGCCACTTGAGCTTCATTTATTTTCCCAATCGAATAATGCATTTCGTTTAAAACAAATGAGATATTTCGCAACTCTATAGCTAAGTAATTCGCAATTGTGTAACTATGTTTATATTATGGGACGATGTAGATAGATAGGTTGATAATTAGATAGATGGATAATTAGATAGATAGATAGATAGATAGATAGATACATTAAATTTTATCACATCTCCACCCTGAGATCAATATCGGTCCATTGTGCGTCCCTTCAATTCCACTAGGTAGAATAGAAGAAGAAGAAAAGACAGTAAATAGAGTAAAAGAAGATAGTAAGGGTAAAAGAATAAATTTAAAAGTTATCAGGGATATACCCTCAACACCCCCTTAGCCAGCCTATTCCCATGACGAAGCCTATGACGTCTACAAGCTCCCTATTTCGGACGTCATATAGCCCGTCGAGAAATTCAGTGCCTAACCATTTCATCCTACGATGCTGCAATCGCGGACAGTAACACATAATATACTCAATAGACTCGGTCTCGTCGACGGCCTCACACATTTAGTGTCCCATTTAGACCTCATCTTCCATATCAAGCAGTGTCCCGTTATGACCCCTATCATGATTCTCAAACTCTCCTACTGCTTCTCTCCTGTCGAGTACCGGCCATATCGCCCTCGATACCTTAGAGTCCACTCTACTCTCCCAAGCCGAATTGGTGCTCGCCAACATCCATTCGTTTATCCCCTCGCAACGTTCAATCTGATCAATTCCGAGGCCTTTAAGATGCCGAGAATCTCAGCCTGAAAAACGCTACATTCATCAGGAAGTCTAAATGAGCCTTTTATATCCGTGCCCATAATGTAGACTCCCGCACCAGTACCTATGTCCATGGGATGATGTAGCTTTTCGGTGTATTATGCATATATTCTGGCTGGGGGCCATTCAGGAGTAAATTTTTGTAATACATATTTATTGGCCTAAGAAGGCTTTTACTGTGAATTGAAATAAATAAATAAAATATGCACTAAAAATCGCTAAATGCGAAAATATGACGCTAAGAGTAAAATATGCAAAAATATGAACTTAAAAATCGATGCCAAAATACTTTATTTGTTCTGAAACCGACAAATATTTTATCGATAGCTTCATTCAACGTCCTGGAAGAAAACATGCAATGTTTCCCTGGTCATGAGAATACATCTGTCAGACAACTCTGAAAAAAAGAATTGATGGCCTGCAGTATAATGAAACGAATGATATTTCTAATTTAAGTAACTTTTGTTTACTAAACCTTAAATCACTTAAATCTCACTGTGTATCCAGCGATTTGCTGCGAAAACCTTACCTGATATATTTAAAAGTGCTCTTCAAACTACTATGGACCTAGTAAGTTTTATAAAAACTAGTGCCTTAAGAAATACAATTCTTGAAGGGAAATATGCTTAATAGGTTATACGAATGAAAGACAGAGTACGTATTCATTTTATACAAAAATTAAGATTTTTTTTTTAAAATTATAGAACACTATTTTTATATATTACTTTGCTTATATCTCTAAATTTTTTAGGCGTTTAAAAATCTTAACATTAAACTACAAGATAGACAAGTAAATATATTAACTGAATTTGATTCAATAAGTGATTTTATGTGCAAAATTTCCTTTTGCAAAAGACGTCTTCAACTCCCTCTATCAAAATATTCACCATAAGCATTGCTGAGTAATATCTTGTATTCATGTGTTGTTCAATAAGAACATACATATGTCAAACCAGTTTACATCGTAATCCATTCAACATTGCTATTGATGACATATCCGATAATTTTAAAGAATATGAAATAGAACATGTGCCAAAGCTAAATCTATGTTAAAATATTAAATATTAAATAATTGGTTAAAATATTAAAAGGGTACCCTATGGTTGGGAATGAAGCGTTAAAACTTTTGCTAAAATTGGTATCTAAATATGTATGTAGAAACTAGTTTTTCTGAACTACAGTTCATAAAATCCAAATTTAGGTCACGTTTGGATGTGGAAAATGAAGTAAGGAATTTCTTTCAGAAATTAAAATGTTAAAAAATTAGTAAAAACGAAGACATTTTATTACATATTCTGTCTTATTCATAATCAAAATTTTAAATTTATTAGCTTAATGGAAAAAAATTCCAAAAATTTGATTGATAAAAAATTTATAAATTTAAAATTTTATTATGAATAAGCAAAGACCGTATTTTATTTACTAAAAAACAACTTTTTTTTTATTTCAATCGAAAAACAATGTTTGGTGTTCAAAAAATAATAAAAATCCTTCATATATTTTGTTTTTTTTTTAATTTATTTTTTTCATTTTGATCGAAATAAAAAGTATAAATATCACTTGTGATATTACAAAAGTTGAAAATTATTTTCAACTTTTTTCATGGGATGAAAAAAATTGTAAACAACAATTTCATTGAATAAAAAAATATTTAAAGTGTATTCATACAATATATACAAAATATTCTTTGTAACAAAAACAAAAGTATGAATAAAAAACAATAATTTAAAATTTTTTTCATACTGATATTTACTTTGAAAGATATTTATTTTTTTTTTCCTCATGATGGATATTTATATTTGAAAATAAAAATTCCTCACATATGTTTTTTAACAAATGAAAAAATATTTTAAACCGTTAAGATATTTATAATGATTGAAAAAAAGATGAATAAGGCTTTTAATTGGTTATAAGCTTTAAAAGATTCATTGTTTAATAATAAAAAATAAAAACTCCTGGCGTAGAGGACCTAATCATACAGAACAGAAAACTATTTTTTTTAATAATTCGATACTGAACTAGTGTCAACCTGAACTAATATGGTATAAATTTTCGTTAATGATTTGAACACACAGTGTACAATTTGAACACATACGGGGTTGATTCATTAATTATGCTGAATTGTGTCATTTTGTACGTTTGTACATTACTGTAAAATTATAAAATAAAATTAACTTTTCTATGCTATTTTTTAATCCTTTAAACCGTTTTTTGCCGTTTCTTAAGCAATAAGAAATAAATTTCATTTTAAAGAAAATTTTCTGATTTCTAGGAATATGAACTTCGTAAATGAAAGCTGCAGGACTACTTCATAGAGAATATAATAATTCAACGTTTTTGAACCTAACAAGCTAACAATTATTCACTACAATCTCCTAATAACTTCATGAACCATATATATATATATATATATATATTTTTTTTTAATTTTTAATAAAAATATTTTGATTTTTACTGATGTTTACATAAAATTAGAGTAAAGAAATGTAAGTTTTTTCTACTAAAAGTCATTTCGCAACATTTAAGTTTTATTTTGCACGCAAAAAGTAAAACTTAAATAATAATCATTGTAAATTCAGCGATAAAATAAAAATCAAAAATAATTATTATTTTTGAGCGAAAAAATAAAAATCGACGAAAATAATCATTAAAATTTTAAAAAAAAAAAAAAAAAAAAAAAAAAATAAAACTCAAAAATAATGATTAAAATTGATTTTATAATAAAAATCAAAAAAATAAAAATCATACCTGATTTTAATAGAACTTCTGAGGATTACATTTCTGTATTTAACACTGTTATCCGGTCCGTTCCTTGTGTCTGATTTTTTTTTGTATAAAATTCTATAATGATTATTTTCTTTCCTTGGTTTCGAGCTTTAATATTATATAAATTTCAAAAGGTACCACAAATTCCCTCTTGTTTGTGTATTCTTATTCAATATTATAAAAAAATCAAAAAGTACTATTAGAAAAACAAAAAAGTATCACAAAGTTTCCACTTGTGAATTCTAATTCACATATGAATATGTGAATTCTTACTCAATGCTTATTTCAAGTTAGACATTCCCTATCAAGATAAATATTGGGTGCCACATTATGTTGTCTTTCCTGATATACAAGGTTAACTTCTTGGTTTAGAGAAAGTCCAGAAGTCCAAAAACACAATAAAATTTCCATACGTATTTTCCGTTACGAAAACAGTACCACATTCGGATGAATTTCCAGTACTCAGACCATCTTGTACTTTAACCATTTCAAGTGATTGTGATGAGAATAATGAAGGGAATAATAAGGTAGTTAATGATTTTCAAGTCCAAAGTATTAAAGTCATATCATAAGAGATTTAGATTTATAGAAAGAGAAATCTGAAGTATTAACTTCATGATTAATGCAATGGCATGTCTTGCAATCCGATGTTAATATTACATATTTTCCCAAGCGCCACAACTCTTTCGTAGATTTTTATTCAAAATATTGTGACTTTGTTTATTGTTCCAATGTCGACGGCTTAATGGCTATAATCGGTCATTAATATATAGCAGATGGTTGGCGACTTTTCATTGATTTTAAGACTAGTTTAAAAGCTGTTTTACTTCATAAAAGACATAAACTTCCCTCATTGCTAGTAGCTTATGGTGCCCATTTTTAAGGTACATACGATGTGTTAAAGCTAATTTTGGAAAAAATCAAATACAGTATACATAAGTGGCTCATTTGTGCTGATTTCAAAGTTGTTGCTTTATTTATTTATTTATAATTCAAGTAATATAAAAAGTCTTTCTAGGCCAATAAATATATATTACAAAAGCAAAGTCCTCAATAAATCCATATGCAGATACATGAAATATAAAAAATAACCGTATTATAAAAAATTTATAACCATATCTTACAATTTAAAAATAAAAAAATATATATAAAATGTATTTTCTAACTATTTGGTTCCCCAGCCATAACACAAAATATAATGAAACATAAGAGTTAATTTATCAAATTTATGTACTCATCAGAAATAACCATAAAAGTAGGAAAAAAATCACTGCCATTTTTTTGATTAGTGAATTATTTCCACTATCAATGTTAGGTTAGGTTAGTCCAGAGACAGCACACTTGGGTCCAATTTGGTCCCGTTGTGAAACCCTGACGGATCATGTATTTCTACCTCACATGTCCATTCCAACGCTCGAAGCGAACCAAACCGACGCATGTATGTAAGAGCTGATCCATCTGACATCGATATCAGATAGATCTGACAACACATGTATAAACGGACTACCAAAATTGGAAGTCATAATCCCGGCAAGAGTGGGGCAGTGACATAAAAGATGCTCAACCGCCTCCTCCTCTTCCTCATCCCGACAACTTCTGCAAAAGTCGTTAAAAGGGAGCCCTAGTGTGGGGATACAATAATCGATATTGCTAGGAATGCAATTAAGAAATCCCAGAATGGTCGCATGGCCGAAACTGCTATCGTTCCATGGACCTATAGTCTCGAGCCTTGTCGCCGTCATAATGGCGATCTGTTTGGCCATAAGATCCACCGGTAGCCAGTTCATTAGAACAAATAAGGCTTTCGATTGAGTTGTACGAAGCGCTCCTGTTATGAGTAGCGCTGAACTACGCAGAATCCTATCAAAGATTCCGAGGTAGGTGGATTTCTCCATAGCCCTCCACCATACTATTGCTCCATACATAAGTATGGGCTTAATCACCGTGTCGAAGAGCCATTTCGTATTCCTGGGATTTATTCCATAGCACTTACCGATGGCCTTCCTACACATATAAAGGGCAATACCGACCTTTGAGGCTCTTGCCCGTGTATTTTGGAGCCAGGATAGTTTGGAGTCCAGTATAATCCCTAGGTACTTCGCACTATCCAACACCTTTAATTCAACACCGTTCTTGTATCTTCTAGAAAAGAGGACAAGTTCCGTTTTTCCTGGATTCACGCTAAGGCCACTGACTGTACTCCATGTACTAATTAGACCCATAACAGTTTGCAGGCGGTGAGACATAGTATCCAGAAATTTCCCAGATATAGCCACCGCAACATCGTCCTCATAAGCAACAGTTTTAAACTTCAGTGAATCAAGTTGCCTGAGCAATGAGTTAACGGTTATATTCCAGAGGAGTGGAGATAAAACTCCTCCTTGCGGAGTAGAAGTCTCCATATCAGGCTAATAATCGACTGATGAATGTCTAGTCTTTCCACAATTTGATTACCTCCGGAGCCACATTATTAAAGGCCACTTCTATATCAATGAAGGCCACTAACGCATTCTCGTTATACTCGAGAGCTTTTTCAATATATCCTACGAGCGAATGTAATGCAGTCTCAACAGATTTGTCCTTCATATAGGTTCTACGTACGAGTAGGTCGATTAACCTTTCCAGTGTCTTCAAGAGGAAGAACGACAGACTGATAGGTCTGAAGTCCTTCGGTCTTGTGTGTGGTTTTTTTTTATTTATTTATTTAGTAGTATTTAAATACTTTCTTACGACTATAATACATTAAATTTCTTATCCAATTTTATATTTTTTAAATCCTCTGATCAATATTATTTTTTATATGTATTACACAATTTCTTTTAAAAGCATTAATATTTGTTTCATTTTTAATATAATTTGGGAGTTGGTTAAATAATTGTAGTCCTTGTACAGCAAACATCTCTTCATTTTGTTAGTTGCTACTCTATGTTTTCGGAAATCATATCCATTCCTCAAGTTATATGGCTTGCTTTCATTCACATATGCTAGTTCTTGTGTTAAGTATTCTGGCGCATATTCCTTCTTCATTTTGAAGATAAGGATACATGTGTTAAGCTGGAGTCTTTGTCTGATGCTTATCCATTTCAATGTGTGAAGCATATAATGTATTGAAGTATATCTACAACCCTATGTTTGTGCAGCAAGTATGTATTACGGTTGGCCCGAATTCAAAATGTGGTTTAATTATTGTATTATATATATTTATTGCAGTGGTTATTGATATTTTGTTTCTAATCCTTCTAAAAAAGCCTATCTTTTTTCCGATTTTTTTACATATGTATTCTATATGATCATTAAAATTCATGCTTTTGTCGATTATAAACCCTAAATAATTTATTTTGTCTACTTTTTCTATTATTTTGTTATTAATTTTAAATTCTGTATTGTTATTCATATTTATTTCCATAACTTTTGTCTTATTTTCGTTAAGTTTTAGTTTATTCATTTTTAGTTATTTATATTTCGCATATCGTGTACTAAGTTTTCCAGGCACTGCTCATCTGTATCCACTATATTAAATATTAGGGTATCGTCCGCATAAAGTACTATTTCATTTCTATCTATTACAGTTGTCATATCATTTATATATATAAATAGTAAAGCTCCAAGAATTGATCCCTTTCATTGTTAATTTACTGCCGTTTCACATGAAATTTTTTCCCGAAATCCAGATTGATATTTCGATAAAATATTGTTTGATTCTAGATAATTTTCAAGTTGTATTTTAACGGTTTTTTCAAGAATTTTTTTCACATAATTTTATTGAGTTTATTGGCCTAAACTCTTCACATTTATTTGTTTTATTAACCTTTTCAATTGGCGTCACCATTGAAGTTTTCCAATTTTCAGGAAATATACCTGTTTTTAATGACTTATTTATAATTTTTAGCAACGCTTCTCCATTCAAGTTCCAATTATCTAATATCATATTTATATTAACATTATTATAGTCCGGTTTGTTGTTCATGTTCTTGCATATATTTTTAAGTTCTATTTTTGTTATTTCTCGGAATTTAAATCTACAGTTTATCACATTTATTTGATTTATATATTGTACATATTCTATATTATCTATAATTTCTTTTATACTATTTACAAAATATTTACTAAATTGATTCGCTATTATTTTTTTCGCTAAGTATTTTTATATATAAATTTCTGGCTTTTTTATAATCATTCCATTTTGCATAGTTATTTGTTGTTTTCGCTATATTATATTTTAATATTTTGTCTCTTTTTAGAAATTGCAAGTGCCTGTTAAACCATTTATTTATAATATTTTTTTCATTTATTTTCTTTCTTATTGAGAGATTTTGAATTGTTCTTTCTATAGCTATATCAAAACAATTTACGTTATAATTCACGTTTCATTAATTTCCCTTTAAAAACGGTTTTTTTATATTTAAAAATTTTTATTTCACATTCATTTTTCGTTGCGATTTCATATATATTGTCTATTTTAATTTCTATTAGGTTTTACCCCCTTTAGGGATAAAGACCACTGTATACTATCAATGTTAGTGGAAGAAAATAAAGTGTTCAAAAATTTAATCAAGTGTATTTCAACAAATGGATAGAATTAATTAGGAGTCAGAAAATTTGCCTGGAGTTTTAAGCGAAATGCTTTATTTGAGTGTAAAATACACGAAGCTCAATGGGCGAATAATTCCAGGACCTTGCTACTCTAACAATGAAGGATTTCTCAAAAAAACTGCATCTTATCCTGGGAAAATTAATCTGAGGGTTTCTTATAGAATGTGAAAATAAACTGTTTAAAATAACAATCTCACATGCTCAGACAACTAACATGCTATACAACTAAGAGTACCAGACGTAACTTCCAATCATACTCTGCATTACCAAAAAGAATGGCCTTAGTTTTATCGTAGTTAACACATAAGGAATTAGCAGATGACTACTCAGAAAAGCGAACTAAGCTATAATCGATGTTAGATTCCAAAATATCAACATCTCTTTATGTTTACTAAATAAAAGAAACACATCATTAGCAAATAAGAATAATCTACAAATATTAGTATCAATAAATGTAGGAAGATCGTTCACATACATAATAAAAAGTAATGGGCCTAAAACAGATCCCTGATTTACTTCTAGGCCTACACAAAATACTGCTGTTTTTTATGCGAATAGGATATCCGTGCTAGGAATTTATTTTCAGAAAACATTGCCTTCAAGAATTTCACATATTCCAGGACAAAAAAATATTTTTTTATTTTTTTGTAGTTCATCCTCAAAAAACAATTTTACTACCTCTGCATATTAAACTTGGGTTAATTAAAAACTTTGTTAAAGTACTCAATAAAGATAGTCCAGGCTTTAAGTTTTAAAAAAAACTGTTTCATTCTCTCAGCAAGGCAAAATGTTCGTAGGACGATATCAACTTTAAATGATGTTCAAAATTATGCATGGATAACGTTCGTTGCAGTAACAGAAAACTTTCTAGGAAATCATAAATCTTCGAATTATGTCAACATAGCTTTGAAAATAAAAAAAGAAAATAAAATGAAAATACAATTTTTAGACCCATACTTAGACTTTTTTCCCGAAAATATCGGAGCAATGAGCGATGAGGGGGAGCAATATCACCAAGATATAGCTGTTTTTGAGAAACGATATCAAGACAATGGAATCCTACTATACTGGCAGACTATTGCTGGTTCTTGGTAGGAGATACTCCCGACACAAACTACAACCGAAGCACAAAAGAAAAAAAAAAAAAAATGAAAGACAGTACTTTTCTTTACTCCTAAGTAAAAAAATATATATGGTTGCTGGATCTGGCAAGGCAATGCTTGAATAGTTGTGTGTAAATATGAGCTCTAATTAAATTAGAATTTTTTTTTAATATTTCGCTGATTTATTGTATAAATTACAAATATTTGTTGAAGTGCAACTATTTTTTGCTAATTTGTAAGATTTCTTGTGCTTTTGCTTTGAGTTGTTACTGTTGCTTTAAGTTGGCGGTTTTGCTGTTTTCTATTTGCTGCCACTTTGTGAATATTTCAAATTTAAGTTAAAATACAAGGAAGTATTCAATGTACCAATTGTACCTACAATGTCTGCAACATATTTTTATACCCTACACCACCATAGGTGGTTGGCGTTTTATACTACCAATCGACCCAGAATCACTTTTTAAATCGATCTAACGATGTCCGTCTGACTGTCCATGTAAACCTTGTGCACAAATTACGGGTCGTAATTTTAAAGATAATTCAATGATATTTGGCACGTGGGACTTTTATGATACAAGGACGAAGCCTATTGAAATTGGTTGTGATCGATCCATTATTCACCCAGCCAGCATACAAATGTCCCCCGGAATAGTGTTTAAAAATGCATTAAAAATAAGAATATTTTAATGAAGTTCGGTGCAAAAAAAGTTCTGTACAAGTATCAATCTTTGTACCAAATTTTATGAAAAAATTGAATATAGCTCCCATATAAATAAACCCCTCTTCCGAAAATCAATTTAAAGTGCATAAATACCATACGAATATTAGTATCAATTTAATATTCGGCACAAATAAGTTTTATGTAAGTAGAAACAACAATGCCAAATTTTATGAGAATCGGTCCGTAATTTACCATAGCTCTGATATAAACCAACTTCTAGGAATCGCGCTAAAGTGCATAAAATCATCTAGATGTTAGTATCAACGCATTATTCCGTATTTGTATATTATATTTTACATTTAGTAAAATTGGCCGCAGGTGTAATATGAGTCCCCTTCCCAAATTTTTATGCTCGTATACAATGGTGTAGGGTCTTGACCGACTACATCTTTCTTTCTCTTTCAAGATACTTTTTTAGTGTTGACCTGTGTTATTATAAAAAAATAAAAAGGTACCACGAATTCCCCTCTTGTGAATTCTCACTTAGGACTTCATGTACTTAAGTTCATGTTTATACGTTTAGTATAATGTAAAATTCATTATTGAGTTTGAATAAAATGCTTTTATCCCATTGTTTGTACTGTTTTTCCATGTAACAAAAATTGTATTCCAATGAAATCTTATATTGTAGTGGGACCCATATTAAAATACGCATATGTATATATCAATAAATAGATAAAAATGATTTATGAAAAAAGTACCAAAAATAGGTTTGATTTTTACCGCTTAATCGTTTGAATTTCCAAAAAGTACCAAATTCGTATTTGTCGTTTTTCGATAAGTTACGAATACGATGTAAGTTTTATTTGTATGTTTTCTGGATGGGAAGATATGTATGGTGCCAAAAAAGTACCAAAATATCCGTTTATCCGTTTTCTCTCTAAAAGGTCCGATTTTCAAAAGGGTACCAAAATCCTGTCCGCTTATTTTTTAAATCAAGAATGATAGGTATTAAATTTATTTTATTAGTTTAGGAGCTATAAGATTACCGATTTTACCCGCTTTTAACATTTTTTCTCCTTAAACATTCGAATGTGCAAAAATCCATTTTGCGGGAGACCAACCTACGGTCCAAATTCCATCTCTTTAGCTTCAGGCGTTTGCGTTAGATAGATAGGTAGAGAAGGTTGAATTGATACCAGAAAGTACCACATCTCCACCCAGAGACCGATCTCGGTCCATTGTGACAAAATAGGAGAGTAGGAATAGAAGAGAAAAGAAAGAGAAGAGAAAAGAATAGGAATGTTATCATATAGGAGGATTAGCAATGTTACAATTCCCCCTAGGGTTATACTCCTGCTTCCCCCTTAAACAGTCGATTTCCGTGACGAATCCTATGACGTCTGCAAGATCTACGTCCCGAACGTCACTTAGCCCGTCGAGGAATTGGCTACCCAGCCATTTCATCCTACGATGCTGCAATCGTGGACAATGGCATACAATGTGCTCAATAGAATCGGTCTCGTCGACGTCCCCACACATTCCACAAAAATCGGAGTTGCTAGCGTCCCATCTAGACCTCATCTTCCCTATCAAACAGTCACCCGTTATGGCCCCTATCATGATTCTTAAGCTCCTCCTACTGAAGCCCAGAAGAGTGCCTGTGACTGCCTTGTCGAGTGCCGGCCACATCGCCCTCGACACCTTACAGTCCTCTCTATTCTCCCAAGCCGAATTGGTTCTGACCAAGATCCAATCATTGATCTTCCAAAGAAGAAACTTAGCGGGGGTTTCACCGTGGTTTCCCTCTCCGAGACATCCTTTGCTGCGCCTTGACTTGCCAGTTCATTACCAGATACATTACATTGGGCAGGCACCCAGCGGAGTCTCACCACGTAGTGTTCCATCAGCTCTCTCAGTGATTTCTTACAGTCAGCAACTAGTCTGGATTTAACCAAATGTGTCCCCAAGGCCTTCAGAGCCGCCTGACTGTCCACATAGAGAGTAACTTCGGTACCCCTCTCAACGTTCTGTCTGATTATTTCTGCACTCATCAGGAAGTCTAAATGAGCCTTTCAGATCCGTGCCCATAATATAGACCCCCGCACCAGTACCTAAGTTCATCTGCGATCCGTCCGTGAACACTGCACAACCCTCATATAGTCTCTCAGTGCCGGACCAGATCTCCCTACCAGGTATCACCACGACAGGATTTACCCCAAAGTCTGATTCAGCGGCCGTGTAATCTGATGCCCCTGTGGAGTTCAGATTAGCCTCACCGTAGCTGATCTCGTATACGACCCTGGAGTGACCTGCTAGTCCTAATTCCTAATAGTCCTAATTCCTTAAGTCTCAGCAGACTCTTTGCTGCCATACCCTTCACAAACTCTTCAATGGGTAAGAGGTGAAGTATGACATCCAGAGCCGCCTGTGGTGTGCTTCTCATTGCACCTGTAATGCCAATTGAAGCACACCTCTGTGCCTTCGACAAAACGTTCCTGTTACTCTTACGTTGCAGCGCCTGCCACCAGACATAACAACCATAAGCAAGAATTGCTTTCACCACCGAAGTGTAAATCCAATTTACAACTTTTGGTTTGAGCCCCCAACTCTTACCTATGGTGTTTCTACAGGTGTAGTAGGCATTGAGGCCACGTTTGAGTCTCTCTTGAACATTCCTCTTCCAGGTCAGCTTACTATCGAAGAATACTCCCAGATATTTCGCTGAGTCGGAATGCCTCAGTTCAGTTCCACACAGTACCGGTAGTTTGAAATTCTCTACCTTGTACCTCCTAGTAAACAGAACTAACTCCGTCTTTTCCGGGTTCACTCCTAGCCCCTTATCAGCGGCCCACGAGGACAGCTCACCCAACGCGGACTGTATGATCTCACTGATTGTGGGAAGAAATTTTCCCTTTACCAGTATGACCACATCATCAGCATATGCCACGATCTTCCGTCCCCTGCTGTCGAATTGACGCAAAATCACGTTGACAGCCATTAGCCACAGCAAGGGTGAGAGTACTCCCCCTTGCGGTGTCCCCTAGTCACTAGTTTCCTGAAGCATAATCCACCCAAGCTCGAATTGACAATCCTATTGCTTAGCATGTGGATTATCCATTCGATCAAGAAGTCATGTACTTTAAGATCCACCAGCGCCTGCTTGATAGCGTCAATCTTGATATTGTTGAACGCTCCTTCAATATCCAAGAACGCGGCCATGGTATATTCCTTATACCGAAGTCATTGTTCTATATATCCCACCACATCACTCAGCGCACTCTCAACAGATTTACCCTTCAGATAAGCATGTTGAGCACTACTCATGATGTTGGTGCCAACAGAAGATCTGAAATATAGGTCTATCAGTCTCTCTAAAGTCTTCAAAAGGAAAGACGATAGGCTGATAGGTCTATAGTCCTTGGGTTTCGAGTGACAGGTCCTACCACCTTTAGGTATGAATATGACCCTTACCTCTCTCCATCCCCTCGGTATATGTCTGTGTAACAGACACTCTTTAAAAATCTTAACCATTAGTAGACGAACCACCAACGGTGCATTCTGCGACATCGCCGGAAAAATACCATCCGGGCCAGGTGACTTATAAGGCTCGAATGAATTCACCGCCAATGTAACTTTCTCAACCGTAATCAGGTCTCTGTGAAGAAGTGCTCTTCCTCACCTGATCCCTCCATCAATGGATCCCTACAACCCGGAAAATGGGTTTCCAAAAGCACATTAAGTGACTCAGAACTAGACTCCGTCCATGAACCATCTGATCTCTGGATACTCCCA
Organism: Protocalliphora azurea; assembly: GCA_932274085.1. Taxonomy (NCBI): domain Eukaryota; kingdom Metazoa; phylum Arthropoda; class Insecta; order Diptera; family Calliphoridae; genus Protocalliphora; species Protocalliphora azurea. Next base: position 5,578,704 of record OW026524.1, read on the forward strand.
GGAACACTAGGGTCTTTCGACAGTATCTTTCTGAATCATTGACAGAGTCAATGGTCTCGCTGTACTTAATCCACGAGGCTCTTTTAGCTCTTCTAATGTCCTTTTTGTACTTATTGAAACACACTCTATAGGTGCCCCAATCGTCGTCCTTACCAGTCCTATGGGCTCTGTTGTGCAGCCTGCCAACTGTGGTCCGTTGAGCTCTCAACTCATCTGAACACCAGACCTTCTGTTTCCTTCTACCCGGATAGCTCTCCGGGCAGTTGAGCTCATAGCTTCTGTTAATGGACCCCGTTACCTTTTCTACCACTTCGTCAAGATTATCCCTCGACAAGGACTCCGTCGGAGTTGCAGTCAATGTTGACCCCAGATCCGGCCCGAAAGCTTCCCAATCCGTCCTTCTAGGATTCCTAAAAGGTTTCCCTTCAGAACCCAGAAAGTTCAGATTAAAGGTTATCCTGCCATGGTCAGAGAAAGTGCACCCCATAGCCATCCTCCAATCCTCAACTAGGTTCCTAGAGTTAGTCAATGTGATGTCTATTACCGAATTCCTATCCTTCGTCTTGAACGTAGGGGTAGTACCCTCGTTACAGATTAAAAGATCTTTCGTAATAATGAAATCAAATGTTGACTCACCTCTCTTACTGGTATCCCTGCTACCCCATTGACTGTGGTGTGCATTAGCATCGCAACAGAGCAATATACGTACTCCACTCCGTCTTGCGTACCCGGCTAGGGCCCACACCCTGTCATCCGGTGGTTCCGGCTCCTCGTAGGGCATGTACACCGAGGCCAAGGCCAGTTTACTGCCTCCTAACGCCTCTTCTTGAACGACCGTTAGGTCACCATAACTGAAAGAATTAAGAAGAATTAAATGAAGTTTATTCTTCACTAGAATACAAGTCTTCACATTGTCCTCAGTGGACTGCCTGAACAATTTGTATCCTTTAGCCCTTAGACCACAGCCCTTGTTATTATTTAACCAAGGCTCTTGGATTAGGGCCACGTCCACATTGGTCTCACTGAGGTAGGTTATTAATTCGTTCCGCTTCACAATGGTGCAGATTTATCTGCACCATCCGCAACCTCTTTGGCTTTGTCATTTTTCGTATAACGAAATTTGACATAGCCAAGCCCGAACGTAACAACCCCCCAACGAGTACAATTTCTTAACAGATTCCCGATCTACTGCGAATCGGAAGTCTTTTCCTTGGTTCTCTTTACAAGTCAATGAAGAAACAAGTTTCCATTGACTTGTATTAATCCCCCTATTCTGTCCTTCCAATATTCCCAGTATGACTTCCACCGGCTTAATGGGTGGTGGAATCCACACCGTGACTATTGGCCGCAAAGGCAATTCCGACGTTGGTATAACCTCCAGTTGCGCATCTGGACAAAGGTTGCGACATGTGCCAATCGCGGCTTTCAGAAACTCAAAAGTTCCTTTATTACCGCAACCAACTGTCTTGACACCCCTTGTCCAGTCTGCACCCATGAAGGCTATTTCACCCGGCCTGTGCCTTGCCTGGAAGATTTCGTCCATAAGTCTGTCTTCAATCAGCCGCCACATTTCCGTACTGATTCTCCCATCTGAATCAGCACGGTCAATGACTGCTGCTTGAAGAATGTCCGACTTGGACGAATCCTTCCCCTTTTTGGACGATGAAGGTTGATCGTCACCAGATACTACCCGCTTTACTGCTCCCTTATGAGAGTTTTTGAGCGGGCCACTTGGTGCCTTACCAGCCTTCTTCGCAGTCGGAATCTGCTGGTCATCCCCGGACCTCACTCTTTTTATGGTCCCCTTAGGAGGACCCTTAAAAGAGTCATGCGGTACATGACCAGCTTTTTTTGAGGTAGAGGGTATCTCATCTCCTGGCAGAGCTCCCCTAATGGACCTCATTTGAGATTCCTTAGCGGGGTTCGCAAGAGTTTGGTTTACCCTCTTTACTGCCTTCTTAATGCGTTTTGTCCCACTACCGATCCTAGCTGACCTGTCCTTTCCCTTGAGAGAACTTACAGGCTGTTGGATGGCTTGTGAGCAACTCCATAATTGCCAGCGCCGACTTGTGGTTTCAAAGTGCTGGTAGACACGGACTCTTTACCCTTACGAGCAATTTCCGGACCTTCCTCTACCTCCACTTTAAAACCCTCGGGATAAGACATTCCCAAGATGTCACCGATGGAGCCATAGGTCCGTTCAAACCTGTAAATGTTCTTTTGGTGATTCCTGCGAACATGCCTATCCCGTCCGTCTAACAGCGATGGGTCCTTCTTAGCCTACTTATTTAGTGCAGCTATGGAGGCCCTAACACCGTTCTTCGCATTTTCGTATCTCGTTCGACTGTCGGTTGCCTGCTCATCCATTGGATTTGCTACTACTTCCTGCCAAACCATAGTTTTGGGCATGAGCCTTGACATGCCTGGTGCCCCCGTCGAGCTCTCCTGCTCCATATCCAGTGATGACACAGTGACTGCAGTTCCGCCCTCCTTGCCCCGATCAGGAGCAGAGACAACTGTTGTCTCATGTTCTTCATCGGATCCAAGAGACAGGTCCTCCAGTCCCTCCATCGCACCGGATCCTACAAGATCCTTCACCGAGTCCAGCAGGCTGTCCTCCTCCGTTAGTTGGGTCAGTAATTCTCCGTGTTGCATGAGGATGTTCTTATGCAGTCTCATCAAGTCAATGTCATCGTCCTCATCCTCATGCTTCCCCCCTTCCCTAACGTCGTCATTATTTTTCCCTACCTCGACCCTATCCCTAGCTCCTGTGTCAGCGTACGTCACTTCCACTTCCCTAACCCAATCTCCTTTGTCCATTATCCCTTTGTCTTTTTCCTCCCTTAACCTATTTGTTTTTGTATATGTCTGTTTCAATTTTGTCCCACGAGTATGCACGTAAAATATAGACCATCTCGCGCAGTGACGGCATACGCGGACTAGGCTGTAATACAACTGACCCTTGCCATCAGCATCAGAGGGGAGCTGCTCCCGATTAGTTTCTTTTCGCACTAACTAATCATTCAGATCCTCGGCACTGCTTCCTACCACCTTGATCTTAAAAGTGCATAATACCTGTTTTTTTGGTTCAAGGAAAACGTATGGCACCAAGACCGTACCCAGTGTCAGAGATGCATTCCTTTCCGCAGAATCACCAATTTGAATACATCAATGCACCGCATCCAGTCCAGCAAGCCTGCCGTTTCCAGGACTGGGTGTGATACAAAGGATGTATTAATGTCGGCAAAGGGAGAGGGCTCCAGCACCGTACATTAGTGCATCCAGTGCCTCTCGCCCAGTCCCCCCTATCCGCCACCTGGGGACGCGTCCGATGGGGGTAAACAAGTAAAGACTCCACACGGACAGGCGTTTGCGTTATGGAAAGATGAATCAGTCAGTCAGTTAGTAACGTACCTCTTTTATAAGCAGTTAGTCGTAGAACTCTATGAAATTATAAACTAAATTTGTTTACATAATTTCTTCAGTGTAGCGTTTAAGTTTTTAGACTTTTTATATCTTTCCTTACAGCTCAAACTCGTAGTAATCTTTAGTTAAAATCTTAATTTAAACAACGTACATAGATTCGCTGCTATTCACGAATATATAAAAAAAGCTTTAGTTCATACAGCAAATGTCTAAATACGCTGACGGAAGTTTTCGTATTAATTACTGCTATTTTACATGGAATACTCTTTCAAGTGTACAGTTTTCTGGTTAAATCCAATGCAACAATATTGTTCAGATATTTCCAATTAAGTTTTAAGTATTAGTTTGCGAATGTTTAAATTATTTTCAGATGAATTTTTAAAAAATTTGTCCATATCTGCCAGTTTTACCACTACTTTAGTACGGAAAAATCCCAAAATGGATGGAAATTCGCCTTCGCAATTTATAAAAAAAAACGTAAAACATTTTGTAGATCCTTATCATAACTTATTCATCCTTTTACACCATTTTGCTCTCAAAAAAGCAATTAGGTTAACCTACAAAATCTGTCAGTCAGTTAGTAATATTACTCTTTTATATACACTTAGGGCCGTTACTATAACCTTTCTATAAGGTATCAAATAGTTAAAGGTAATAAACTAATGTGTGCAATAAAGTAAGCTTTATCTATTTTTGATTGTTACAACTTGGGTTTTAAAGTAAATTTTATTATATTGATAATACGGCAAGGCTAAAGCAATAACCGATTACTTTTGGTCAATTAACGTATTGGCAACATGAATTTGAACGTAATGGCCAGTAACAGCCATATAAACAAATAAAAAAAGAGGAAATTTTTAAAAATAAATGATTTAAAACAAACTAAAACTCAACGCCGGAACAAATATAAATATAAACAGAAAAATCATTAAACACTACACCGGAATATACATGTATTTACGTATTTCTTTTATAAAGCGGAAAATATGGTAGCCGTAAACACATAAAAATAAAAGTTAATGGTCAGATGTTCTGTCCTTTAGCTTATTAGTCATTTTTGGCATAACCTGTACTTATAATGATAAGAAACAGTTAATGTATCCGATAACATCCTACCTTACATAACTCTACATACGAAATTATAAACAAAATTTTTTACATAATTTCTCCAGTATAGCGTTTAGGTTTTTAGAATTTTTATATCTTTTTTACTGCTCAAATCCGTAGCAATCTTTAGTTAAAATCTTAATTTGAAGAATGTACATAGATTCGCTGTTATTCACGAATATATATAAAAAAGCAATTAATACGAAAACTTCCGTCAGTGAAGAATTGAGAATAAAATTGATGAAGAGGATGAAAGAGAGGACGTAAAAATTTGAATGTGTTAGTGTATTTGGTGTGTTTATGCTTTTTGTTTCGAATGTGTTTGTTGTATCCAGCATACAAAAGATAATGCTGGCTATTCTTGAAAACGCGTCGAAGAAAGGAAAATTTCCATTAAAACAAAAACAAAGTTTAAAAATTGTTTTTTTTACCATACATTTCTAAAATGGAATTTGCCATTTTTAAAAGAGGGAGAAAAACGTTAAAATTCTCACGTTTATTCCATTTTAGAAATGTATGTTAAACAAAAACAATTTTTTAAACTTTGTTTTTGTTTTAATGGAAATTTTCCTTTCTTCGACGCGTTTTCAAGAATAGCCAGCATTATCTTTTGTATGCTGGATACAACAAACACATTCGAAACAAAAAGCATAAACACACCAAATACACTAACACATTCAAATTTTTACGTCCTCTCTTTGTGCCTATCGCTGATTTAAATTTTAATTAATTGAATAATTCTCTCTTTCATCCAATTCATCAATTTTATTCTCAATTCTTCACTGACGGAAGTTTTCGTATTAATTGCTGCTCCTTTTACGTGGAATATTGTTCAGATATTTCCAATTGAGTTTTAATTATTATTTTGCGAATGTTTAAATGATTTTTCAGATGAACTTTGGTGACTGCAGCACTTTTTTGGTGAAAAATTTTTCCATATTTTCTTATAAAAGGAAGAAATCTATTTTCTAACACCCTGATGTTCTCTAAAAAATTAGTGGTGTTGTTTTCTATAATACGTGCGAGTGCAGCCAAACGCCAGTTTAGTAGATTTGTGTAGTTTATGACCAAACTACGAGGGCGGATCAATAAGTCCGTGACTTTTCGAACTTCAACACTATTCCCATCAAGTACCACCTTTAATAGACTACTGTCAAATTTTGAGCAAGTGTCGTCATTTACTTTGCGTAATAATAGGATTTTTCGAGGTCCTTAAAATAGGCATTTGTTTGGTCAATAATTTCATCGTTGGAGCTGAATCTATTTCCACCGAGCCATTTCTTTAGGTTTGGAAATAGGAAGTAGTCACTCGGGGCTAAATCCGGAGAATATGGAGGATGAGGTACCAATTCGTAGCCCAATTCATAGAGTTTTGCCATTGAAATTGCACACGTGTGCACCCGTGCATTATCTTAATGAAAAAGAACTTTTTTCTTGGCCATATGGGGTCGTTTTCTTTTTAAATCCTCATTAAATCGGTATAATAAGTTGGCATAATATTCGCCGTTTATTGTTTTTCCCTTTTGAAGGTAAGCGATGTGGACTTTCTGTTGAAATCACCTTATTGGCCGATAAATTTACCTTGGCCTTCTTCGGAGCAGGTTCCCCGGAGAAACCCATTGTTTAGACTGCTGCTTGGACTCCGGAGTACTGTAATGGTTCCATATTTCATCCACAGTTACAAAACGCCGCAAAAACTCATTCGGATTGCGGTTAAACAACTCCAAACAATCCTTTGAAGTTGTCACACGTTTACGTTTATGGTCAATTGAGAGCAAACGCGGCACCCGTCTTGCAGGCAACTTACTTAAAATCGAAACCACACTGCCATATGAAATGCCTATGGCATCAATAATCACACGCACTTTTACTCTTCGGTCGGCCAACACTATATCGTGGATTTTTTCGACATTTTGGGTGTACTGACCTCAATTGGCCGTCCAGAACGTTCAGTGACATTTGTACTTATGCGACCACAACGAAAGACAGTAAACCACTTTTTTACCATTGAAATCGCTGGTGCAGAGTCCCTATAATATTTATCAAGCTTTTCCTTGGTTTGATTGACGGTTTTTTTTTCGCAAAAAATAATGTTTAATGAGCACTCGAAATTCACTTTTTTCCATTTGTAGAAAAATTCACGAGGTTGTATACTTTAAACAGCTGTTAAACGCAAAGTAAATGACGACACTTGCTCAAAATTTGACAGTAGTCTATTAACAGGTGGTACTTGATGGGAATAGTGTTGCATTTCATATAACTACGAGGGAAGTTCGAAAAGTCACGGAGTTATTGATCCACCCTCGTAGTTTAATTGAACGATTCACTTAACTGAGCAATGCGAATCATTCATCTTTCTGAGCGTTTTTAGCTCAATGAGGTGTTATTGCAAAACATATGAATAATTTTCTTTTGCGCTCATTTCTTTCATTTTGATATTCTGCTCATGCTTTTTTTTATCAGTGTCTACCTTTAGGCTATTCATTTTTGTACGGAAACAGCTGAATGATTTTCAGTAAACAGACATGTTGAACTAGGTCGCTCTTTTTCTCATTCGCTAATCCCGACAAGAGTGGTACAGCGACATAGAAGATGTTCCACCGTCTCCTCCTCTTCCTCATCCCGACAACTTCTACAAAAGTCGTTAAAAGAGGGCACTACTCTCCTAGCATGCGTACCAGTAATGCAGTGCCCAATGACCACGGCTACCAGAGTTCTCAACCGGTGCCTCGATAGTCCCATGATGAAGTTAGATCGACACTCATCATAATGGGGCGGTACTCCAACCAGTTGGTTCGTATCTTCACCTCGAAGAAGGGATCCATCTTTGGCTAGTGCATACGCAATAAAATTGCCTGGGGGAAGTGGGAGAGATGGAACCTTGTATCTTCTAGAAAAGAGGACAAGTTCCGTTTTTCCCGGATGCACGCTAAGGCCACTAAGTGTACTCCATGTACTAATTAGAGCCATAACAGTGTGCAGGTGGTGAGACATAGTATCTAGATATTTTCCAGATACACCCACCGCAACATCGTCCGCATAAGCAACAGTTTTAAACTTCAGTGAATCAAGTTCCCTGAGCAATGAGTTATCTGTGATATTCCAAAGGAGTGGAGATAAAACTCCTCCTTGCGAAGTACCCCTGTTCGCTACCCTGTAGATGGTAAACGCACCCATACTGGATATTATAACCCTATTGGTTAGAAGTCTCCATATGAGACTAATGATCGACTGATGAATGTTCAATCCTTCCAGGGACAATTAGATTGCCTCCGGAGTCACATTATTAAAGGCCCCTTCTATATCAAGGGAGGCCACTAATGCATACTTATACTCGAGAGCTTTTTCAATATACCGTACGTGCGAATGTAATGCAGTCTCAACAGATTTGCCTTTCATGTTGAGACGCTGATAATTGGCAATTAACCTTTCCAGTGTCTTCAAGAGAAAGGACGACAGACTAATAGGTCTGAAGTCCTTCGGTATTGTGTGTCAGGTTTTACACCCTTTTAGGGATAAAGACCACTACTGTATATCTAGTCCATGACTCAGGGATATACGCACATGACAAGCATGCTGAGTAAATCCGAGTTAGCCAGGGGACTATTAAATCCGCATTATACTGCAGGTCAGCAGGTATAATGCCATCAGGGCCCGGAGATTTAAAAGGGCGAAGCTCTTCAGAGTCCATCTCAGTTCATTATCCATCATTTCTGACCTCTCAAGATATTGCAGTGTTCCGTTAAAGGGAGACTGCCTGGAAAGTGTCCGTCCATTAAGACATCTAAGGTCTCTTGACCGCTCATTGTCCAACTACTACATGGTTTCTGGATGAAACTTGGAACAGTAGGTGATGATGCCAGAATTTTGCGAAATCGACTGGTCTCAGAGTGGTTTTCTACGCTGCTACAGAAAGCCCTCCAGGATTTTCGTTTCGCATTTCTTATCTGTTTTTTAAATTTGTTAACTGAGGACTTGTAGGTAGACCTAGTCTCTTGTAGGTAGACTTAGTCTCTTGGCCTCATTAAATAGACGGCGACATTCTTTACGAGTCTCGCCTATCTCAGAGTTCCACCAATGTGGTTTACTCCTATATCTGCAGATTGTGGGTCTGCATGCAACAGAAGTCGCCGTATCAAAAGCGTCCGTTAGCGTCTTGACACAGGACTCAATATCATCGCAAACGTTGATGGTCGGAGGATTTGGGAGGAGTTGAGACAGGATATCTTGTTGTAGTGACCAGTTTGTCTTCCTCCTGTTTTGAAAAGGCTTAACCCCAGGTAAACAGACTTCTAAATTAAAGTCAATGTACAAGTGATCAGAGAATGAACAGTCATTGGAGACCCTACAATCCCTAATCACATTAGAGTGCCTAGTACTAACTAGCGTAATATCGAGAACCTCCCTTCTATTAGTCACAACAAAGGTCGGTTCCTTACCAGTGTTCAGAATATCTTAACTACTATAAAGAATAAAATCAAATAAAGACTCACCCCTTGTATTTGTACCGGAGCTTCCTCAAACGACATGATGGGCATTGGCTTCAGCTCCAATTATGAGCGGTATGCTTCTTACTCTAGCCGCCTTTGTAATCTAGCGAACCTTAGTTGGTGGTGGTTCGCATTGCTCATGGGCCATATAACTGGTGGCAATGTAGATAGTTCCAGAGGTTGTCTCCCAGGCCACTGCTACAGTGTGCTCATCACTGAAATCAGAAAGAATGAAGATACTGGGTTTCTTGCGTGCTACTATACAAGATCTTATTTTACCTAATCCCGTAGCGTGTAGCAGCTTAAATTTGTCCGCACGTAGTACACAAACAACAACTTGCGTTATCTACAACATGTGTGTCCTTTGGGATGATTGTGACATTGACGTTATTTTGGTCGGAGTCCAAGAGGGCGTCCTCGTCAATCACTTCGTCCACTCGCTTAAAAAATTCACCCACAAACTCAGAGTTTGAGTGAGTGTCCTCTCGAGCAAGAGAACTAGTAGTCTCCTCACAAGACATTACTTCCGGAGTTTGATCATCACCGATCTGAACTGTCGTCCCTTCGGTAGACCTGTAGGAAGATCGACTCAAAACCATAGTAGATCTTCCCAGTGACTCCTTGTTCATAATTGTCATAACCTTCCTGGATGCTCCGTCGGATTCGGAAATTCTGGTCACCGAATGAGTTCCAATATCTCCTCCTCTTTGCATGGTACGTCCGGTACTCGGCCCATGGCCCTAAGGCGGCGTGGGATCTCTTGAATGGAAACCACGTCCAGTCTAGCACCTTTCCATAGGCCATCCAAAAGAGCGATTGCCTGCTTCAGGAGCAGTGCTGATCGATCGTTTGAGCAGACCATTAACTTGACACGGTTGCGGTACCATCCCGCATTATCATACTGGAGGGAGGGTCCGGGGTTCTCTTTCAGAACCTTTCAGAAGACTCCCATCCACTTCTTACGCACTATATCCCAGTTTGTGTGGGATTTAGCGCGATCTGGATCGCTCCTATCGGTGACAGCTCATATAAGATGGCCTTTGGCAACTTCATTATACGATCTGTTCATCGGATTGTAGGGCTTTGGACGCTTGGTCCCGGGTTGTTGGTTTTGAGGCTAAGCCTGCTTCTCCAAACGTTGCCGACAGGCTTTTTACCCAACTGCCGTCTTAAAAAGGCCCTTCTGGCGGGAGTAATGTGCCTTTGGGACGAATTATTGCTCTTTCGGGTAGGAGGCTCAGTTCCAGAAACCGAAAACTGGTTCGCATTCCTTTCACTGGCGGGGGAGGTAACGCTTGGGAGGCCGAAAACTTGTTCGTAACCCCCATCGTTATAGTAGGCACTGGGGTTGCTGCCGCCCGAGTTGGTTTCGGACATACAGTCCCCGGAGCAGGCGGTTTCGCCGGTCTTATGCCGGCGCGGGCCAGAGCAGCTTTTGAGGTGCTTGGTGCAAAACTCAGAGGCACCTCGCTGCTTATGCTTCCAGAATCGGAAGCCGGTTTTGCGCATTTCGTGGACTTGCCACCTCCTGCTGTTTTCTTTCCGTCTTCGTCATATTTATTTATATTTTTATTTTTATCATCCATTAAATTTTTTATTCCCACGAGTGTGCTCGTAATGGGTTGGACCATCCATGCGTTGACGGCGTACATGGTCTGGGCTACTCAACTTTTACAACCGACCCGTGCCCTGGCGTCGGAGAGAAGTTGTTATCGACTAGTCTTCTTTAGCCACTAACTAGCCATTCAGGTTATCGGCACAGCTACCAGCCACCTTAACCTTACAAGTTGTGACAGTTTTGTTCCGCGGGCAGTGACTAGACACGGCCTGAGCTCGTGTCATTACTTAGGTCTGACAATATATTATTCAAACCTTAATAATGACAAAGCTTCCATTATCCGCCACATGGGGACGCGCTCGATGGGAGGTCTGTCAACTCCACACGAGCATTGTGTGAAATATTTAATAAAAAATCATTCGCATAACGAGCAGTTTCATTGAAAGACAGCTGAGCGAATGAACTAAAAGGGGGAACTAGTTCAATTGAGTGAGCTGAGCTAAAAATAGTGGTCAATTCATTAAGCCAATAAACCCAACTAAACAGTGTAGCCACTACTTCAGTACGGAATGATCTCAAAGTCATTGGAGATTTGCCTTTCTAATTTATTAAAAAAAAAAATAAGAAACATTTTGCAAGTCTTTATCATAACTTTTCCACCCTTCTACACCATCAAGAGATAATATTGTTTTCAAAAACTAATCAGATTGGCCTACAAAAGGATTTTCGATATTACATATTTCGTAGGTAGATCTGCAGCACATTTGCGATCTTTCTGTGTCGAATCGGCATTTCCTACTACTCGAATTAATTTTTTTAATGCATTGTTAGAAGACAGGCATTTTTTTTAATGTAAAACAATCATTAAAAGAAAATAATTTTACGAAAAACATTGTTTTTTTTTTAAGTAATTTCAAAAATATATAAGCACACACACATACAAACTTCCGTGTGTGTGTATTTTTTTGACAGTTCATCTTATAAGATGGTTGTGTAGAGAAATCTCATCACAACAGTCTCATAATACATCTTATAATACTAATATTTGAATCCACATGTGAAATAATTCTCTCAGAGAGCGAATTTGACACTCTCTGACAGAAAAATCTTAAATATTATGTTACGTCTAGACGGGCTGTAATCCAAATTAATTTCAAGTAACTGAAAATTGTGTTATAAAGAATAAAATGATTTGAAAATATTTTATTTCTAAAAATATAAATTGAATATAAAAATAAACATTTTTAACAAATATTTTGAATTAAAATGTTTAAAATGAACAGCTATGATATAGATTATATTATATATATATTATATATATAATATATAATATTATATATAATGTATTTTATATAACAATAATTCCCACTAGTTTAGCGAAAACTCAGAATGGAAAATCTGGTGTAACGTTAAATAGTTTTTGTTCTTAATAATTATCAATATTAATTCTAATTATTCTACAATTAACAATATTTAAAATTTATTTAATTATTTTTTATATATGTATTTCAATATATAGTATAATAGTATTACTTCAACAATCCAGACAGCATTTTGAAACTCATTACATATTCTATAATCTAGACTGATTGCAACTCTGCACTTCGGATTGATTATAAAAAGTAATATTTTATTTAAATTTTAGTATAGCTTGAAAAATAGAATTACAATTATATTGTAAGAGGTTGTAGTTGAATTCCATAGTTTTGTGTTAAGAATCGATAAACATTTTTTTAGTGAAAAGAGTACAAACAAGTTTATTTATTTTTAAGAGTTAATGCTTTAATTGCTTCATATATTAAATAACTAATATATTTGAATAATTTTTAATAAAAGAGGACTAGGAAAAACCCTCGATAATACGGATAATTCGATAATCACGATTGAAATCTTCAATTAATTATCCGGATTATAGTTTATATTGTAGTATAATATATGTATTAGTCTATTGGGTTCCCCGGTGGTCTAGTTGTAGTCTATTAGTCTCGACGTTGCAGGTTTGAATCCCACCAGGTACCTTGGTCCGTTTCATTTCAAACGGCTAATAGTCTACGTCACTCTGATCGTAATACAATTTGTAATTTTAATGCAACATAACATAAAAAATTTCATATTCTCTCTCTCTCTCTCTCTCTTCAGATTTTTCTTTCAAATGGTTTCAAAGACAAGATGTAAATAAAATATGAAGAAAATTGCAAGATATTTTAATTGGAAAAAATCATTTAACTTATCGGAGTTTTTCATATCCGTTTATGCATAAAAACTCGAACAGCCATGATGAACTCAAATACTGTGAATGTTATATATAGCTTTAATAGTAATGCAGTAATTGAATGTGAATATAAAATAAATGCCTTAAACGGTAAGGCAGACAGAGCAACTTCTCTTACTTATCCTAGTTACGAATGTTTCTTAAAATATGAGATTAACAATAATAGAAATCCATGTTGTTTTCACAACCATAAAAACATTTACAACCAGGGGGAGGATGTGCAGGAAGAAGACGAAACTTATACAGTTTCGCCAATAAATACTAAAAGACTGGGTCTAAGTTGGCGAAAACAAACAAATATGCAAAAACGTAAACGTCAGTTATTAAAAAAAGAATTTATAAAAAATGAAAGCAAAAATTCTTCCTCCTGCCTATTAAGTGATCAAAGACGATTTCATGCACCACGGATACCAATTGCACATCAGGATGAAAATTACAATTATAGTTTACCCAATTTAAATTTTCGGTCAATTATATCAGAAAACGAAACATTGCGTTCTAATAATATGACGTCCAACTCTAAACACATTAAAATATTTGAAACTGAAAAGACAAAAAATATTATAGATGTTCCAGCTAATGATAATAATGGAAAACAGTTTTTATGTGCCAAAACGCAAAAACGATGGCGTCATCACAAACATCGCACAAGGAGCTACAATTCTATACTTAATTATGTCAGGCTAATAATGTCATGTTCATATCTTCAACAGCGAAATTGCAAATTTTTACACATTTTATTTGTTTTACTATTAACTTTAACACAATATCTTGTTCCCATACAAGGTCTGTTGGTATCGAAATCATCCCCAGCAATCGGCATTGATTTGGGATCCACTGATTTTGGAAATACCAGCGATATATTACTATATAACAGTACAAGTAGTAGTACTATTAACAGCAGCAGTATTAATAATGGATTATCAAAAACTTCATTTCATTTGGAACATGAAGTTGGAGAGAGGGGAGATACATATCTTCCGGTTAGCAAAAGTCTTATTATAACATCCTCTACCGAAGGTGGGACTTCTGGTGGTGCTTATCTAGAAAAATTAGATAATTTAGAACGAAGTTTGGCTGCAGTTTTAATAAAAGTTGCCTATGGCACTACTTCAACCACCAAGCGTAGCATTCCCGAAAATAGTTACGTGCCAAGTTTAACAACAATAGCCACACCTCTACTAACTACGTTAAGGTAACTTCTTAACAAGTTTTAATATATTCTAAATTTATTTATACATTATGTATTTAGATATCAAGAAAAATCACATCAATCTCAATTAAATATGCATCATCGTAATTATGAACTGGACTTGGAAAGAGATCATGCTTTGCCAACTTCAGCGCCAAATGCTGATATTTTAAAAAGTAATAGCAATCCAACATATCCCAATCCAAATCGACATCACAACCATGAGCGTGATAGACATAGACATGTAATTAATTCAACCCCAAAACCATCATGTAAGTATTAAATAATGTATAATGCCCAATTGAAAGTTCGGGTTTGGTTACGGTGGTCGGTAAAAAGTAATGTTCGGTGGAAGTTCGCTGTTCGATAAGTTTTTTGACTCAACACTGAACTTTTATATGGAACCTGCATTTTCCCTGTATTTTTATTAAAAACTTTAAGTATAAAACAACAACTGGATTTAGTATAATCAAAAGTACGAAAAATAATAACCAAAAACATGAAGGTATCTTAAAGTAAAAATTATTTGAGTACATCTTTAAGTTGTCAAACAACAAATATACATATATGTATATGTTATGTTATGCATTCTATTCCATTTATATCTTAAAGAAGTGTCCGTTGTTATTCACCATCTCATGTTACCTTTTATGCTTTTCATTTTTTGGATATTGGTTTCGATAATTTTGTTAATTTACGTATGCTTTTGTTTTTCTTTAAAGTTATAAAATTTGGTGAACCAGATTATTTTTTAAGACTTTTACTTTTTCACATTCTACCAGAACTACAGCCTTAATATGTCCGAGAATAAATATTTTATACTTGCATACGTGTGTAGACTGTGGAATACTGTTATCCCATATAATGAGAAAAAATTTTCACTAAGTATACTGAAATTCAGGAGAATGATTTAGATGAATTTTTATTTATTTATTTATTTCAAATATGTGTTGCTACAAGCTCATAGAGCCTGAATTGGCTAGAATACCATACAAAAATTGATTATTACTCCAATATAAAATTTTTAAATTATTATTATTTTTTCTTAAAACTAAATAAACCCTGAATTTTGTGCACACAGAAACTTTACTAAATTGAATCCAGTTGAGAAGACGAAAACTAATTAGCCACTATTTACACAAACCTCCAAAATTATATATATATGATAACAATGTCCAATTATCATAGCAGATAATTTCAATGTGGTAACATTGTGTATTAAATATATATAAAAGTCTCCAATGTTGGGGTATAAACTCTACGCATTACAGATAACTGTTAGGTTAGGCTAGGTTAGGTTAAAAAGGGCGGCGTCTTCACGCCTCGACCCAGATACCATTCGGTCCATTCTGATCCCTTTATAAATAACAGATAACTGTTAAACGTTAACCAATTTTTAAACTTAACAAAAAGAATAAGATAAGAGACCAATTTCTATTTTTTTTAGTGATTCAGTAAAATACAACCAATTGGTTAAAAACAAAAAAGTGTAAAGTGAATATGTTTTATAAAAATATATTTTAAGATATTAAAAATTAGGTCAAAGCTAATCAAAACAAATTTGCAAATATAAATATCTTCCAAATAGATTTATCTTTATAATACTAATTGTGTTGATATATTGCATGTGCATATATGTAATATTTGGTGAACCACTTTGTACAAATAGAAAATACAAAAAAAATAAAATCAATTAAATTATAAATGCTCCAGGAAAATGTTGGCATATGAATGAGCGATTAAAGTGGTGCTCATTATATGTTGCACAATCTACAAATCCTCACAAGGTATGACCGTGCCATCAACAACGATGTATGTCTAGGGCAGACCAGTAAAAATGTTCTACTAGAAGACCCGAAATTAAATCTGGTTACTAGATAGGAAGGATTTCCATATTTAACAGTTTTATAAAAAAGTATTAGTCTTAATTTTACGTATTGATCGAAACTGCAGCCCAATAAAGTTATACAATGATCTCTTATTCGAAGCCTAAAATTGTAATGAATAATACGGTAAAAACAAGATCTCAGTCTATGTAAATTAATTTCAGAGATACACGAATAAACTTCAAAACCATATATAATAAGATGTAGACACGCACCACGGCGCCTTAATAGATTAATAGATTATATTTTAAATAAAATTGTTACTTGGCTAATTCAAACTATTAAGATCATTAAGAGTCGTGAATTTATTGTGGAATAAATATTTTTGTAATATTTTTTTAAAGATATTTTTAATTTGAATAATATTTATCGTACTCGTATAATTACTATGTAATAATTTTGGCCTTCAAGGTTTTTTGATTACTAATGAATAAAACAAAATGAAAGTCCAATAAACTTATATTACAAAAGCAATATTCCAAATAACAAATAACTAGAAAATACAAACTAAAAAAAATATAAATAAATATGCAAAATCATAATATTTATGGAAAATAAAATATATATTAAAAAATATGCATATGTAAAATAAAATATTCTTGCAAGTTGGCTCCCCATCCAAAGAAAAAATAATAAAATATACTATAATAAAAATGTACCAAAATAGTATCTATCAACATAAGGGTTAAGTGAAAAAATTAAGAGTTGATTAAAAAAATAAAATTTGTATATATTTATTATAATAAAAATAAAATGAAAAATAAAAATAGTAATTAAAACTCCGTTGTTCAACGCTGAAAAACAAATAAAGTTTTTATTATTAATGTTGACCAAGAAAATGAGCTAAATATTTTACACTAAAGGCTTTATTCGAATGGGAACCTCAATAGGTAAATGGTTCCACGATCTAATAACTATAACAACAAAAGACCGCTCATAGAGGCCACTTCTTATCCTCTTAACAATAACCTACGGATTCCTAGTGGAATGTGAGAAGTCAATCTCAGAACAAAGAAGACACGGTATACCACTTCTAACAACTCTATAAAAGAACAAAAGGCACAATAATATTCATTAAGCGATTTAACTTATACAAAAGCTATACAACATCAATTCCATAAAATACTCATATATGTGGCATTAAAAGTGCATAAGCTGACAAGGTAAATGAATATTATTAGCGTAAATCTTCTTTGTCCATCAACAAAAATATTCAAATCAAGTCGAGTATTCCCAAAAATAATGGTTTTAGATTCCAAGACATCAAAATTATCCCTATATCCCCCTTACATACAGTGGTGGACACGAATATAAGACACGACACTTCACTTATATATTTCTGATAATTTTTACATCTTATCGAGAAAATTTTAGAAAAAAAATTAATAGTTTGTTAACTATATTTTGTTAGGAATTTTTATTCACATATTATACAGGTTAATACAAGTTTTAGCCTGGTAATGAATTTAGGACATAGCAAAATAAAATTAATTCACTAAAGTAAAGCTCTGCTTCATAAAACAATATTAGTATTTGGTGGGAAATCCTTTATTTTGGATTACAGCAGCACATCTCGTGGGTAAACTTTCAACTAATGCCATACAAAGTTCCCTTGGAATGGCATACCAAGCTTTTTGGATTTATTCCCATAAATCGATCAAATTTTTTGGCTCGTACATGCTCCTCGACATTATTCCACAATTTCTCAATTGGATTGAAGACCGGGGATTGAGCTGGCCACTTCAAACTGATATTGTTTTTTTGTAAGCAACTCTTCACTAAGAGTGAAGTGTGCTTAGGGTCATTATCATCCATAAATTTGCACATTAGAGGCACGTTGTTTTCAGCAAATGGTATCATAATGTTTGTCAGTATGTTTTTGTAAATGTGCTGGTCCATTTTAGTGATAATCTTGTGAATTGGACCTACACCATCAAATTGCCATCACTATGCTTAACCGTTTTAAATCGGAATTTCTAACGACCCATTTAGACCTCATCTTCTCTATCAAACAATGACCCGTTATGGCCCCTATCATGATCGTTAAACTTTTTCTACTCAAGCTCAGAAGAGTACCTGTGCCTGTCCTGTCGAGTGCCGGCCATATCGCCCTCGACACCTTACAGTCCACTCTACTCTCCCAAGCCGAATTGATTCTGACCAAGATCCAATCATTGATCTTCCCAAAGAAGAAACTCAGCGGGGGTTTTACATAGGTTTCCCCCTCCGAGACATCCTTTGCTGCGCCTTGCCTTGCCAGTTCATTGCCTGATATATTGCAGTGGCCAGGAACCCAGCAGAGTCTCACCATGTAGTTTTCCATCAGCTCTCTCAGTGACTTCTTACAGGCAGGGACACATCTGGTGAATTGAGAATAACTTCAGTACCCCTCACAGCGTTCTGCTTGATTAATTCTGCGGCCTTCAAGATGCCGAGAATCTCAGCCTGAAAAACGTTGCACTCGTCAGGGAGTCTAAAAGAGCCTTTCAGATCCGTGCCAATAATATAGACTCCCGCACCAGTACCTATGTCCATCATCGATCCGCCCATGAACACTGCACAATCTTCGTACAGTCTCTCAGTGCCGGACCAAATCTCCCTATCAGGTATCACCACGACAGGATTTACCCCAAAGTCCGATTCAGCGACCATGTAATCTGATGCCCCCATGGAGTTCAGATTAACCTCACCACAACTGATCTCGTAGGTAGGTAGGTAGGGAAGGGTTGCCCAGCACTCATAAGAGTGCTTGTGCATCCACTCGGAGACCTAACGATCCATTGTGAGTCCCTTCAAAAAGAATATAGAAAGAAACCAGAGAGAAACTACAGATAAGGTATAGAAAAGAGCAGGAAGGAAAATGATAGAGAAAAAAAAAGCTAAGACCAAGAAAAGTATAGAAGAGAATAGAAAGAATCAGACAAGGAAAAGTACTACCGCCCCAGGGACCCCCTCTTAGCCAGCCTATTCCCATGACGAATCCTATTAGTCTATCGAGCTCTATTGTCGATATACTGTCCAATTCGTCAAGGAATCGACTGCCTAACCATTTCTGCCTACTTAGTTGTAGACATGGACAGTGACATATGATATGTTCCACCGTCTCTAGCTCCTCATTATCTTCGCACATTTTGCAAAGACCGGAGGAACCTCTATCCCAATACCCTATCATTCCCCCTATGGGACAATGACCTGTCAGAATACCTATCATAGTTTTCAGGTTTTCCCTTTTCATGCCCAAAAGTAGATTTGTATCTGCTCTATCAAGTTTGGGCCATAGGACCCTTGATAATCTGCAGTCCGTTCTACTTTCCCATGCATGATTGGTTCTATCCCGAATCCACTCCCTAATTAACCTGAAGTAAAAGCCTAGAGATGATCTCACACCGCTTTCACTTGCAGTCCTATCCAAAGCTGAGCCGTTCCTAGCTAATTCATCAGCTACCTCATTGCCATTTATCCCGCAATGACCCGGTACCCAGCAGAGTCTGATATGATAATCCCTCATCAATCTCCTAAGAGCCCTCTTACAGTCGCTAACTAGCCTAGACTTGACAAAATGTCCTTTCAAGGCCTTCAGCGCCGCCTGGCTATTCACATACAGAGTTACCTCTGTATTCACTTCAATGTTCCCTGCAATCAATTCTGTGGCCCTAAGAATGCCTAGAATTTCCGCCTGGAACACACTACAACTATCCGGGAGTCTATACGTCCTTCTGATGTTTCCCTCAACTAGATACACACCTGCACCAGTGCCTGTATCCATTTTGGATCCATCAGTGAACACCGATACTCCACTGAATAGTTTCTCCCTATCTGACCATTGGTTCCTACTCGGAATAATCAGTATAGGATTTTCCCCGAAATCGACCTCCGTGCACATATAGTCCGTGGATCCAGAAGGAACCAGGGTATGTCCACCGAGATTGACCTCGTTTAAAAGTTTGGAATGTCCTATTCTGATTGATCCTGTAAGTCCTAGTTCACTAAGTCTAAGCAGGCTCCTTGCAGCCATTCCCATCACAAACTCCTCAATGGGTAGGAGATGCAGAATGACGTCAAGTGCCGCCTGAGGTGTGCTTCTTACGGCCAATCGAAGCACATCTCTGGGCTTTAGACAAAAGATTCCTACGACTTCCTATTCTCATTGCCTCCCACCAGACAAGACATCCATACGTCAGAATTGGCCTCACCACCGAGGTGTAAATCCAATTTACTACCATCGGTTTGAGGCCCCAACTCTTACCTATGGAGTTCCTGCATGTGTAATAGGCGTTGAGACCTCTCTTAAGCCTATCCTGAGTGTTCCTCTTCCAAGATAATTTACTATCAAGGAACACACCAAGATATTTTGCCTACTTTGCCAGTCCCAGTTCAATCCCCCCTAGTACCGGTAGCCTAAATTGCTCAATCCTGTACCTTCTGGTGAAAAGAACTAGCTCTGTTTTCCCCGGGTTGACCCCCAAACCCTTACTAGTGGCCCATGAGGACAGTTCGTTAAGTTCATACTGCATGACGTCGCTGATCGTGAAAAGAAATTTACCCGTGATCAGTATAACCACGTCATCAGCATAGGCAAAGATTTTCCGCCCTCTTGCGTCAAATTGTCGTAGAATGACATTGACGGCTAAGAGCCATAGCAAGGGCGAGAGAACTCCTCCTTGCGGAGTTCCTCTAGTCACTATCTTCCTTATGCATGCATCTCCCAAGTTCGAATTAATTATTCGGCTATTCAGCATCAAAATAATCCATTCGATTAGGAAGCTTTGAATGCCTAATGATTCTAGTGATTCTCTAATAGCCTCAATCTTAATGTTATTGAAAGCTCCTTCTATATCAAGGAACGCTGCAATGTATACTCCATATACTGCAGGCCGCGTTCAATGTAACTCACCACATCATGTAGCGCACTCTCAACAGGTTTACCCCTTAGATAAGCGTGTTGAGCCCCACTGATGATATGGTTGTCAATGGTCGTCCTCAGATAAAGATCGATCAATCTCTCTAATGTCTTCAAAAGAAAAGACGATAGGCTGATCGGTCTAAAATCCTTAGGTTTGGAGTGACTAGCCTTACCCGCCTTAGGTATGAAAATTACCCTAACCTCTCTCCACCTCCTTGGAATATATCTTCTAATAAGACACACACTAAAAACCTCAGTGAGAAGTTTTAGTGCCGTGTCACTGATGTTCTGCAGCATGGCTGGAAAAACACCGTCTGGACCCGGTGACTTGTAAGGTTCAAAGGTGTTCACCGCCCATGCTACCTTATCCATCGAGACTATGTCACCCAATCCCAAGAATCGTCCCGCCTGTACATCTGCCTCTAAGTTCCTACAGTCTGGAAAATGAGTTTCCATAAGTAAACTCAGGGACTTAGAGCAAGACTCCGTCCATGAGTTATCCGCACGCTGAATATATCCAGGAGCACTAGGATCCTTGGATAAAATTCGCCTGAATCTGGATAACTCATTAACGGAGTCAATGGACTCACAGTAATTCCTACATGAGTCCCTTTTTGCCCTCTTAATGTCCGCCTTATACCTATTAAAACTTCCCTGTAGCTGTTCCAATCCTCACACTTGCGTGTCAGTTTCGCCCTATTGAACAGCTTCCTGACGGTTGACCTTTGGTTCCTAAGTTCCTTGGTCCACCATTTAGGCTGTTCTCTCTTTCCCGGAAATATTACCGGACAAGTTAGTTCATAGCTTCTCCTAACTTTCCCTGTGAAGTCCTCCACAAAACTCTCAACTCCCTCTGATGGCAATTGCCATCCTGGAGCGGCGTTTAGTTCCCTATCCATAATGGCCCTAAAGGAGTTCCAATCGGTTCTCCTGGAGTTCCTATATGGTTCTCCCCTTGGCCTCGCGAAATCTAAACTAAAGGATATCCTGCTATGATCCGAAAAGGAACATTCACTATCTACCCTCCAGTTCTTAATGTATTCGCCCCTAAAGTTCGTCAGTGTTATATCTATAACTGCCTCTCTATCTTTAGTTCTGAATGTGGGCACATTACCCAAGTTACAGATAAAAAGATTGTTAGTAGTTATAAAATTGAAAACTGACTCACCTCTCTCGTTGATATCGGCGCTGCCCCACTGACAGTGATGTGCGTTAGCATCGCAACAGAGTACCAAATATATGCCTCTTCTCCTTGCATACTCTGTTAGTTTATACACCATATCACCCGGTGGGTTGGCCCCATCGTAGGGCATGTAAACGGAGGCGAGTGCGAGTTTCCTCCCGTCTCTATCCTCTCTATTCACGACCGTTAGGTCTCCATTGCTGAAAGAATGAAAGTTCATAAAATTTAACTCATTCCTAGCCAGTATACACGTTCTTACCTTATCCCCAGTGGATGGTACAAAAAGTGTATACCCCTTGACACTTAATCCACATACCCTGGTGTTGTTGATCCAGGGCTCTTGGATTAAGGCCACATCCACTTTGGAGTCGATAAGGTTCATCGCTAATTCGATAGAGGCTGCTTCACAGTGATGCAAATTAATTTGCACCACTTGCAGCCTTATTGGTACTGTCAGGTTTCGGATACCGGAACCTGATAGTGCCCAGACCGAAATTAGCGATTCCCCCCATAGACTCCAATTTCCTGAGAGACTCCTAGTCTATAGCAAACCTGAAGTCTTCCGAGGTTCTCTTTACAAGTCAGAGAAGCTAACAACTTCCACTGACTTGTATCCAGACCCTCATTCTGGTTAACGAGTACTGTCAGTATAGTTTCCACCGGTTTTATGGGTGGTGGAATCCACACTGTCACTACTGGTCTCAGGGGCAACTCAGATGCGAGTATCACATCCAGTTTCGCCTCTGGACAAAGGCTGCCACACTTGGCAATCGTGGCCTTGAGAAAGTCAAGTGATTTCTCATTACCACAATTAACAGTTTTGACACCCTTTGACCAGTCCGCGCCTTTGAAGGATACTTCATCCGGCCTTCCTTTCATTAAGGCGATCTCGTCGATGAGCCTATCTTCAATCAACCTCCATAGATCCGTGCTAATCCTCCCATCTGGGTCAGCACGGTCTATGACAGCCGCCTGAAGATATGCCGGCTTCATCGACTCCTTCGCCTTTTTCGAGGTAGAAGGCTTGTCGTCACCAGATCTAACTCTCTTAGTGACTACCTTTTGGGGGCCCTTAAGAGACTCGCCTTCTTGGCGGTAGGGACTGGTTGGTCATCGCCAGACCTAGCTCTCTTAACGACCTCCTTACGGTGATCCTTAAGAGAGTCAGATGGCTTATGACCAGCCCCACTTCCAGCATTCTTTATCATCTTCTTTTGAAGACCTTTAAGGGAGCTGGGAGTGTTGTTTGCCGCACCTTTCTTGCTGGTAGAGGGTTGGTCGTCTCCAGACCTTGCTCCTTTGGTGATTGATTCACCAGAGTTGCCGGATGGTTTACGATCAGCCCCCTTTTTGGCAGTGATAGCCAGCTTTCCAGTTTCCACCGATCGTTCCGAAGATGTGATAGGTTTAATTGGTCGGCTGCTATCATTGCCTTTATCCTTGGACTTCAGTGCAACCCCTGACACGTTTCCTATGCTCTCCAGAGCATTTTCCGGAATGGTGTCAAATATCGCATTTAGTCCTTCGGGATAAGACATTCCCAAGATAGCTAAGGACGAGCCATAGATTTTTTCAAATCTAATCACACTCTTCCTATGCCTCTTGATAAGGTATTTATCCCTACCACTGACTGACGACAGATCCCTCTTGGCCATCTTATTAAGAAAGATCAAGGAGGCTCTGACGCCATTCTTAGCCTTTTCTTGTTTTGTTCGGCTGTCGACGACGGCAGTTACACCTGGTTTCACCGTGTCTTGCCGAACTAATTTTGAACCCACCTGCCCATCATCCCGTGCGGGTGACACCTCGGATGCTGGAGAACTCCGTTCCTGAGCGTGAACTGAAATCATTGTTATTTCATGTTCCCGTGCCCGTCCCCCCGAGAGAATCTCCAGGTGAGCCCAAGAGGTCGTCAGTTTCGGCCAGTTCACTCAATAATTGTCCCTCCTGAGCAATCATGTCCCCGTGAATCCTTAAAAGGTCAGAGTCAGTGTCCGAAACTCCTACTGAAACTGCCCTATCGTTCCTCTCCACATCCTTTGTTTCAAAATATTCTTTATCACTAATCTTGGTCCCACGAAAATGCACGTACTAAGTGGGCCATCTCGCGCAGTGACGGCGTGCGCGGACTAGGCTTTTAAAAATTACAAGCAACCCGTGCCATGGGCGTTGGAGGGGAGCTGTTAACGATTAGTTTCTTTAAGCACTAACTAACCACACAGATCTTCGGCACTGCTACCTCTCACCTTGATCTTAAAAGTGCACTTAATTTATTTGGTCCGCGAGAACTTCTATGAGTTTCTAGGTTTAGATGTAATTCGTAGGACCCGACTATAGTCAGCACATGGAGATCTGTAACCAATGGTAAGTGATCTCCAGTTTATTGACTACAATCGGATCAGAAGCCTTACATCCGAACCCCCCTATCCGCCACCTGGGGACACGTCCGATGAGAGTAAATAAGTAAAGACTCCACACGGAAACTGATCTCGTATATGACCCGGGAGTGACCTACTCTTGATGAACCTAATAGTCATAATTCCTTAAGTCTCAGCAGACTCCTTGCTGCCATACCCTTCAGAAACTCCTCAATGGGTAAGAGATGAAGTATGACATCCAGAGCCGCTTGTGGTGTATTTCTCATTGCACCTGTAATGCCCATTGAGGTATACCTCTGTGCCTTGACAAAAGGTTCCTATTACTCTTACGTTCCAGTGTGCCACCAGACAGAACAACCATAAGTAAGAATTGGTCTCACCACCGAGGTGTAAATCCAATTTACAACTTTTGGTTTGAGCCCCCAATTCTTACCTATGTAGTTTCTACAGGTGTAGTAGGCATTGAGGCCACGTTTGAGTCTCTCCTGAACATTCCTCTTCCAGGTCAGCTTAACATCGAGGAATACCCCGAGATATTTCGATGAGTCGGAAAGTCTCAGTTCAGTTTCACATGGAACCGATAATCTGAAATTCTCTACCTTGTACATTCTAGTAAACAGAACCAACTCTGTCTTTTACCTAAATACATAAATAACTACACCTTCACCACGAATATTTAACATATTATTTCTTAATAAAGAATAACCCGGTAAAAGAAAGATTTGATAAAATTAAAATTACCGTTTAAAATATTCTTAAATTCATCAAATTTAGCTGATTTAACACAAAGCCCAATACTCTGGCAATTGATATGACTTTTTACAAAATAGAATACTCTTCCATAGACAGACGGGACCAATATTGTCAAAACTTTCATTCATAGTAAAACGTGTTAAACAATTAGAAATCCACAAATAACTCACACAATATACTCAGCTATCAAAAGCTAAAAAGAGTTAATTAAACACTAGTTTTATAAAAATAGTAACTAAATTATTCACAAAGTCTCCAAAAAATACAATATAAAAGTATATATGAATACAATAAGTCTTAAAGAAACAAATAAGTCACAAAAAGGGTAATATATAATCAAAAAATTAATATAACACCGTTCAGCAGCATTTCGCACACATGAACCAAACCATATACATATGAAAGTACAGTACATACATTATTTGGTGGGATTGCGTACTCAGTTCTTCATTTAGTATTCGAATATCCTTTTAAAAGGACTGAAATTTCAAAATATATTTTTACAAATTATTTTAAAATGTATTAAATGACCTTCAAATATTTTGTGCTTAAATATCTTTGTGGTGTTCTTATAAATTATTCTGAAATTAGATTTAAAAACATCATAAAATGAAATTTCTGAATCCCGTATTTTGTTCTTTAAGCTTCAACAGTTCAAATTTTTTAAGATTTTAAAAATGTCCTGTCAGTGTTTATGTAAGTTTTGTTTTCGAAATATATGCTGTAATTTTAAATATTATTTAATAATAATTAGCATAGTCCTTTTTTTAAGACTTAAAGACGAAGTTTATTGAAAATGGCTGAAAGCAATCCATTATTTTATATAGCTCCCATACAAAGGTTTCCCGGAAATACGTTTCAGTGACAACAATTGTCTTGAATATGCTTATATTTATATAAAATTCAAGGTAAATAGGGCTTTTGTCGGCATTAGACGTAATATTAAATTTTATGAGGATGAGTGCATAATTCTTCATAGTTTCCATATGAGGTTCCTTCCCGAAAATTATTTCAACGTGTATAAATGTCATAAAAATGATGGTAAAGAAATTAAATTTGGAATGATTACTTTGTATTTAAGTATAAACTATGCTATCAAATTTCGCAGAGATCAGCCTCTAATTGATCATATCTCTCATAAAATAACAATTGCAGAATGTCACTCTAACACGCATAAATGGCACATAAATAATTTTTATTTTTTATTTATTTATTTTTATAAAGAGCAATAGCATCTAAGACTTTCGGGTTTTGATTACTTTAATTATAAGTACAATATACATTTTAAAATTTTAATTATTTTATAAAGTTTGTATTACTCCTTCAACAAGTAGATTTTTTATGGAAGTTGCCCTAAATGTTCTTAAACTGCATCTTATAGCAGAGTTATATAAGGTTTTTACTTTTTGAACGTTTGATTGAGAGCATTTTCTATATATCGTTAAGCCGCAGTCAATTTTGGAGCCTAGTAATACTTTTGTATCATTAATTAGGGTATTCGTATGAATTTGACTATTTTGAGAAGACAGATATTTAATTACATTTAGTATTTTTGGAGATTAGTATATAAATAATTGCAGTGGTATTTAAAGTAGAGCTTATTGTCGAAGATAAGTCCAAAAATTCGAAGTTTATTTGAATTTTTTATTTGGCAATTATGAATGATAATATTTGCGTTGTTATAATTGTGTTTTTACATACATGTATATATTGACATTTTTCCATTGATATTTCGGAACTTGAATTTCTTGACCAAGTATCAATTTTTTCTAAAGTATCTTCGAAGTCCTTTTCAATGTCCGGTATCAATTTTTTATTACTCATTAAGTAAAGATCATCAGCATATAAGCAATATTCAATCTTCTGTTTGTTTATTATTTCATTAATAATAGGGTAGTTGAAAGTGGAGAGCCTTGAGGTATTCCGCTATATAATAGATAGATAGATACAGAAGGTTGACGTAATACCACATGTACCACATCTCCACCCAGAGATCGATCTCGGTCCATTGTGAGTCCCTTCATTGAAAACTATAGGATATAGAATACAAGAAACAGAATACAGAAAATATAAAAACAGGAATACGAAAAGAAAAATGTTAGGAATAAAACAAAATCATATAAGAGGATTAACAATGTTGCCAATCCCCCTAGTGGTGTACCCCTGTCCCTCCCTTAGACAGTCGATGCCCATGACGAAGCCTATGACGTCTATAAGCTCCACGTCCCGAACGTCACTTAGCCCATCGAGGAATTGACTGCCCAGCCACTACGGTGCTGCAATCGTCCTCCCTATCAGACAGTGACCCGGTGTGGCCCCTATCATGATTCTTAAGCTCCTCTTACTCAAGCCCAGAAGAGTGCTTGTGAATGCCTTGTCGAGTACCGGCCACATCGCCCTCGACACCGCCATATATAGACTTAGTGTTGGACATTATATTGTTTATTTGAACCTTTTATTTGTTAGAAATGATTTTATATAATTAATAATTTTGGGTCCAATTTTACAATACTACTTAATACTTTATGTATTCCCATTCGTACGAATGCCTTTTTAAAATCAATTGATCAATGTATAATAAAGCATCCATAGTTCCAGAACCAGGTTTAAATCCGACTTGGTTTGGTGAAATCTTCTTGAATGTTTGTAAGTACCATAATAATCTTTTTGATATGATTTTGTCAAGCAGTTTCCCCAAGCATGGTAAGAGTGAGATTGGTCGATAAGTTATTAATTTCAATTGTTCTTTGTTGGGGTTTTTTTTATTGTTATTGCAGTTTTGCATATTTGCGGTATGACTCCTCTGTTTTATTAATTGTAGGTTGCTCTATCTAATCCTGGGGATGATCCTGAAGTGGAGGTTAGACTGCTATTAAATTCAATTAAATTAATAGAATTTTCTAGGAATTTAGTACAACCTTTTGATTCGTAAGCAACGTTCAGGATTAAGGCGTTTGTACGATAAGGAGTTTTTTCCTTACCGGCAGCAATATAGAGCAAATCAGTTTTTTGATTTGTTATCTATATTGCCACTGAAATGTTCGTTGGGCCGAGTAATTCTAAAATAATTTACTTTACCAAAAGGAATTGCGACCGTGAACCGCGAAATAAAAATAACAAGAGGAGATGTTGCCTCTTTGATTTCAACTAGAACAATAAATTCTTTATTTACAAAATTCTTTAACTAACTAAACATACGATCATAATAACTAAATGAATGAGGGCTACTGTGTTGTTGTTGTTATTCTATGTTGAGAGACAAATAAAAGAAATTCACCACTAGTAATGTACATATGTGCAAAAAACAAAACAATAAATAAAATATGTACCGATATTGAATTTTTGTTTACAACAACACATTACAGGGTATCTACACGTAACAAAATATGAAAGATTTTTATATCAGAGAGCGTGAAAATTACTCTCTGAGAAAGTTATCTTACGTGTAGACTTAAAATTAGTGTTATATTATTATATGAGAAATCTTTACACAACAATATTATAAGATCAACTCTCTAATTTGTACACACATGCATATATACATATGTACATATGTATGAAATTTCAAGCAGACGCCATTTAAATTGTCATTTTATAGAGAAAATACGTACAAGTGTTAAATGTGTGTTGTAAAAATTCTTTATTGCGAATTATTAATCTGGAAAATAATAATAATAATAATAATAAAAAAATAATTAAAATCGATTTTAGAATATATTTTGTTGTTTTAAATAAATTAACAGAAAATTTATTTTGCAATAAAATTTATCGTAATTATAAAAAACAGAAGTGCTTTAAATTTTCCAAGTGTTCCAGAAAGAAAAGTACTAATTATAAAATTCTGCAATAATAAATTTGCTTTCCAATTTAAAAAATTTTGCAATAAAATTGTGCTGCATCAAATCCACATTTTTAATAATATTGTTTTAATAAACGGTATGTACACATACAAATTGAACAAATTATATTAATATATTATAAAATCAAGTGTGTGTTTTTTTATTTATTTGTTTGTTTGTGACGCAATCACGCCTAACCGCCGGACCGATTTTAGTGAAATTTTAAATATAGATTAATTTTAAGGTGGAAGGAACTAAAGGATATAAAGTATTTGCATAATAATGAAATGGCCATTACCATTTTTCGATAAAACTGGAAGGCTAAATACATGAAGTATTACGAGAAACCTTCCATATTCCATGCAACGCAAGAGCATTAATTTAGACATTCTTATTTCTATAAAATATATGTACATACGTATATATATTAATGAATAATCCAAAAGTTTAAGACGAAAGACATTGTTGGAGTGGAAGAAAATACGAAGTTCATACAGCAAGCAATTTCAACAGCGTGCAATTTTCACAACAAATGATCTTTCAAAACACAATTTTAAAATTCTCGGAATATACATTTGAGGATTTTTATGTGTCATAAAAAATTTTCTTTTGACTATTTTTTCAACACACCTTTTTCTGGGACTTATTATTAATTGAAGGTTTTGGGTTGTAGCAAAATGGACTGGAGTATAGAAGATGTTTTTAAAATCATTAACTTATATCGCCAATTTCCATGTCTTTGGGACATCCGAAGTTCTCACTATAAAAGAAACGACATGAAAAGAAATGCTTGGCAGGAAATTGCAAAAAATATGGAAAAAGATGAAGAGGAAGTTAAAAAGAAAATTAAAAATTTACGTTCAGCATATGTATCTGAAAAAAGGAAAGTGGAATCCTCAAAAAAATCCGGATCTTCGGCGGAAGATATGTATCATCCTCATTTATTTTGTTATGATGAACTAAATTTTTTAAACTCCTCTGTAATGTTTCGGAAAACAACTAGTAATTTGGAAAAAGTATGTTATAATTAGTAATTACTAAGAACGCAATCTTTATAAATAAATTATTTTTGCCTTTGAATTAGGAAAAATCCCCTACTACTACTTTATTGTTTGGTTCGGATAATTTGGTTTTGGAGGAAAACTGCAATTTGGATAGCAGTTTATTGAATCTTGAGGAAACACAAGAAAGTTTTTTGTCGTCCTCCGGTTATGAAACATCTCTAACAAACAAAAATTGGAATAAACCCGCAAAAAGGAAAAAAATTGATAGAAATGAAAAGTTCAACTCCGCCATTGATGCTTTCGTAAGGCAGGCAGACATGTCCTGCAATATTATGTCATCTAATAAAGAAAATGAAGAAAATATGTATTCGACTTTCGGAAAATCGATTTCGTTTCAGTTGGCACAACTTGCAATGTCTTCTGCCGTCGAAGCCATGTCCGAAATTCAACTTATATTGGCCAACAAAATTCAAAATGAGCCCAAAAGAGATATTTTACAAACAGCATTATGTGAATCCGAAATTATTTAAGGCAAAAGTTTGTATACCTTACCATTTTATAAGTTCTGTTGGTTTATGTCCCAAAAATTTTAATTTTGAAAATATAAAATCATAAATTTTGGTATTTTGATATAAAATTAATTATTTAAAATATTTTGGAAGCAAAATAATATGTTATATTTAACATATTAATCGTGAATATAAAAATGTAATTTTAATCTTTTTGGACTATATATTATTGATGAAATTTTTATTTATTATTTTTTTTTTCGTTAAATTTAATATACGAAGTAAAATACGAAAAATACGAAAAATATATAAATTATATTTAAAATTAAATATCGTTAAATTTAAAGAAATCGTTTTAAAATTAGAAAAAAAAAACTGACAAGAAAAACCTTAAGTACAAAGAAAAAAATGCAGAAAGAAAAATCAATAAAATATTGCAAAAATATTTCTATTCAAAAAATCGTTAAAATTCAAAATAACAAAATTACATTAAAATAAATATTTAAAATAAAAAATAACTAATTTTAATTCAATTTATAAAAAAAAATATTCACAATATTCAAAAAATCTTCTTTGTCCTCTTTTTATAACACATTATTACTTACATTTAATTTTTAAGTTTAATTATTTTGCATTACTTTTAATATTTGTAATTTGGAGATTTTTCTATCTTAGTATTTTTTTTTTTCAATGAACACTACTTGGCCGAAAAAGTTCTTAAGTAATAATTTCATTCCTAATTAAAATTTATAAGTTCTTAAAATCTCATATTAGTACAAATATTTTTAACGTTATTTTATTAATTAATTTTATAATAAGAGAAGGAAATGTGATCAAATAAGTATTAATTATTCCTAGTTATAAAAAAAAAGGTTGTGGAGTTTGCTATATTTAATTTACATAAAATAAATTTTGTTATAATTTCAATTTATAATCGAACAGAATTTGCATTAAAATAAAATGATGCTAAGCAAGCAATATATGTTAGCAAAAATAGTATTTATAAATAAACTACATTTTAAATACTTTGAAAATAAAGCATGTTTATTTTTCTGTTGTTTACAATTAAAAAGAACTATTATTAAAGAAATCTGTTATCAAAATATTTTATTTAAGAGTTAAATATATTGGCATATGAATTATCTTTGCATTATACTATAAAAAATAAATTTGGGTTCGAAATTGTACATAGTCGAATTTTTATTACAAAATTTTTTAATTTATTATTTATAGTGATTTATACTTGTTATAATTATGCGTATTTTGTGCTATATCCTGCTGATGTGCCCGAAATAGTCAACGCATTAGATAGTCCCAAAGTTTGGAAAACAATATCAAACATTTTTTAAAAGATAGTTTTTGTTAATAAAAATTATTTTAATTAAATTAAAAAATATACAAATCTCAGTTCTCAGTACGTCTGGTGCTGCTCAAATCATAAATTAGTAATTAAAAAAACTAATTTTAAAGCTATATTATTTAAATAAGGTTCCCTGAGCAAATATAAAAAATGGGAAATATGGGTTGCTTTAGTAAAAATATAAAAGAAAGAACATTTTGAATGAATTTTCTTTTATATTAAATCTAGAAACATGAAATTAAGTATATGTTGACCAAAGTGGGTGAGAATTCACGAGGGATACTTTATGGTTCTTTTTTTTTTTGTTGTTCTAATGGTATTTTTTTAATTTTTTATAATATTGAACCTAAAAACATAAAAAGGAAAAACTACATAATTGACTTTTATTACTTTTCAGGAGACAGTTTTTTTGGTTTTAAATTGAAATTAAATGTAGGTATACAATTTGGAATTATCTAATGTGTAAATACATTTGCAATTCGTACGAAAGTTATTTGGTATATTTTTCAAACCGATATGTGTATTGTAAGCAATGGTTTTGTTTTTTTCCTTTATAAAATTAATATTTAGTTTTAATAACATTTT
Source organism: Protocalliphora azurea (assembly GCA_932274085.1). NCBI lineage: Eukaryota > Metazoa > Arthropoda > Insecta > Diptera > Calliphoridae > Protocalliphora > Protocalliphora azurea. The sequence goes on from OW026524.1 coordinate 5,611,149, forward strand.
TAGAAATTTGGAAGTGATGATTTCAATAAATTCATATATAATTTTTTTAATATGTTCAATTTCAGTTTAGTGATTCTGCCCTTAATAGTTGTACCATAAATTGGATTAAATTTGAATGTTTTAATAGTTTGTTATTTTACAAAAACAAATCTCTTTAGAAAATTATTTGGTGGCCCTGAAAAGGGCCGTTTACAAAATTTTAAACATTTCACTCAATTCTTACAGATACTGAATTTGCAACTTGCTTTTTAATTTTTTGCCATTGGAGTGGAATATCACCGTTAGTAATAAGGAATTTTTTAACATTATCTCTCATCTCATTGGCAAATCTTACAGTTTCATGTTGTTGAACAGGTAATGGTGTTAAAGTTGATGGTAGTTCTGGCACAATCACATCTTGGTAATGTTTTGAGCGATCAGCTATATTTTTGGCGAGCATATTATGTAAAATACAGCAAACTGTTATTAGAAGATCGCATGTTTCCAATTCAACTTCAATTGGTCTGTGAAATATTCTAAATCTACTTGCCAATCTTCCGAAAGCCATCTCTACAGTCATCCTAGCTCTGCTCAGCCTATAATTAAAAATTTCTTGGGCTGTTGTCAAGTTTGTGTTGCGGTTGTAGGCCTTCAATAAGTTTCTGTCGATTCCAAATATGTCATCACCAATGAAAAAGTATGAAGTTTTAACTTGTTGTCCCGGCAATGCTTCGTCTCTCGGATTAGATTCCCAGTTTTCATTTTTTCGTAGAAACTGCTGTTTTTTAATAGAACTACATCAGAAACTCTTCCGTTACCTCCAACATCTATATATATAAATCTGCTGTAGGCATCTACGATGGCTAAGAGCACAATACTATGATAACCTTTATAATTATAAAAGTCAGATCCAGCATGTGGCGGCCGTTTAATTCTTACATGTTTGCCGTCAATAGCTCCCAACGTATGTGGAAATTGCCACAAATTTTTGAAATCATTTGAAACAGCTTTCCATTCTGCTTGATTGGATGGCATCTGAAAAGGAGTCATTAAAATATGTTTATGTACATATACATATAGTTTTAATATTTACCTTTAAGAATTTGTTAGAAAGAGCCTGAATTATTGCGTTAAAAACCTCTGGAACGAATCTGCTAATTGTCTTTCTAGACACTCGAGTAAGAAATTCCAAGGATCTGTATGAATCTCCAGTTGCAATATAGCGTAGTGATATAGCTAAACGCGTTCTTGAAGGTATTGCGTCTCTCATTACAGTATCTTCTTTTTTTATTTTCAAGTCAACCTAATAATATACATATATATGTATGTATGTAAATTGTGTTCATAACAATGATGAGGATTATGAGCAGTGCTATTTTTTTAGGCAATAATTATTCAAATTTAAATTACTCACCAATGAAAGTAAGTGTTCAAAATCATCTATATTTAAACGGCAAAAATTTTTGTAGTCGCTGGTGTCCCAAAGAATGTCTTTTAGTATGTGGGCTTCTAACGAGTGGAACTGCCTGTTTTCTAAAAATGGTTTAACCCAGCATATACGTTCCAGACGGTTTTCTTCATCATCGACCACATCCATTAGGTCTTTTAAATTTTTTAACTTTAACAACATATCAAAGCTTTTTCTTACATCCATTTTATTTTAAAGATTTTGCCAACGTTTACATAAAAAACTATAAAATCACAAAAAATTATTATTAATTTTCTTTTTAATTTTAATATAAATACATATGAGCAAAAACACAAAATTTAATTAAATAAAATTTTTCCGACTTTTCTTTTCTTGGCGCATAGAGAGCGCTTTGAACGAACAAAAAGCAATACTCAGCGTTTAAAATTTCAAATTTATTTACATTATAATTGCACACATTCATATTTTGAGTAGCTATCATTATTAATAATTCATTTTTAATAACTAAAATACGATTTTAATTTTTTACTTGATTGCGATAGGTTTTTTATCTTTTCTGGCATTTGTTTTTTTTTTACTCTTAAATTTGATTTGTAAAGCTAATATGTCAACAAAAAACCTGTTAAAATAGAAACTTTTTAGATCACTGAATAATTTATTTTAAAGATTTTAAAACGTCATCATTTTTAATATTACGAAAATGCAAAGAATCAAATTTTTTAGGGGGCTTTTTATTTTATAGTAATTCCTGAAAATTCTAACTAAACTATCAAAATGTAAATGAAATACATTATGATAATTTTTACGGCGGGGCTTGGATGTGCCCGAGCAAAATGCATTTGATAAAAGTATCTAGTTTTACGTTAAAACTGATTTATTTTGACAGGTTAACACAAAAAAAAGAAACATTAAAATAAACTGCACCAAGTCTCCCACTTATTTACGAGGGTACATTAATGGGATACATCATAATTGAAGCCGAATTACCTTGAAAATAAATTTATGACATCAAATTTCATCTTCATGTAGGAGCGCACATACAGTGTTATGATGGTCCGTTTCAATAACATTTTTCTAATTTTTCAACTTTGAAGAACATTAACTAATAATGATAAAGTCCATGGTTGTGGTCCAATTTATTGTTTATAGTTTTACTAATGCAATGTTATTAGCCATTTTTACATTTTGGCAACATTAACTTAGTTTCTTTTTTAAATTTTTGTATTTTTACCCATATATAATTTTTATTTATTAAACAAAATCATATTAAAAAATAACAATAAAAAACATACACAAAATACAAATAAACACGAAACAATGTATTTATTAAATAAGAAAGAGGTTCACAAATTTATCAAAAAGTAACAAAATATAAATTACAAAGAAACACAAAACACAATGGACGCTAAAAACAATCTTCACTGCACAGTTGCCAGACAATTATGAGATATTATAACACTAATATAAATACGTTGTCGCCTTGTATAACACTAACATTTTCAAAGATAAATTGTTCTCTCTCTTCTGCCGGCGTTATCTCACATATTATATCAGCGTTAATCTCAGTTGTAGACACTATGTTATGAGATGGTAATACAAAACAAAATAAGAAACAAAATATAACCCAACGGTTAATAACCAAAATAAGTTATAGTGGACCATAGAAACAAAATTTACATCAAATTACAGTGGGATGAGTGGCTCAAAAATATGAATAATTTAAATACAATAAAAAAATGCAAAATAAAATAGAAATAAATATAAAATAAAACAATGAATTTAACAACATATTAATGAGTATTATACGGTGACCTAACAGTGTTGTTTAGCTGATGTTGGTAGTCGGTAGGGAATAGATCAGTTTTTGAAAGGTTTGATAAATATTCGCTAAAACATTTTGCAATTTGTTCATTTCTATCGTATTTTAGGTTGTTGTATTCTAAAACTTTAATAACATAAGAAATATTTTTTATGGGAGATTTACGGTTTAGATTATTTGTTAAACTTTCAAAACATTGTGGTTTTGATACTTTTTTTAGTTTATTGAATTTAACATTTTTCTTTTTATAATCGAGAAGGTTACAAATTATCACATTGTTTCTAAAAAGTTTCCAGACATTTTGTTTCTCTTTTTGTAGTATACTTAGTTCTTTGTTCCACCAAGGTACGTATTTTAAACGACGAAAATTTTTAGGTGCCCGTTGTATTGAATTATTACAGGCTGAGCAGATAATTTTTTTGATATTTGCGGCATCTTTATTGGTGTTTTGTGTTAACGTTATGTTTGTTGCTATTTATTTTCTATTTATGTTTTGTATTTAGACCTGATTGCATTGTTGTAGCGAAATCGTTACTGATTGTATTGGTGGGTTTAATGTATTGTTTGTGTAAGTTGTTCATATGGGGAAATGATCACTATTATGTAGATAATTTATAACTTTCCATGATAACTAAGGTAGTAATAATGTAGAACAAAAGATGAGATCAATGTTAGTGAAGGCAATATGTGTCGGTAAGTGGGTAATGTTGGTTTTTGATAATATATTTTCGATTATTTTTCCTTCAGCATTAGAAGGGATTAAATCTTCTATTTCTGCGTTAGATATAATTTTTTCTGATGGAATATATACTGATGAAATTTTGATATTGGATTTTGCGTTTAATGTTACTGTTACTGCTGAGATGTTTTTGTGAGTTGGGAATGAATGTGTGTGGTACATTTTTATGGATAAGAAGCCCTGAACCTTGTCGAGTTGAATTGTGGAAATTATGAAAGTATCCTGTATATTGTTTTGAAATTGTTGGTTTATCTGTTTTTAATGTGTGTTTCTTGTAGACATATGACATGAGGGTTATAAATATTTATTTATTAAAAGTTCTAAATTCGTATAGTTATTAAAAAAAACATTTATGCTCCACTATATTACAATAATACTCATTAGTAAAGTTAAGAAAATTTGAATTAAGTACAATTTCTGTCAGCTGTTATTTTTATTTTTATTTATAATTTTATTTTTTTAAATTTTGTTTTTTGGATTTTGTTTTTAAATTGAAATTATTGAATGTGTGGATAATGAAGTGTTATTAAAAGAGAGTGATGTGGGTTTTATAATATTTCCGATACTTTTTTCTTTGAGTTGTATGTCTATGTTTGAGTTTGAATTGCTTTTTAATATTGAGAGTTGTTTTTGTTGATGGATTTTGAATTTATGTTTTTCGGGATGAGTTGACGGTTTCTGATAAATCGATTATTTGAGAGAGATTGGAATAAGTTGTTGAACTGGAAGTTAATGGTTTTTCTGATAGTGTGGTTTTGCTTTGTTGAGTTGATGCATTTTTGTTTTCTGTGACTTTGAAGTTATTGTTAGTATTTTGGTTTATTGTGTTTTCTGTGTTGATTTGATTATTGTTCTTAGTATTTTTGATTATATTTGAGTATATAATTTTTTTTTTTTGATTGGGGTACAGCTGACTATAAATTTTATATCTTTACCAATGCTGCATTTATTTTGTGTTTTTATTTTAAGAGTTTCCTTAAGTTGTTTATATTTAGGGCAAGAAACAGATGAGGACGGGTGATCACCGAGGCAATTAGCACACATAGCTCGTGAGCATGGCAATGGGGTATGAAGAGGAAGATTGCAATTATCGCATCATGTACTGTTTTTGATGTGGCCTAAAAGTTGGCAATTTTTACATCTCATCGGGTTTGGGAAATATTCTCTGACGTTAATTGTATACCACGCAATATTGATTTTAGATGGAAATTTGTATAAGTTAAATGATAGAAGAATTTTTCCGGTGTAAACTTTTTTACCATCTTCCTCTTTGGATTATTTGTAGATTTCGGATACACCCTGCTCTTTTAGATATTCTAAAATTTCTTCTTCACTTGTTTGGATTAGATTCCGATCGTAAATTGTTCCTTTACAAATGTTGAGTGAGTTGTGTAGTGAAATTTCTACTTCGCATAGACCTTCAAAATTTTTGGTTCGTATGAATTTTTCCGCTATTTTTTGGTTTTTATTTAGTTAACACGAGAATAGAACCATCTCTTAGAAGACTGATGGTAGAGTATTCATTACTAATGCACTTTATTGTTTCTTCTATGGCAAAGACACTAAAAGAGGTTTCGGGTTTATTTTCATTTGTTTAATAACCACATATTTCGAATCATTTCCCATACTTTATTGATTAATGGATGGAAACATTTCACTTTTTAAATTAGGTTTTCTTTTTTTTTTTTTTTTAATTCATCTTTTTGAGGTTTCGTCTAGAAGACTGAACCTGTTCCCCGAAGGGAATGGGTCATCCACATCCATCTAATCTCTAAATATTTTTTTGTTATAAAATTATTTCTTTTCTTTTTCTATATAAATAATAGAAACAAAAGTTATTATTATTGTTATTATTATTTTGGTTAGCTTAATGTTCTTTAATTTTCATCAGAGTTTATTATAATGTTTTCTTGCTTGAACGTGAGATGTTGGTCTTGGATTCATTGGTCCATGCCATTAGTTGCAATAATTTGTGTCTTTATTTGTTGCTTCTTTGCATTATAACTCAAAGTATGTTGTTAAAATTGTATTCTTTTAAAGTAGTGATGTGGAGTTTGTGTAGTCTGTTAAAAAAAAAAAAAATTTTTTTCCTTTATTTTTGATGACTTAGTGATTTAGTGATTTTCTGGTTGAGCTTTGTGTGTGCTACTTTATGCTTGTTGCATTTTGCAATCTAAAGGGTTTATACATGTTTATGTGCGACGCGTTAGTGTGACATGTTTTTCTGGGTATATACCACTTTTGTAGTAATTAGTTTTTTTTTTGCCAATCTTTTGCTCATATGAATACATGATCATTCATTTTTTAACATTTATTATTATTATTTATTGGATGGTGGGGCTTTGTTGGGTTGACTTCTGCAATTTAACTGTTTTTATTACATCAGAAAAGTTGTTAAGTGTATTTTTTTATCTTATATTTAGTTTTATGTTATTTTATATTTAAATTTTTATTTATGAATTGTAATGTAAATTTATATGTTAAGTAGAAATTTTTGACCGATTATTCCCAAAAGGCTAAGTTATAAAATATTCAAAAGACATAAATAAATAAATCCCATTACCAATTTTCAAGAGGATCGGTCCATAATTAAATATAGTTTCCATATAAGATCCACTCCATAAAATCACTTTAAGCGCCTAAATTTTATATAAATGCTAGATTTTGAATTAAATTTGTCATTAATAAGTTTTATGTAAATATATAAACTACATTATGAAGTTTAACGAGGACCGGTTTATATATGATCAGAGTTTCTACAATAGGACCCCTCGGGAAGATCCGTTTAACGCGCATACATAATGGTGTAGGGTATTACATGGTCACGCTTGACTGACTACAGCTTTTTTCGTGTTAGTTACTCATAAATCGAAATTATAATAATATAAAAATCATTACCTACTGTCCTTAGGCAGATTAAAAATGCAAGTAATGTTTGTGAAGATAAATAAATAGAAATAATCAACTTATCGTCACTTAAACTTTCAAAAATATTTTATAGTCTTCCAAATAAAGTTGATAGATAGAGAAGGTTGATGTGATACACTTATTGTATTATATCTTCACCCAGAGACCAATGTCGGTCCATTGTGAGTCTCTTCAATTTTAATAGATAGAATAAAGAGAAAAAGAGAAAAGATTCAGGAAATAGTGATAAGGGGAAGAGACTAAAAATAAGAAGTTATGACGGGCATTCCTCTAACGCCGACTGAGGTAATTAATTCCTATAACGAAGCCTATGACGTCTACAAGCTTCCTATTCCGAACGTCACATAGCCCATCGAGAAATTGACTTCATCTTCCCTATCATGCTGTGTCCCGTTATGACACCTATCATGATCCTTAAACTTTTCCTACTCAAACTCAGAAGAGTACTTGTGTCTGCACTGTTGAGCGTCGGCCATACCGCCCTCGATACCTTACCGTCCACTCTACCCTCCCAAGCCAGATTGGTCCTAGCCGAGATCCATTCATTGATCTTCCTATAGAAAAAGCCCTGCGGGGGTTTCACGTTGGTATCACTCCGAAACATCCATCGTTGAGCCTTGCCTTGCCAATTCATCGGCTATTTCATTGCCAGCTATATTGCAATGGCCTGGTACCCAGCAGAGTCTAGCCACGTAATGTTCCAACATCTCCCTCAGTGACCTCTTGCAGGTGGCCACTAGCCTGGATTTTACCAAGTGTGTATCCAAGACCTTCAGAATCGCCTGGCTGTCCATATAGAAAGTAACCTCAGAACCCCTCGCAATGTTCAATCTGACCAAGTCCTCTTCCTTTAATATGCCGAGAATCTCTGCCTGAAAAACGCTATATTCACCGGGAAGTCTAAATGAGCCTTTTACATCCGTGCCCATAATATAGACGTTTGCACTAATACCGATATCCATCTTTGATCTGGCTGTAAATACTTACAGACATACAGCCTCTCATTGACGGACCATACTTCCCTATCAGGAATCACCATAACAGGATTTACCCCAAAGTTGAATTCTGATGCCCCCGTGGAGCTTAGATTATACTCACCATAACTGACTTCGTAAACAACCCGTGAGTGTCCTGTTACTGATGAACCTAATAGTCCTAATTCCTTGAGTCTCAACAGACACCTTACCGCCATACCCTTGACAAACTTCTCGATGGGTAAAAGATGACCTCCAGAGCCGCCTGTGGTATACTTCTCACTGCACTTGTAATGCCGATTAAGGCACACCTCTGTGCTATCGAAAAAAGGTTCCTATTACTCATCTGTTCCAGTGCTTGCCACCAAACAGAAAAACCATACGTAAGTATTGGTCTCATTATCGAGGCGTAGATCCGATTCACAACCTTCGGCTTGAGTCCCCAGTTCTTGTCTATAGAGTTCTTACAGGTATGGTAGGCATTAAGGCTACGTTTCAGTCTCTCTTGAACATTCCTTAAAGATATTTCGCTGAGTCGTATAATTTCAGTTCCGCTCCACTCAGTACCGGTAATATAAAATTCTCAACCTTGTTCTTTCTAGTGAACAGAACTACCTCCGTTTTTTTCAGGATTCACTCCCAACCTCTTATCAGTGGCCCAGGAGTACAGCTCACTCAACGCAAACTGCATGATCTTTATGATTGTGGGAAGAAATTTCCCTGTCACCAGTATGACCACATCATCAGCATATGCCACGATCTTTCATCCCCTACTGTGAAACTGACGCAGAATTACGTTGACAGGCAATAGCCACAACAGGGGTGAGAGCACTTCTCCTTGCGGTATTCCTCTAGTCACCAGTTTCCTTAAACATATTCCACCCATGCTCGAGTTGATGATTCTACTGCTCAGCATAAGAACAATCCATTCGTTGAAGAAGTCATGTATGTTAGGATCCACCAGCCTCAATCTTATTATTATTATTATTATTATTATTATTATTATTATTATTATTATTATTGAACGCTCCCTCAATATCCAAGAATGCAGCCATGGTAAATTCCCTATGCCGAAGTCCTTTTTCTATATAACCCACCTCTTCATGAAGCGCACTTTCAACGGATTTACCCTTCAGGTAAGCATGTTGAGCATTACTTATGTTGTGGTGCCGATAGATGATCTTAGGTATAGATCTATCAGTCTTTCTAATGTCTTCAAACGAAAGGACGATAGGCTAATAGGTCTATAAAATTTGGGTTTTGAGTGACATGTCTACCCAGCTTTAGGTATGAAAATGACTCTTACCTCTCTCCACCCTCTTGGTATATCTATGTAACAGACACTCAGTAAAAATATCGGCTAGTAGTAGACGAACCGCGGCCGGTGCATTCTGTAACAAAGCCAGAAAGATACCATCCGGGCCAGGTGATTTATAAGGCTCGAATGTATTAACCGTTCATGTTACTTTCTCAACCGTGATCAGGTCCCTTATCCACCCCGATGGCAGACTCTGTAAAGAAATATGTTTTCTCACCTGGTCCTTCCATCAACGGGTCCAAGCAACCTGGAAAATGAGTTTCTATGTGCACATTAAGTGACTCAGAGCTAGACTCTGCCCATGACCCATCTGATTTCTGAATACAGCCCGGAACACTAGGATCCTTCGACAGTATCTTCCTGAATCGAGGTAGTTCATTGACAGAGTCGATGGTCTCGCTTAACCTAGTCAACGAATACCTTGACCCTGTAGGTGCTCCAACCTTCAGTTTTACCAGTTCTATGGGCCCTATTATAGAGCCTGCCGACAGCTGTTCGTTGAACGCTCAACTCCTTTGACCACCAGATCGGCTGCTTTCTTTTATCCGTATAGCTCTCCGGACAGGAGAGCTCATAGCTTCTGATAATAGACTCCGTAATTTTCTCCACCATCATGTCTAGACTATCCTTCGACGTAAACTCTCCAGGAGTGCCGGGTGATCTCGAACTCAAATCACGCCCGAAGGCGTCCCAGTTCGTTCGTCTAAGATTCCTATAAGGGGTCCTCTCCGAACCTAGAAAGTTCAGACTGAAGGTTATGCTGCTATGGTCAGAGAAAGAATACTCCATAGCTACCCTCCAGTACTCTACTAGGTCTCTAGAGTTGGTCAATATCAATATATCAATAATCCGCACCCCTATCTTTCGTTCTGAACGGTTCCTTTTATTACAGACTCACCTCTCTTATTAATATCTTTGCTACCCCCTTGACTGTGGTGTGCATTGGCATCACAAGCGAGCAATAGACGCACAGTGGGGTCAAACGCAAATTTTTTGGTAATAAATCTGAATCTCCTAAACTACTGGTCGGATCAAATTGAAATGTATGGAAGAGTTGTAGAGGAGGACCTAAGCTTTCAGAAAAATCATCTTGTAGTCACCCTGTGATAACACGAGATAAGCTACAGGGTGTCAAAGTTGACTACCTCGAGTATGTAAAAGTTAAAAAAAATCGTAACTTGTACAAATGAAGTCCGATTTTAAAGATTTTTATATTTTTGGAAAGTGCTTGGCAAGATAAAGAAAAAATAAGCTTACTCATCTAAGTTATCTCTTACACTTAAAAAGATATTTATGCTTGAATTTTGAATTTTTGTTTTTTTTGGCTCGACTTTCTTTCGTTTTTCGGGAATAAGTCCGGAGATATATGAGGTAAAAATTTTTTAAAAATATTTTGTAATTTGCTACATATTTCAAAATAATATGCTGAAAGAATTTTTGGATTATCTCAATTCGTCTAGACGTGAAAAATATTCAAAGTCAGCACTCTGAAATTGGCATGAAAAATGGCTATTTTTTTACAAAAATATAGTACAATTCATTCATTTTTTTCTCAAAGTTCCGTTAATAAAAAAATTGTTTCCTTATTAATTTCAAAAGATAAGGCTTCATAAATGGTTAATAAAGAAATTTTGAATTGATTTAAGTTTGCACCCTACATCCAGCATTGGCCGAAAATTGTCAATGTTAAAAAATAGTTTCATTTTTATCGATTAATAAAAAAAATGTCACGCGAGCTTTTTTAAATTTGGTACCCATATTTTTTATAGAAATAGATTTAGAATGACTTAACACTAAACTGCTTCCCGCCCGGCCAAAAACGAATACAGGAGTGGAGATTTTATGTTAAAAGTCAGTTTTTTTAACGACTATTTTTAAAAGCATATTAAAAGCATATTAGCATAATATTTTTAATATTATTTCTTATGTAATGTATAAAACACAAATCAAGCTTTCATTCCTAAAAAAAATCAATAAAATAGCTCCAATAACCTATTTTTGGTAATTTTTGAAAATAAATTTTTTTTTTTTTAAATAGATGAAAATCCAAAAAAATTTAATTTTTTTAATGCAACTCCACTTATTTTTCAAATATTTTAAAAATGTTAAAAGAATATAAAAATAGACTTATTTACCAATTCAACGATATATAAAATGTTGATATAGGTCATTTAATAATAGTAATATAATGGTCTCAAAACTACCAAGTCACGTCAAAAGTTGCAAAATTCACTATTTTGTTCCGTATTTCCATATGTGTGTATACGTAACATTTTAGTTTTCAAATGTATTATGTAGGTATATATTTGTTATTATAAATTAGTAAATTCTTTATTTGAGTAATGTTTATTTAATTTGTTCTACATATTTACATACTTATTATACATATATCCCGTATATTTATTTTATTAAGAATATATTATCGAAGATATTATTAGAGATTTTTTTGAAAATAATCAGAAACATCGAACGTTAGCAAATTTTTAACATCCTTAGCTTCGGAATCCTCTTTTTCTATTTCAAGAGTGTTTTTTGGTAGCCATCGTGTTCTTATAAATATATAACTGGATCTGATGATATTAATAAATATTCCATTAAGTCCATATTTTGCGCTATTTTTGAACATTTTCGGGTATTGAAGAGTCGGAAATGTTTAACATCTTTATTTCGGGCTTCCTGTGCTTCCTCTGTTAGCTCTCCCAATGGCAAAATACTATTTTCTATTATTTCTTTACCATAAGCCAATACTTTGTGAATTGTTGGAGTCATTGATTTCCAGGGATATGTAATGTTAAGTAGTTCTTTAGTTTCGTAAGCAAAAATTTTAAATTTGTCCGCATTAATTTGTTTTTTGCTATTAATGGCTGCCAATATAATCTTAAAACGCTTCAAAATATTTAAGTCAATGCCTGTGAGTTCCGGATTTTCAAAGAAACGCCTTGCTGTATTTCCATCATTTGAGCTTCCATAGCCATGTAGAGGTTTATCAGTTATTAATTCGAGTTGTGCTTTGAATTCTAATTGAATTCTTTTCTTCTCCTCTTTACGTAATTCGTGAAGTTCCAAATTGTTTTTTACTGTAGCATTTTCCTGCCCGGGAATATTTCTGTACTTCATATCATATGCAAGATGTAAGCAGAACTCCAAAAATCTTATCTTTGCGTGGAGTGGTGATATTCCAAATTTTAAAGAATTTTTATTAACAAGGACTTCAGAATTATCCTGAAATTGTGAACTTATTTTTCCACATATATTACATTTCCATGTAGATGTTGTATCTGTTATAGCGTTTGCAACTTTTCCATCAATCATCGTTAATTGTTGTTGAAATGTAACTTTAATAGTTCTGTTTGATACTTTTACATATATTGGGGGCAATGCTTTAATTTCTTCTTCTTTTGTGTAATCAAAAAGGATTGGACGGCACAAAAATTTGGAACCTGGAGTTAAATTTATCCATATATCATCAAAAAGCAAGTCATTTCTTGTCGATGAGGAAGGCTTATTTAAGCGCATTCGAAGTGGTACCAGAGACGCTATAAACAGCGAGGAATAATTATTTCCAGAATTACTTCCATCCAGTTGTTTGCGTTCCGAAAATCCTGATGTTCCATCGCAGCCCCATTTTAATATTAAAATAAGTTCAGTCTTTGCATTTTTCAATGTTATCATTGCTGAAGGTAGATATAATTCTAGAGGCGGTATTTTCAAGTAATTGCAATATATTAACTTTAGCACTTTTAACAGAAGCATTAACCGGGTGCTCCATAGGCTGTAAAATATTACTTTTCGCTACTGGGAAAGATATCATATCCTTTTTCGCTAACAGATTTCCTCAAAATCTCGTATTGGTTTCTTGATAATCCTAAATTTAATATTAGAGCTAAAGCATCTTCAGAGGTAAAGGACGATGTTGATTTCGGTGTCACTATGCTTTGGATTATCCGATGTAATCGATTGGGAGAAGCTGTTGGTAACACATCTATAACTTTTTCTACTTCCTTTGGTTGCGTACGTGTTACTAAAGCTTTAAATGTATCTTTCATTTCGGCATTCGTATGTGAATTTAGAATAGATTCCTGTTTGGTCCTCTTTGTTCTTTTTGTTTTCTTATTTTTTCTGAACGATTTATAATATCAAATAGATTATCCCAGATTACTTTGCAAATAGAAAAGTGTTTTAATGTAATCTCCATAATGGCAAATTCGCTAATAAATCTGCATATTTATAAGGATACTTATATATAGAAAAAGAATATTTATATCAGGTAAATGGTGACAGGCAAAAATGAATTAAAAAATTTAAATTCTTGCTCAAAACCCCCAATTTCATTCAGTTTATTTTTATGACCTGTAGTGTTAAACAGGTACGTCAAAAAATGTACCTATGCGATTGTAAAAAAATCATTTTTGTTATAATACATTAATTAAGTAGCTAGGTAAATTATTTAAAAACTTAAAAAAATGTAATAAAAAACGAAGGAAAATATACTTATTTATGTACTTAGGTAATTTTAAAAACCTTTTCAGTAGAAAAAAATTATGAACACTTTAAATAAATTCATTAATAAATATTATTATCTCGTAAGAAAAATAAGCAATGCAGTTGAGTGTTACGTATACACACATATGGAAATACGGAACAAAATAGTGAATTTTGCAACTTTTGACGTGACTTGGTAGTTTTGAGACCATTATATTACTATTATTAAATGACCTATATCAATATTTTATATATCGTTGAATTGGTAAATAAGTCTATTTTTATATTCTTTTAACATTTTTAAAATATTTGAAAAATAAGTGGAGTTGTATTAAAAAAATTAATTTTTTTGGATTTTCATCTATTTAAAAAAAAAAAATTATTTTTTAAAAATTACCAAAAATAGGTTATTGGAGCTATTTTATTGATTTTTTTAGGAATGAAAGCTTGATTTGTGTTTTATACATTACATAAGAAATAATATTAAAAATATTATGCTAATATGCTTTTAATATGCTTTTAAAAATAGTCGTTAAAAAAACTGACTTTTAACATAAAATCTCCACTCCTGTATTCGTTTTTGGCCGGGCGGGAAGCAGTTTAGTGTTAAGTCATTCTAAATCTATTTCTATAAAAAATATGGGTACCAAATTTAAAAAAGCTCGCGTGACATTTTTTTTATTAATCGATAAAAATGAAACTATTTTTTAACATTGACAATTTTCGGCCAATGCTGGATGTAGGGTGCAAACTTAAATCAATTCAAAATTTCTTTATTAACCATTTATGAAGCCTTATCTTTTGAAATTAATAAGGAAACAATTTTTTTATTAACGGAACTTTGAGAAAAAAGTGAATGAATTGTACTATATTTTTGTAAAAAAATAGCCATTTTTCATGCCAATTTCAGAGTGCTGACTTTGAATATTTTTCACGTCTAGACGAATTGAGATAATCCAAAAATTCTTTCAGCATATTATTTTGAAATATGTAGCAAATTACAAAATATTTTTAAAAAATTTTTACCTCATATATCTCCGGACTTATTCCCGAAAAACGAAAGAAAGTCGAGCCAAAAAAACAAAAATTCAAAATTCAAGCATAAATATCTTTTTAAGTGTAAGAGATAACTTAGATGAGTAAGCTTATTTTTTCTTTATCTTGCCAAGCACTTTCCAGAAATATAAAAATCTTTAAAATCGGACTTCATTTGTACAAGTTACGATTTTTTTTAACTTTTACATACTCGAGGTAGTCAACTTTGACACCCTGTAGCTTATCTCGTGTTATCACAGGGTGACTACAAGATGATTTTTCTGAAAGCTTAGGTCCTCCTCTACAACTCCTCCATACATTTCAATTTGATCCGACCAGTAGTTTAGGAGATTCAGATTTATTACCAAAAAATTTGCGTTTGACCCCACTGTGAGACGTATGCTATTCCGCCTCGCGTACTCGACTACAGCTCACACCTTATCATCTAGTGGCTCCGCCACCTCATATGGCATGTGAACCAAGGCCAAAGCAAGCTTACAGCCTACTTTCGCCTAACCTTGAAAGACTGTTAGGTCACCATAGCTAAAAGAAGAAGAATTAACTGAAATTCATTCCTTACTAGGATACATATTCTTGTCTTATCCTCAGGTCCACAGACCTGGTTGTTATTTATCCAAGGCTCTTGGATTAGGGCCACGTCCACATGATTCTCACTGAAGTAAGTTGTTAATTCGGTCGAGGCCGCTTCACAATGATGCAGATTTAACTGTAACATTCGCAACCAAGCCAAGCCAGAACGTAACAGATTGAGTCCAGGGATTCTCGATCTACTGCCCTGGTTATCTTTACAAACCATTGCAGAGACAAGCTTCCATTGATTTGTATTGATCCTCAGTATGACTTATTGGTCGCAACGGCAATTCCGACTCTGGTATAACTTCCAGTTGCGCATCCGGGCAGAGAATGCCACACTTGCCAATCGCGGCCTTTAGGAACTCAAAGGTTTCTTTATTACCGCAACCAACAGTTTTGACACCGCTTGTCCAATCTTCACCCATGAAAGCTAGTTCACCCGGCCTGTGCCATGCCTGAAAGATTTCGTCCATAAGCTTGTCTTCAATCAGTCACCACATTTCTGTACTGATTCTCCCATCTCAATCAGCACGGTCAATGACTGCTGCAAGAAGAACGTCCGAGCTTAAGCGAACTACTTGATGCTTTACCTTAAGCGAGCTACTTGATGCTTTACCAACCTTTTTCGCCGATGAGATCTGCTGGTCACCCCCCAGACCTTACTCTCTTAATGACTCCCTTAAGGGGTCCTTTAAAAGAGTCATGTACTGCTTTCCCGGACGTAGAGGATAGCTCATTTCCAGGCTGTGCTCCTTTAATGGTTCTCGTTTGAGAACCCTTAAAGACCCTTAAAGCGCTGCCATCTTTACGCCTACCCTAGTTCGAGGTGCCACACTGCCAGGCCAAGCTGGCTTGTCCGTCCCCTTACGGGAACACACAAGATAGCAGGATGGTTTTTGAGCACCTCCTTGCTTGCAAGCAGCGACTTTCCAGAATGCTGGTAGACGCGGACTCTGCCCTTCCGAACAATTTCCAGAATTTCGTCTATCTCCACTTTAAATCCTTCGGGATAAGACATATCTAAGATGTCACCGATGGAGCCGTAGGTTCGTTCGAACCTGTATATATTCTACCGGTGCTTCCTACGAACATGCTTATCCCGTCCGTCTAACAGCGATCCTTCTTAGCCAACTTGTTAAGGGCGGCTATGGAGAGTCTAACGCCGATTTTAGCTTTTTCAAGCTTTATGTGGCTGCCCGCTTCGTCCCGAACTAACATGTCTGATGCCCAAGGCCTGGACATGTCTGATGCCCCGTCGAAGTATCCTGCCCCTTACTGAGTGCCGCCGCGCTAGTTGAAGCTCCATGCCCTCTATTCTGATCAAGAGCACAGATGACTGTTATCTCATGCTCTTCATTAGACCCAAAAGTCAGGTCCTCCAACCTCTCCGTCTCCCTAGTTCCTACAAGATAGTCCTTTGACGAATCCAGCAGACTGTCCTGTCCGTGCTGCGTGAGCAGGTCATTGTTCAGTCTTAAGAGGTGCGATTCATTGTCCGAGTTCCTATGCACCCCCCTTTCTATAATGTCGTCCTTGTCCTTCCCTATTTCATCCCTATCCCGTTTACCTAAGTCTGACCCTTGCCATCAGCATCAGAGAGCTGTTCTCGATTAGTTTCTTCGCACTAACTAATAGTCCAGATCCTCTGCACTGCTACCTACCACCTTAATCTTAAAAGTGCATTGTTTATTTGGTCTGCGATAAACGTATAGCACAGAGACTGTACGCAGTGTTAAAGAATATATTCACGTTGGCAGGAGTACCAAACAGAATATATCAATTACACGGCATCCAGTCCAATAAACTAGCCATTTCCAAGACCGGGCGTGGTACAAAGGATATATTCATGGTGGCTAGGGGAGAGGTCTCCATTATCCCCTATCCGCCACCTGGGGACTCGTCTGATGGGAGTAAACAAATAAAGACTCCGCACGGAAATAAAAATAAAATTACTTTAAATTTAAATACAATTTTTTTAAATGGCTATATTGGTTTTAAATGCTCAAAGGAAGAATTTTCAAATCGTTGTATGGATTAAAGTAATGAGGTTAACACCATAAACCTTTGGTACTTTGGTAGTTCTGTACTGCAACTTTAATATACATTATTTTAGAAATTATTTGTTTGGAATTTTAAAGGATATTAAAGAATTTAATATTTGAAAGACATATTTTGCAATCTTTATTTGGATTATTTTAACAAAGTGTAATCCGATATAATGCCAAAATTATCCTCTTTCATTTGATCCCCATATTGCCTTATAATAGCAATTATAAAGTAGCAAAATAAAAAATGTATCTTGCCTATCCTTCAAAACTTTAAAGTCCTTTAAAAAGAGAAACAAACACGAAATGAAAAACCTAAAAGGCAGTTGTTATACTATATTAAGTCTATATTTTCGCATGTGTGATTTTTGTTGTACGGTATAATCGTTAAAAAAAACAAAATTGAAAAGAATTAAACAACACTCAGTTTAACACTGTAGCTGCACCAAAGTTGTTATCTAATGAGGCTGACACTTGCAATATCATAAATAACTTTCTTGCCACTAACCAACGTAAGATTAGCTTTGACATTATCAGTATCGCAATTCCGTAACTTTTTTTTTTTTTTCATTTACTACCGATGTCGTTAACTAACGAAAATTTTCGGTTGTTTTGACGATTTTGCTACTACTGCAAGTTAACGGTTTTTTCGTCAGTGTATTTTAACGACAAATATCAATAGGTACAATGTATTTATTAAAAAAAATAAATAAATAATAAAATTGAATTTTTATTTAAAAAATAAAACTATTTTCTTGAGAAAATGAAAAAAAAAAAATGTAAATATTATATCAATGTGATCAGATTATCTACCAGCAGCATATCAACATAAGTATATGTATGGTGTGTTGTTGGAAATATTTGTGAAATTAATTTGTTGTTAAACGTTTATTATATTAGGCTTGGTTATTGAAAATTTGCGTTAAAATTATAAATGACGATGTGAAACTTATATACATATATATATATATATATATATATATATATATATATGCACAGCGGTCTCTTTGGCCGCAGTAAAAATCTTGACTTTTTTCAATGCAAATTGGTAAATTACCAGATTATAAGCATATCTGTACCGAAATTTTAGCATAAAACCTTAAAAAATCGGAGCTATACCATTTATAGTACGTACCGAAGAGTTTGATTGCACCTTTATACTTAGCGATCTTTTTGGATGCCTGCATTCAAACTTTCCGCTAAGTAAATGAAAATTTTTGTTGCCAGATGTGTGATTTATTTTTTCATTTTTTAAATTTTGTTTTGCGTTTTTTTGGTGACGCCGTCATCTTTTCTACTTGGCTTTGAACAAATGAACAAAATTTAAGACATTTTATTTTAAAAAATAGAACTATTTTTTCGATGACCGTGAAGATAAAAATTAGATTTCTATAGAGGACAGTCCCAGGAACCAAAAAATATGACTGTCACCTCCGAAAAAAGATCTTAGAAGACACCACAAAGCAAATTTTAAAATATGGCCAAATGAAAATTTATTAATAAAATCTAAATAAATTTAAAAAAAAATTTGGTACTATAGTTGTTTCTTTCTAATTTCTGTCAGAATATCATTTCTTTATAATATTTTCAACTAATGCAACTATTCTTCTTCTGCTATGTAAATGCAATTAAAAAAGTACATTATAATTCGACTTAATATAAAAAAAACTACAAATTAATTGTTATTATGAGCAAAAATTTTTGGCAGTTAAATCGAAAACGTATGTGTAGATCAATTTCCATGCTTATACTTGCCATTTTTTCTTTACCAGATCAAATTGTTTACTAAGATATAGAAACTCAGAGTATTTCTGAAGAATTTTCCAAAGTTATAGTCATCTTAATATCATCCAATAAGGTGTATCTATTATTTTTAGTAGATGTGTATTGTGTACTGAATATAAATTTAAAAAATCGTCGTGAATGTTTGTATGCATATATAAAGATATACTTACTGTGTTTGTTGAAATTTGAATCAATTCAAACGAATTAGGCAGAAATGAATTGCAATTCGTTTTCAATTCAAATGAATCTGTAAAATGAATTGGAATTCATTTCCAATTTGTTTAAATTGATTTTGAATTCATTCAAATGAATTAGAACAGTGAATTGCAATTCAAATGAATGAAAACAAAAATAAGTTGAAATGAATCAAATTCAAGAGCAGATATAAGGGAATGAAAAATGGAAATTTGATAAAAATAAAAATTTAAGTTTCTTTTAGCAAATAAACAAAATATTACTATTTTGATAGCATTTTCGCCGATACCTAATAATTCAATTCCTATTCTGTCGCTACGTGACAATTCCAGTATATCAAGGGTATTTCAAATCTAAGAATTTTTTGCCTTTGGACTGTACAGGGTGATATACAAAACGAGAGTAATGCTTGATGTCTTTTACATAAAAATTAGTTTAATAACAAAACGACAGTGATGCTAACTGTAGATTTACTTACAAATTCAATTCAAATTTCAATCAATTCAATTCAAATGAGTTGGAAATCAATTCAAATGAATTGCAATTCATTCTACAAATTCATTTTAATTGGAAATGGATTGAAATCCATTTTTACCAAATTCATTTGAATTGACTCAAATTTCATTCAATTCATTTTCTTGTGTGAAAAGAATTAATTCAAAATTTAATTTAAATTCGCGAATTAATTCAAAAATTAATGATTCATTTATGTCTCTGATACGTATGTATAGGAATGTGATATTATTCAAACAATCAAAATACTGATTAATCAAAAATGTTGATTAGATGATTAATTAAAATTCTGAAATACCGTTTATTCGCAAGTCCCAAATTAAAACTCAAAAATGTGAAAAAATAATAAAACAATATTTGTCACAATATCAAAAAGATTTTATAACTTAAAACTTTAAAGAATTTTTTTAATAATATATAATTTACATTTATACTATCACATTTGTACATGCGTAAATACATATTTATATGTATAAATTGTATGTATAAATAGTACTTAAAGAAATTAAATAATTTTGTACTTTTTTATAATTCACATTCATAAAAGTACATTTATATATAGTATTTAAAATTTTTACATTTTTTGATTAGTTTTTAACATTTAATACTGCGTTATGTATATGTATAAATGGTACTTAAAGAAATTAAATAATTTTGTACTTTTTTATAATTCACATTCATAAAAGTACATTTATATATAGTATTTAAAATTTGTACATTTTTTGATTAGTTTTTAACATTTAATACTGCGTTATGTATATGTATAAATGGTACTTAAAGAAATTAAATAATTTTGTACTTTTTTATAATTCACATTCATAAAAGTACATTTATATATAGTATTTAAAATTTTTACATTTTTTGATTAGTTTTTAACATTTAATACTGCGTTATGTATATGTATAAATGGTACTTAAAGAAATTAAATAATTTTGTACTTTTTTATAATTCACATTCATAAAAGTACATTTATATATAGTATTTAAAATTTGTACATTTTTTGATTAGTTTTTAACATTTAATACTGCGTTATGTATATGTATAAATGGTACTTAAAGAAATTAAATAATTTTGTACTTTTTTATAATTCACATTCATAAAAGTACATTTATATATATAGTATTTAAAATGTGTACATATTTTGATCGGTTTTTAACTTTTAATACTGCGTTATATATATGTATAAATGGTACTTAAAGATAATAAGTAATTTTGTACTTTTTTATAATTCACATTCATAAAAGTACAATTATATATAGTATTTAAAATTTTTACATTTTTTGATTAGTTTTTAACATTTAATACTGCGTTATGTATATGTATAAATGGTACTTAAAGAAATTAAATAATTTTGTACTTTTTTATAATTCACATTCATAAAAGTACATTTATATATAGTATTTAAAATTTTTACATTTTTTGATTAGTTTTTAACATTTAATACTGCGTTATGTATATGTATAAATGGTACTTAAAGAAATTAAATAATTTTGTACTTTTTTATAATTCACATTCATAAAAGTACATTTATATGTATAGTATTTAAAATTTGTACATATTTTGATCGGTTTTTAACTTTTAATACTGCGTTATGTATGGTAAATGGTACTTAAAGATAATAAGTAATTTTGTACTTTTTTA
Source organism: Protocalliphora azurea (assembly GCA_932274085.1). NCBI lineage: Eukaryota > Metazoa > Arthropoda > Insecta > Diptera > Calliphoridae > Protocalliphora > Protocalliphora azurea. The sequence continues at coordinate 5,632,625 of OW026524.1, forward strand.
TAATTCACATTCATAAAAGTACATTTATATATATAGTATTTAAAATTTGTACATATTTTGATCGGTTTTTAACTTTTAATACTGCGTTATGTATATGTATAAATGGTACTTAAAGATAATAAGTAATTTTGTACTTTTTTATAATTCACATTCATAAAGGTACAATTATATATAGTATTTAAAATTTGTACATTTTTTGATTAGTTTTTAACATTTAATACTGCGTTATGTATATGTATAAATGGTACTTAAAGAAATTAAATAATTTTGTACTTTTTTATAATTCACATTCATAAAAGTACATTTATATATATAGTATTTAAAATTTGTACATATTTTGATCGGTTTTTAACTTTTAATACTGCGTTATGTATATGTATAAATGGTACTTAAAGATAATAAGTAATTTTGTACTTTTTTATAATTCACATTCATAAAGGTACAATTATATATAGTATTTAAAATTTTTACATTTTTTGATTAGTTTTTAACATTTAAAATTGTGTTAAAAAAAAGGTTGCACAATACATTGAAGCATATCTCTAATATGACTTGTTAATGGTTTGATGGTTAACATGATGTTGCGTAAAAGTGCCGCTACGATAAAAGAAACAAGTTTAAAGGTGGATGTGTCACGAGACAGATTATAGATTAAGTATATACTGGTATTATTGGGAGAAGAAAAATTGTATTTGTATATAGTTTTAGCAAATTATTCCAAAGAAAGTGTTGCGGAAAATAACTGCCTAAAATAGCCGTACAAAAAAGTAAATTAAGTAAGGGAAATCTTTTTTATATGGTGCAAAAACAAAGGCTTACCTGTTGTTAAAAGAAAATTAAATTTCAATCCAACGTATCAAGGTCATCAGATGGCATTCGATTTAAAGAATGATAGCCTCAAATAGACACTGAAAAATCGTTTTTGAGATTGAAAAAGGAATTGTTTAATATTTGATATAGAATATGTATATTTTAATATTAAATCTATTACCTATATTTTTATTTATATCTCCTCTGATTATCAATCCACGACTTTAATTGCTGTGGAGTTCTATTTTTTAAAGCAGAATTGTTTTTGATTGCAGCCAAACATTCCATCAGACTTGGTAGCTTTTCCATTTTTTTTAATTCTCCAAAGGTAGAAATAATTGCGTTTCGTTCTTCTTTAGTCCATTTATTTCGTTTCGTTTTTCCATAAGGGGACGCTATTACATAAAAGGTGATAATATGTTATACGATGATATATTCTTACAATTTGAATGAACTTTTTGAACTTACTGCTTCGTTTTTTTCGGCTAGTATTAATGTGTGAATCTGGATCTATTTCGTCCTGATGCTCAATAACTTTAGTATTGTTAGCACAATCTTCGTCCTCTTCGTCTTCTTCGTCCTCACCACCAATTGCTGACAGCAAAAGTTTTGATATACATGTAACTTCTGCTACCGGAACAGATACTCTGTATATACTTTTGTGGATATCCTTATGATGTCCCATGAAATTTGCTACTTTATCCACTGTTGCATCCTCAACATTTAACAAGAAAATGTATGTTGCAATGTGCTTTCGAAGAGAGTTCCTCTTAAGCTCTCAGGAATGGCAGCTCCACTTTCCATAGCAAATTGTTTCAGTAACGGACAAGCTCTGTAATATGGTTTGGCAAACTTTGACGTAACTTTTTTAGAAAAAATATATTCGTTGCTTTCTGGCACTCCTGCGTTCTTCCTATATTTTAAAATTAAGTCAATTGATTTTGTACATAATGGACTAAGAAGAACACTTACTGTCCTTCCAAGCTTTCCTCGCAGGGTTAAACGAACAAATTGTTTTGCAAAAGATAAAGATTCATTCGACATTGTTTCGATAATTTCGCCCCCAAAACTATCTGTTACCATTTCTTTATTTAAATAACTGTTAATTGTGAGACGTTCAATTTCTCCTGCTCGTCTTCTATTAAATATTTGAATGAAAATTAACCAGGACTTTACTAGCTCCTTCCATGAATGTAAATTAAATTTTTTTTGCAATGTAGAAATTGCATTAAACATTTTATTTTTTAAAAACTCGTATAATATTTTTATATCAGACTTTGATGGCAATAAGGTTTTTTTTGTTCGCTTTTGGTTGCACTGATCATCCAGGGCCTTTTTATTTATTAATACTGGAATCTCTTCTTCCCATAGCAATAAAAAATTTTCAAGTTCTTGTTTTGATTTTTCTGATTGAGTTTTGATATACTCCGATCTTTGTTTTGAAACACATTTCTTTATTAAAGACGTCAATTGGTGAGCAACAGCCGGAGTTTTAAACCATATTAAAGTCTCATCCCAGTTAGCAACTTTTCGCAAAGCCTTTACGCAAAGATCAAATAAATTGAGCTTAAAAATATCTTTAAATTGAATGATACTTTTGTTACTGAGTTTTATTACCTCAATCAAAAATCTCCCTAACAGCCTTAATTGAGATCTTATCATATCATGTTGGTGAGTTAATGTGTACTTTTCTGAGAGTTTATTGCCAAATTTTATTATTAGTTCATCATATCTTATGGCTCTCGTGACGTCATCATTTCTCAAAACTGGAAAAATTTTGGTTCTCAGTACTAAATTTGCTGCTGGGTGAATGTATTGAGTCATTTTTCTACCATATATGAGATTGTCTCTTGCGTTAAAATTTTTATTTGAACATTTGCGTAAGTGACTGCGTAATGATTTTTGCAGCAAGCATAATCATCTGCACTGTTTTGACATTTAGATTGCTGTTGTCTGCTTACAATAAGAATTCCACTATTATATTCTTCAGAAGTATTATGCATGAAATCACCTAATATTCGTGCCCGCTCTTTTGAATTCTTAGGAAAATTTAAGGCTTCTTTAATTTTACTTTCTAACCTATGTTTTAGGTAGAAATGTCTTGATAATGTAGTTTGTAATGTTTTCCAAAACATACAGAAATGTTTTTTTGTTTGACGACTTCTATGTGGCACTTTCACATCAGACAATTTTAAAGGATGTTTGATTATATCAACACTTGTATTTTGTTCCATTGATATATCATCTGTGGATCTAAAATTTTCACTCATAGCATCCGGAAAATACTCAGATGTTGTGTTGTTATTTGACACAGTTAAGTCTGTATTTATTGTACTACTAAGTGCAGGTGTAGAAAAGGAAGGTGTGGTTATCAAGTCGCTACAGTTATTTTTATCTTGACATAAAATGTTTAACTTATCGCAGTGTTGTGGTGTTATAGCAGGACAAACTTTCAATGCAACTTTCAATGTTGTTATGGAAGACGACCTGGAACCAAAGATCATGCTAGCAGAATCGCCGTTTTGCGGTATTTTGATAGAATAAGTTTTCGATGCATTTGATGTTGAAGGCATTTTAAAATCGTTTTTGAGTTTTCCATAAAAAATGTCAGGTACTATAGTAGAGAATGAATTAGAACCAGATTCCACGGTAGAAGAATCGTAGTGTTGTGGTGTTGTAGCAGGACAAGCTTTTAATTTTAAAGTGTTGACAGAAGAGATACTTCCTTTAGAATAATTTGTTGCTTCTATTTTGTTTATGAGTGGAACTAGTTGCTTTGGCAAATCAGTTGATGGTTTATTTAGCAATGAAAAGTAGTTATTTTTGTTTTTGCATTCTATAAGAATCTCTGTTATCTAAAAAAACAAATGCAAATTTTTCATATTATTGAATTATGTCGAATACTACCAAGCAACTAAAATTTGGTCCAGCTAATAAATTGGATCAAATTTTATACAATAATACTATTTGATAGCGAGTTATGTGTTTAAAGTACTTTCCGAAAGCCTGCTTTATATAAGACCTATGGTAAATAATGACCGATTATCACAGAAATTTACTGTATAATTTTTAGCCATATAAAGCTAAATTTCTGCACAAACGCACTAACGGCTTTTTCGAGCGTGGGCTTTTTATGGAGCCTTTGGTGAACTATGGACCGAACTTCACAAAATTTGTTATTATTGTTTTATATAAAACAAATGTGTACATGAACTAAATCAATGAAAGTAAATTCTTACTAGTATATTTATGCACAAACTTTTTTCTGCGCAGGAATTTTTTACAAACTTTAAAATTTTAATAAATGTATAAAATGTGTAGAATGAATTTGTCATTTTTATTGTGTCTATGAAACTAGTTAATTAGAAAAACCGATATTTTTAGAAAAACCGTTTTCGAATTATTCGACAAATAGCTTTGAAAAACCCGGTTTCGAATGCGGAATTACTTTAAAAACCGGTTAAACACTTTTTTTAATACGAAAATTGTTAAAATGTTTATTATTTTTACTTAAGCAAGTACACTTATGATAGTGTCTACATTAGACAATTTTTAATTTTTAATAATTAAGACAAACGTCAAACTTAACACGCATTTGTGGAAGATGGCAACAGTGCATAAAAACAACAATACGGCGTATTCATTATTGTTTTTTATATACGCAGTTTAACAACTGTAACAACCAAAATAATAATCAGCTGTTTAACTAAGGTTACCTTGTATATATTCGCACTGATTTTGACGTTTGTTTTGATAAAAATTTTCCTAATGTAGACACTAGGTTATAGTACATGACATTTGTAATCACAGGTAATTTTAAACTAAATAATATCAGTGTTACTCAAATCACAAAATTTAAACAAAATAAATTTAAAACTTTATCAGATTATAATCTAAGCTCCTGATTGAGTACAACAAGCGAAATTTTTAAAAATGAAATTTGTATGAAAAAATACTCAAAAACAATTTAAAGAAAAGTATAATTTTGATAGAATAAAATTAAGAAAAATGCAATTTTCATTCAATTTGAGTTTTTTATGAATTGGCCCTAAGTTAAGAATGGGAAATACGGGTTGCTTTTTTCCAAAAATAAAAGAATGTTTCATAAAAAACCGGTTAACTGACGGAAAAATTCGGCCTATCGAATAGTTAGAAAATAAAAATTATTCGAAAACAGACAGTTTTTTAAAAAGAAAAAAGCTGGTTCTTGAATACACTAGTTGAATCGAAATGTTCAACTCTCGATGCAAGAGAAATTTTCAGCAAGACAAACATTAAGTTTTTGTCTGAATTGCAGTTAATTTTTATCTCTATCAATTAGAGGAAACTTATGTCATAACAAATCATGTAAGAAGCATCAAAAACAATCAAAAATGGGTCAAGACAAAGTTGTCAGAGCTCGAGCACTCATTAAAATTTATTTATTTATTTTGCATATTTTTTAACTACGCTAAAACATATTTGCTCAGCATTACTCGCGGTCCTCACCTAACGTAAAATATTTAACATTAACACTAACATCATGTTAATGATAAATGTAGACCATTCAAGTTGATGTTATTGTTAATTTTTTAAATGTTTAAAACCAGTTTTTAAAACAAATGTTAAAAGAACCATGTTTAAACATGAAGCATCACACGCAATGTTTTTTATTAACACAAACAAAGAAATTACTGCATGAGCGTGGAAGGCATAGGGTAACATGGAGGCGAATCTCTTGATTGACAATTGAAAAAAAAATGTTGTTTTGTAAAAAAATGTGTTTTTATTTTCTTTTAGCAACAAGAAATGCATTTTATTACATGTATTTTGTTGTTGCATGAGTTACACTACGTCCAGACTAGTTTTGTTTTTAGTGGGTAGAACATTTGCCGAACAAATCATAATTATTTGTCTGCCGTCAGTGTCACTTCGATACTTTTACATTCAAAAATTACGTCTGATGGCAGACATGTTTGCTCGAACAATTGTGCGAACAACGGTGTGCGAACAAGAACAAAACATGAACAAGTTGGGTCCACACTATCCAAATTCATGTGCGCATAACATTTTTTTAAATGTACGAACAAGAAAAAGGCTCCTGTAGCCTTATATTTTTGACAATTAGTTTCTCCCTTTTTGCTCTTTAGTGGAAGGCAGCAACAAAACAATGAAAAAACAAGAAATTAACATTAATGCATGTAGGCCATAATGAAAACATTGAAATTTGAGCAGAAAATTTTACCAGTTATGTTTCAACATCATTTTGTGGAATGCAAAAGAATTTGAAAATTTCGAAAATAAAAATATTAGATATACACTTTTGCTATTGAATAAAGTAGACACATTCATTTTTTCTAATTTTCTCAGTATTTTATTTAAGATATTTACTTATGGAAATTTGTCAAATATATACGAAGTATATAGTTTAAAACATTAAAAATTTTTAGATTGTATTCCGATTTCATCACACGTATCATTTTGTGGAATGCAATAGAATTTAAAAATATCGATAATAAGAATATTAGGCAGACACTTTCGCTATAGAGTAATGTGGACACACCAAATTATTTTTTTTTATTTTCTCGGAAAACATTCAAACTTTTAAGTAACAATCCGATTTCATTGAAATAAGAAACATAGATAAGTCGATTATATCTTCTTTTAAACTCACAATTAATTTTTTTTAAGTTTCAATGCATTTTGATGATTTATTTGTTAGGTTTTTTTCTGTTTAAAATTTTTAATAAAACACCAAGACAATTTTCCTTACAAAAAATATTTTTTTTAAATCAAGTTGAAATTCTTTCCCATACACTTCGATACAAGGAAAATTAAAGCAGGTGACTGCAATTTTGCAACCACAACAACACGGCAAATTCGCAAATGAATTTTGTTTTTATAAAAATACTCGCCGAACTGTCAAAGAATGTTTTGACATTTCAGGATATTGTTTACAGTCAAAGGGAATTGAAAAAGGTGACCCCACATATTCATCTGATTATTTGTTTTAGTACTTAGAAATTTTAAACTGCATCTGAGCACAATTTTTGCATACCACCTCAAGTGTCAAACTCCATATATAAAAAAAATTAATGAATTCGCCGTATTGTTGTTTTTGTAGAACTGCTGCCACTTGTTTCATTTTTCCATGCTTGATATTTGAAAAAGTTGATGAATTCGCCGTGTTGGTGTTTTTGTAGAATTGCTATCAGCCCGTCTAGACGTAACATAATATGTAAGATTTTTGTGTCAGAGAGTGTCAAATTCGCTCTCTGAGAGAATTATTTCACGTGTAGATTCAAATATTAGTATTATAAGATGTATTATGAGACTGTTGTGATGGATTTCTCTACACAACCATCTTATAAGATGAACTGCCAAAAAATACACATATACGAAAGTTTATTTGTGTATTTGCATATGTATTTCGGAAATTACTAAAAAAAAATGTTTTTTTGTAAAATTGTTTCCGTTTAGTGTTTGTTTTACATTTTAAAAAACATTTTTATAAAAATTGTGCTAAAAAAGTGCAAATTTCTTAAATAAAAAGGATATGTTTACTCTGTGACTGATTGAAAATAATGATATCTTATAGGATTTATTAGAATATGTGTACTCCTTATTTAAGATTTAACATGATATAAACAAAATGGTTACTCTCCTCTGCCGATGTTATTTCACTTATTATATCAGCGTTAATCTCAGTTGTAGACCTGGGGTAAAGGCCCAACCAGTCACCAAAAAATCGTCGTATTGCAAATAACCAAAGAACAGGGTTGTTTTCACAATGAATGTTCAAAAACATATGATACGTTTACTTTTGTTGAAGGTTTGTACGAAATGTTTCACGCTTCTTTTTTTCATTCTACGTTGCGTCGCAAAGTTAACTGGTTGGGACTTGACATTTGTTTTATTTCGCCAATAGTAAAAGCTTTGTAAATTCAAATCTTGTAAATTGAATAATTAACACTTTTATTAATATTTATTTTCAATGTATACATGTTGAAATGAAACAATTAGCAGTTGTTCATCAACAACAAAAATACGGCGAATTCATCAATGTATTTTGCTTTTTTATAAATTCTCTATGAACTTTCAAAAAATAATAAAATTCTTGAAATCATGTTTTATAAATTAAATCATTAATGAAGTTACTACTTTATATTAATATTGATTTTTTCATTCAGTTGTAACCACTTTCAAAACAAAATTTAATTAGCGGACATAAGAAATGTGTAACATAAACAACTTTTGACATATATAGGGTATGACGCCAATAAGAAAATAAATTTTGTACATGCAAATGTATAAATACATTAGCAATTTTTGCAAAGCATTTTTCTATAAAAAGTTAAAAATGATATTACCAATGGAATCGGCCTTTACTACACGTGAACATTATATTATGACATACGTCTTTCTTTCCAATACGAATCGCTACTCCAAAATCTAACATTTAATCAAAATAAAAGCAAAAGAGCAACCTACCAAATAATGTTCTCAAAAACGGAAAAGTTACACAGAGGCTACATTTCGTCGTCTCGACGACGCATCCTTTGAAAAAACCTACTTAGACATTTTAAATTATGTTGTGCAAACGCATATAGAAACATTTCCACAAAAATGTAAACTATACGTAAAATTAAATAAAAATAATAAGAAATACTAATGAAATTCGTAATACTTGTAATATCTATTAAAATTATTAATGCTTATATTGTTATAAACAGCAAACTTCCTTAAAAATTACAAAAAACATGAAGCAAAACATTTCTATATGTTGCTCACCAGTGTAGACAGGGCTTTATAGGAGTAGAGTTCGTAACCGGTAGTGAAAAGTGAACGGCGTTAGAAATTTATCAGGAAAAAAGTAAACAATCTGGCAACAATAATTGCTATATATGCAACGTTGACTTTGCAGACATGACTCCGAACTACACGCGGCATAAAAATCAGTCCTCATAATATGTGGTGCATACTTAAAAGAGATTTAGACCTAGTTCCCGATATTTTAAGCCCGAAAAAACGAATTTATATTCCTAATTTTTTGCAAGAATTCAGAATAATTGATTATATATATATATATATATATATATATATATATATATATATATATATATGTATAAGTACACATGTGGACAATAAAATAGGTGTGAACTTTTGAATAAAAAATTTTTAATATATTATGTTTTAAAATTTTATTTTAATTTATATTTATGTTTTATTTATTTAATTATTTATTAAACAGTCTTCGATAGTTGTATGATTTATTTATTAAATGCAATTATATAAGGAATAAACAACTTTAGATAGTTGTATGTTTTATTTATTAAATACAACTATATAAGGAATAAACAACTTAGAGCGCTATATTCGGCTGTGACGAATCTTTTATACCCTTCACCATCTTACCGGCAAATAATAAAATTTACGTCTTAAAGTATGCTTAAATATTTATTCACATTTATACTTACAAAAATAATCTACACTTTTTTCCAAAATACAAAAATGTAAACACAAAATTAAACTATCATAACAAGCGTTGCTTCCTTAGAAAAAAAAAAAAAAACATTGATAGCATCTGATGACTACTAAATTTATATACATATGTTTTTATATAGATACATGCTTATACAAAAAACAACAACACTGAGTCATTGTAATGCTTCTACCCTTCCAACATTTTTTATCGACATTTGAATTAAAGGGACACCTTATGTAGTTAATAACAGTCGAATATGATATCATTATCTTATCAAAGAAGAGCTAAAGTTGTATTCCTTGTGCACAAAGTACGGGTCGCAATTTTAAAGATAATTCAATGAAATTTGGCACATAGGACTTTTATGATAGAACGACAAAGCCTATTGAAATTGATTGTGATCGGTCCGTTATTTCACCCAGCCCCCATACAATTTTCCCCCCGGAATAGAGTTTAAACATTCAAAAATTCCAGAAAAATAAGAATATTTTAATGAAATTTGGTGCAAAGAAGTTCTGTACAAGTGTCAATCTATGTAACAAATTTTATGAAGATCGGTCCACAATTGACCATAGCTCCCATATTGACCCCTCTTCCGAAAATCTCTTTAACGAGCATAAATCCAATACGAATGTTAGTATCAAGTTACTATTCGCCATAAATAAGTTTTATGTAAGTAGAAACAACATTGCCAAATTTTATGAGAATCGGTCCATAATTTACCATAGCTCCCATATAAACCCACTTCCAGCAATCGCCCTAAAGTGCATAAGATCAACGCTTTATTCTGTATTTTTATATTTTATTTTACATTTAGTAAAATTGGCCACAGATGTAATATAAGTCCTCTTCCCGAATTTTTATGCTCGTATACAATGGTGTAGGATATCATATAGTCGGTCTTGACCTACTATATCTTTCTCTTTTTTTTTAAGTTTGTAATTTTATTTTAAATCCTAATTAAAACAAAATAATAAAAAATGTTTAATAGCTGTGTAAAATCAAGCATTGTACAGGCGAGTAGAAGAAAATTGTTGAAGACTTAAAAATTATGGTTGTAACAGCTCTGCTGTGTTCGAAAGTTTATCCCTGGGGAAAAAACTTTCCCTGTGAATCCCTCCTAGGTCGGAGTAAGTGGTCTTAACTCCTACGGATTCCTCCTCGACCTTTCTCACTTACTTATATAAATTTGCACTAATTGTTTTTTTGTCATCGAAAAATAAAAAACCTAATGAAGAAAACTACTTATTTTATTTTAAGAATGTTGGAATAATTTTATAAGATTACAGTTAGAGTTATCAAACTGGTTTTCGAACATTCGAAAAACTGGTATTTTTTTATTGACAATATCGAATATTTTAGAATACGTTTCATTTCCTAATTTTATGTGATTATTTTTTGATAACCTGCCATACGATGCATTCATTTAAAGTTTTTGCACCAAGAAATCGAAGCTGATGTATAATTATTATAAAATATTTAAAAAGCTTTGCAGCTACAATACTTTAATTATTAAACGTTTAACATGATATTTTTCTTGTAATTCTTATTTCATTATAAATTTAATATGTTTATTCATATCTATTTTTTAGTGCCTAATATATTAAAGAAAACAAGTGGTCAGATGCCTACAATCTCTATGTTTCCCGGTGGTGGGGAGATACCTTCGTATTCGCCGCCAGCTCGTTCCTTTTTTACACCACCCCTTCCACCAGAATACCAACATCCTTTTGCTGATAAGCCAACATTGCGTGGGACTAATAATGAGGGAGGAATTGAGCCTAACACCGGTAGCTATATAAACCGTAGACCTATACCACCACCCAGCTTAATGCCTGGACATGAGCGTATACCTTTTAGACCTCCAGATTTAGGTGGAATATCAAACAATAATGAAGCCATCTCACCGGTACTAATACCATCATTATCAGGGAGTACATCATCGCCTGTCAATTCCTTGACGACAATAAGTGCTCCTTATCATGAAGCCGATGTTAAAAAAGCTTTAAATACTCCTTCAAAAATAACAGGTAGTAGTTCGGAAAATTCATCAAACGCTGAAAGAATAAATACATCCTCATCAGATGCAAACAACAATTTATATAATAGCTCGAACAATCCTGAAGTAAGGAAAGAGGTTCTACCTAGTATAAGACGTATTTTAAGTGGTTCCAATGGCAGAAAGGGGGATATACCTGAAGTCTTGTTAAAACAGGTAACTACGCGTCCCAATAACAATTACCATCATCCGCCGTCATCACCTGTTGTTCTAATTGACTCTTCGTTATTGTCAAACAATGAGGGAACTATGGATAATAACGATAACAAACAAAATATAAACAAAATTAAAAATGTGAGAGATTCAGACATTAACAATGACGATGATCAACAGCAAAAAACAAAAATTACCACAAATTCATCAGGTGAAAATTATTTTTCATCGAACAACATTACTTCGACACCATCTGCCGCTGCAGCAATTGGTGGAATTGAAAAGGCCAAATCAATATCAGCAGCTATATCGACATCAACAACATCATCAAATAATTTGGATATATCGCCATCAGCTGGTAAAAATAACGGAGATAATTTGTCATCATCGACCTCCTCAATTTCATCAATATCATCATCGACATCTTCATCAATTTTGGCATCTGCGTCAGCACATGCAACCTGGTCTTTAGCATGGAATATACATGTGTACTTGTCTGTAATACTCTTTACTATTTTGGCAGTTTACTCGTTTTATAAAATGATCACATACAACAAACTAACTCATCTTTTTTCTCAATCATATTTTATTTGCATACATCTTATTTTGATCATCATATGTACAGCGCGAACTTTCTATTTATGCTACGATGCGTATAATATCCATTCCAGTTTTCATATATTTATATCGGAAATTTTACTTAATTTACCAGCCACATTCCTGACAATTTCATTTGCCGTTTTAATACTGTTTTTATCGTTAAAGTCGCTGAATCACAAGAATAACCGTTACTCGGCTCTAATACGACCTCTTACGGTTGTCGTTGGCTGTGGAGTGCATGTAGTCCTGTGTATTACTTTGCATTATGTCGAGTCATATACGCTACAAAATCATCAGCAGCATTTGTTTTATCAACAACAACAACAGTTAATTACAAAAAGACAACAGATGCAACAACAACAGCAGCAGCAAAATCTTCACTACAATTATCTACAAAATCAATATTCATATGCAGCTAATATTATGGGCCTCGAAACGATGGCTTTCAGTTCATCAGTATCGTCTGTGCAACGAACTAACTTTCATCAGCACAATATAGCGACTAGTGTATCTTCATTGCCACCACCACCGCCTAGAGTATTGTCTCTAATATGCCAAATAATTTATATATTTGTATGTTTTAGTTTGGGTCTATTGTATCTCTACTTGTATCGTATTTTAAAACGCATTTTACGAAGTAAATCTCAAAACTATATACACGGTTATCAAAACCTTTCGTATGCCATACACATAACCATAGCCACAGCCTTGCTTTTTGTTTTACTAGCATCATTACAAATCTTTGGAGCCATAAGTATTTCATCGTCCAGGCCTTTAATTACCCAAAAAACTGCTGAAATTGATTGGCTGCAGTGGGGATATCAGTTTTCATTGCGCCTTATCGAAATAGCTATTATAACACTGATTTCTTGGGTGACTGGTCTCAAAACGAGCAATAGCAACAATACAGTAAATATTAATTTAACCAACAATGAGACTAGAGTGGTGGCTGGCCAGGTAAACGGCGGTAACTCAATGTTTAATACAAATCTAAATGTAAATCCGGTACGTGAAAAACATAGTGTTCACAACAATCAATATAATCACTCGAACATGACAAATTTCTTTTTGCCTTGTACCTCAAGTTCCAGTCAAGAACAGTTTGACACGGATTATCCAGCAGTCTGTAATGCAAATACAAATTTACATACATATACAATGCGTACTGGTAAGTTAATATATGATGATAGTTTTGCCTTAAATTCGCTAAATGCAAGTAATGCAGCCGGCCAAGCAACAGATTTTCATCATACACATCACCAAGTTCAGCAAAAACAACCGCCACAATCTACTTATCAACATCCTTATGATTCCCAATCTCTACACAGTTCTGCACATCATAATGTTTCCGACTATGGTTCTAGAATTAATTATCAGCCTGAAAATCATCTGCAATACAACGATTATTTGACGGATAATACAACTGATCATTATGAAAATCCCAATTTCGATTTAAGAGGTTCTGGTTCGGCAACGTCGGGATCAGCTTTAGTTGTAAACTCTAATGCTGGTAATGGAAATATGCAGAAATTTGGTAAAAATTCTATTTCAAATTCAACTACAACAGCATCAAGTAGTAATAATTCAAATATGGGATCAAATTCATCATCTAGTTCATCAGCAACTCTGCAACAGCAAATGTTATTGCTACATGGCGGTGGTGATACGTGTTATTCTGAGCCGATTCACGAAAATTATGATTTTAATAATTTTGAGAAGCCGAAATTTAAGCAACAGACACATGATAATTGGCCCGACGCCCATATTCCCACTATATTAAATAAACGTGATAAGAAAAAATCCTTAACTACCTTAGAAAGAAGCAGCTATGATAAACCTGAACGACGAAGTTCTAATTCCACACATTCCTGCAATTCAAATAGCAATTCCAACACTATGGGCATTGGAGTTAACAATGGTAGTGCCGGCGGCAGCTCTCGCTATGCTAGTTTTAACACTTTTGAACGAGCTCCTTTTAACAATGTACGTAAAAGTGATACGTTTAATAATATGACATCCAATGGCCTTAATTTAATGCATGGGCGCAATAATTCCTCATCATCTGCAACTTCAGCTACGTCGACTAGTGGGCCTAGAAATACACCGTTAGGCATTCAGACCTTAGCTTCAACAGAACGGCATCATCATAATGTGATGCCTTCGCGAAACCTTAGATCCAGTGGTAGTTCAAAAGTTTTAGCAAATAATGCCTCCGGATTAGATGTATTTTCACGCTCAACTATAGAACGTTCAAGTATAAGCCATACACAACAAAGGTCTCTTAACCAGCCTTCCATAAATCAGGCTCAATCACAACACCACCAGTATTCCGACGACGATGACGATGATAAAGATGATGATATAATGTTAGCAGGTATGAAGTACTGTAGTTGTATAGTATGCACTTTTTAACTAGAAATAAATTATATTTTCTTTTACTTTACAGCATCAACACATCAGGTGTAATACAATGACACAAAATGCCTTGCAGCAGCTATCGCAATTAGTGAAAGAAGGATGAATTCCCTGATCAATCTGTCAGAAAATATACTTTCTGTTACCATCTTAGCAGTTTTCAAATTCCTTAAAAACTTTACAACTCAGGTACTTCTCATAAAACGAATCACATGTTGCAACAATAAAAAATATGATATCTTACGATGTACGTAGCTGAGCAAGGTTTCGCGAGTATGTGTGTGATTGACAGTGATTGCATTTATCAGCAAAAAGGAATTCAAATATGTTGAAAACAAAAATATATTAAAAAAGTAACAATAAAAATGAAATCGAATCGAATAAAAGGTTTAGTGTAGTCATGCATAATTTTATTTAAAACGCCTTCTTTTATAAAATTCGACTAAACTTTTTTATGTTATAATGTACATTTATTATATATATATATATATATATATATATATATATATATATATATATATATATATATATATATATATATATAAAACAGCTCACATTTAATTAAAAATTTTGCGCATACATTTTCCAAAATATCTCATCACGTTACAATTTACATTTTATCTCCTTTCCATTGCAAACTCAAAATACAAGACTTCATTAAGGAAATCATTATTATGTAATAATTTAGTACATTAAATCAAATACGTAAATCTGATCACACAAACGAAATATTTTGTACTCAAATGAATTAAAAAATTTTTACAATCAATTAAATTAAAATTTATTGGATATACTTACTAATTTAAAACGAAATTTGTTAAAACGTATCAATATTTATGAAATCGCCCGTATTATGAAGTTGTAAAGTTCTACTGCAACTACTATATGTTATGCAGTTTTAAGGTAAAACAATAATATTATGGTCTGATGTTAATTGATGTTTGTAAAAGCTGACTATAGGAAAATGTGTATATATATGTACATATTTTACAAATTTATAATTTAAACTGTTTTTCCAACAAAAAATTTATAGGGTAACACGTCCTGTCATGATATCAAAAATTATTCTTTTAACTATGGTCGAATATATTTTTTAAAAATTTTGTGATTTTATGAATTTATTTTTATGTATAGTCTTCTAATTCATTCATTAATTGGAAAATGTTTGATTAAATAAGGAAAATAAATAAATGATAAAGAGTTATATTCGGACAAAATCCATTCGCATAGAAAGCTATTTCTAGAACCTCAGTTTTTTTTTGAAATTCAAATTTGTTAATTATTAACAATATAAATATTATAGTGTTAATATTTTTAGTAATATTAAAAACATTTTTTTGAAATATTTTTTAAACGTAAGTAAAAATAAAATACAAAGCCGGATTTACCATACAATACCATATTATATCATTTAAAAATACGTAACTTGAAAACTTTTACGTGTTTGGTGCGGAAACATTTAAATATCTCATATCACAATTTATTTGACATTTTCGCTGTCCTTAAAAAAAGTTATACTATACTAGAGTGATGGTAGGTAGGCAGAGAAGGTTTGCACAGTACTCGGCAGAGTTCCTTTAGTGCCGCCTGGCTATCTACTTACAGAGTTACCTCCGTATTCTCTTCAATGTTCCTTGCTATCAATTCCGTGGCCCTAAGAATAACTTCCTTCCTGGAACACACTGCAACTATTCGAGAGCCTATACGATTCCCTGACGTTCTCCTCAAACAGATAAACACCTGCACCATTGAATATATCCATTTTGGATCCATCAGTGTATACCGGTGATCCACTGAATAGATTTTTCTTACCTGACCATTGGTCCCTATTTGGGATAATCAGTGTAGGATTTTCCCCGAAATCAAAATCCGTGCACACGTAATCCGTGGACCCAGAGGGTGCCAGGGCATGTTCAACGAGGTTGATTTCGTTTAGAAGTTTGGAATATCCTATTCTGATTGATCCTAGTTCACTAAGTCTAAGCAGACTCCTTGCAGCCATCACGAACTTCTCAATGGGTAGGAGAAGCAGAATTACGTCAAGTGCCGCCTGAGGTGTGCTTCTTATGGTACCTGTGATGCCAATCGAAGCACATCTGTGGGCCTTAGACAAAAGATTCCTACGACTTCCTATTCTCATTGCCTCCCACCAGACTAGACATCCATACGTCAGAATTGGTCTCACTACCGATGTGTAAATCCAATTTACTACCATCGGTTTGAGGCCCCAATTCTTACCAATGGAGTTCCTGCATTTGTAGTAGGCGTTGAGACCTCTTTTAAGCCTTTCCTGTGTATTCCTCTTCCAAGATAGTTTTAACTAGAGTGATAAGAGAAATAGTTTTTGGGGATTCCTTTGTGGGATTATTACACAACCGATAAGTGTTAATAAGTTAGGTATGTTTAAAAGATTTTTATTTCATATTTCTCTTAATCTTCCTTAAAAATCTTATTTTACAAGAATTATTAAAAAGAAGACAAAAAAAAAAAAATGATAAAAAAATTTAAAATAACAAGGTGTTCAAAGTCATATTAAAATACACTATACCTCATAGTTCAATACGTAATATTGCTCTAAAGCAGGGTTACGTACTATATAAAAAGTGTATTTTAATAATAAACATATTCCATTTTATTTTAATATTTTCAATTTTTGTTTATTATATTAAACAATTTTGCTTTTTGTATATAAAGTTTTCTTTATAATTCAGTGCAGTTCGATATTTTTAATAAAAATTACGAACAATATGTAATACTTGTTTATTAAATATTGTCAAATTATTTATTTTAATTTATCTTAACAAAAACTTCAAAATTTCATTTTGAAAAATGTATCCTATATACGTATACTATTTAGTAACAACTCTATTGAAATGCAATACAGTTAGTCATCAATCGGTAGACAATTATTTAATTCCTCAGACGAAAGCATTCCTAGTGGTTTGTTAGTAGATTAAAGATCAGAATAATTCGATTCTAATCAATACCTTTGATGTACCAACGTAATATATGGTGAAAAAAAGGATACATGCTATTATACTTTTCAGTATCGTTAATATTGTATTTGATCTCATACAGTATGTCCGACTTATCTTGTTTATTTTTAATCTTATTATACTTACTAATTTATCCGTTTTGTTTGTTCGTTTTCATTGCCGATACGTATTTTTATCTGTCATAAATATCAAAATAGTTAATTTTCTCGTTCAAAAACGTATTGGCAATAATTTTGTTTGTGTATCTTATTCATCGTGGTCATTTCTCATCGGTAAATATAAATTGCGGCTGCGACTTTCCAACAAACACAATTTTTATTATTTTCTTACAAATTGGTTCTTGAACAAATTTACGACGAAATAAAATTCAAACGAATATAAAATTTGTAATTGTTTTTTTTTTTTTTTTTTTTTTTTTGGCTAACACTAATAATAAACAACAATGTGTTTAATATACGTACATTCAATCTTTATGGACGATGTTAGAGTATAAATTAAAGGAAATTTTCTTAAGTTTTTGTCAAAAAATAAAAAAATAAAAATAATTTTAATCTTACTATTTTATCCCAAAAATATTAACGTATTTATTCTTCTTGATTTAAATTCACTACTTAGTAGTAAACGAATATACTCCCAAATTATTTCCTAGAACTGTTTAAAAAACTTAAAAAAAATTTTAAAACTGAGTAACAAATTTAAATAGATTAGAATAAAAAATCATGTATTTAAAGAACTTGCTCGAGATCCGTTTCGTATGGCTTTTATTGAATTAGTTCTAAACCTGACAATTTCGAACAAAAATTTATTAAAGCACTAGTTCTAGAATCTTTCCATAGAATGGGTACTGGCTAATTAACACTCCTGCTGTTCTGTTTCACTAGTTCTGTCAATTTCATCAGCCTTTAATGATTTATAAAACGCTTGCCAATATTTTGTTTCTCATCAGATTTCTTTGAAATTTTCTTTAGTAAAACAATAAAATTATTAATTATGTAGAAAAAAATCTAGTAGTATTTTTTTTAATAAACATAATATTTATTTTGTTTATAAAATCTGCTAATCCGATTATGGAATGAAAAATCTGCATGCTTTACGCACTACCCAAGCTATATACATTTTTGGTAAAAAAAAAACTAAGATTTTGCTGAATATCTTAGTTTTTTTACCAAAAATTTTGTAAGAATTATTTTGTTTATATAAATATTATGGAACATTTCATCTGAAAAGATTATTTAGATGTATAAAATATTTCAGACATTCAAATAATCCAAAATTGTTAAAATTTTCTATTTAAGATATTAGATAACAGAGTGAAATTAAATTAAGTTCAAAAAGTTATTTTAAAATTTTCTTATACAATGTATCCAAAATGTAATATTAAAATTTAACTTCCCAGCAAAAAAGGAAAAAAAGGCCAAAAAGTCATGATTTTAACTTCGTATCGTCATTTCTTCCAATAACGAAAAACTGAATAAGAGAATCTTTAAATTTTATCAAGATGAGATCTAAAGGTTTATTCACTGTAATCGGAGACCGATCTAAAGGTTTATTCACTGTAATAATCGACGATTTTTAAATCGACCCGCCCTATTATATATATATATATATATATATTATATATATACATATATACATATATACATATATATACATATATATACATATATATATATATATATATATATATATATATATATATATATATATATATATATATATATTAGGGCGGGTCGATTTAAAAATCGCCCAAGTGACAATGAAAATCTTATTCTAGGCTTCGAAATAAGAAACTTTGCCCAAGGAACCATACCTCTAAAATGAATTCTGATGTTCCTTATTTTGACCCAAAGGTCAAATTTAAAAAAAAAAATCCCACTTTGTCCCATTTAAAGTGCCCCAATCTAGTCTAAATGTATTACCGACCCCCACTTTGGAGGGTCGACCCACCCATGCTAGTGGTACACTCCCTGGAACCCCCTGGGGGTCTCCATACAAACATTTTAAAAAATCGCCATTTTTGGCACTTTAAATGAAACAATAAGCGAAATGGCTATGTTTGTTTTGGAGTTCATTTTTTTAATACAACTTAATAATAGAAAAGAAACTAAAAAATATTGTTTGAAATTTTTTTTGCTCTCAAGTCTGGGCAATTTCGCACGACTCTCTGATGTCGTCGCCATAACAGTGTCTACGTTTTCTGGTATTACTCGTTTGGAAACGCTAGCTAGCAATTAAACATGTCGTTCCGTTCCTTGTATATGTGACGGAAAGTTTAGATCATTAAACTGTGGATCATCTTGATTTAAATATTCTTTCAATGTATCCTACGGAATGATTCGCGAGAATGGTGGTTCAAATACGTTATTTATATCATTCAAATTGACCATTTCCGTGTAATTTGTGCAATGACAGTTTATATCTGATAACATCGGTTCGATAGCGTAGAATTTTCTTTATAGCACAGTCTGGCTTTTCTTTGCTATCATCAAACAACATTGATATCAAGATATTTTCCGAATGCGCATAATATGAATTATCTTTAATTACTGGATTGACAATACTGCTTAAAGGAGTTTGTAGAAACCGTGACCAACCAATGAACTTGAAAAATAACACACTACCGTACACGACAGAGCTAACAATAACAATTAATTATAAAATCAACCAGAATCCGTAAATTTTCGAATGGATTTTCCGTTGTCACATATAATCGTAATAGTCTAGCGGCCTTGGTGAGCCAGCGAGAATGTACAATTTTCCCTGGTTTGATGTTACCCAGATCCACCGAAACCACGTCGCTAGAAATTGCATGGGCAATGTCGTATAAGTATAAGTACTTCGAAGTAAAATAAAGTAGTCAAATAATTAAAAACCTTAGACAATTATAATAAATAAGTGATAGCAATTACTTACCGGAAAAATTTCACAAGTTTCGATTTGATTGGTCAGTTTTCCGATTGCCGATCTTCGTCCAGTGCTGGCTGATTTTTCCAAAGCTTGAAACAAATGCCGAAACGGAATCGTTAAAGTGTAGAAGGAAAACGAACCAATGCAATGGTCTTTTTAACAGCAATTCAAATCATCGTGTAATTCCACCGTGTGGCCCAGTGTTTGTTGGCTCACCATCAGTGCATATACCAATTAATGCATCCAGTGATATATTTTTATCGTTGAAAAAATCATTTAATTTGGTTGTTTTGTATTCAGCCGTTTCATGTTCCAGTCTTACGTAATCAATTAATTGAGAACTCGGTTCTCTCAAAATAACAAGATGCGGTTCTTTTACCATCCTAGTATGATACTCCCCATCAATTTTATCTCTCGTTATATATATATATGTATGTATGTATATATAGTGACATATATATATATATATATATATATATATATATATATGTATGTATGTATATATAGTGACATATATATATATATATATATATATATGTATGTATGTATATATAGTGACATATATATATATATATATATATATATATATATGTATGTATGTATATATAGTGACATATATATATATATATATATATATATATATGTATGTATGTATATATAGTGACATATATATATATATATATATATATATGTATGTATGTATATATAGTGACATATATATATATATATATATATATATATGTATGTCTGTATGTATATATAGTGACATATATACATATACATATATATATATATATATATATATATATATATATATATATATATATATGTATGTATATCTAGTGACATATATATATATATGTATGTATATATAGTGACATATATATATATATATGTATGTATATATAGTGACATATATATATATATATGTATGTATATATAGTGACATATATATATATGTATGTATATATAGTGACATATATATATATATGTATGTATATATAGTGACATATATATATATGTATGTATATATAGTGACATATATATATATATATATATATATATGTATGTATATATAGTGACATATATATATATATATATATGTATGTATATATAGTGACATATATATATATATATATATATGTATGTATATATAGTGACATATATATATATATGTATGTATATATAGTGACATATATATATATATATATATGTATGTATATATAGTGACATATATATATATATATATATATGTATGTATATATAGTGACATATATATATATATATATATATATGTATGTATATATAGTGACATATATATATATATATATATGTATGTATATATAGTGACATATATATATATATATATATATGTATGTATATATAGTGACATATATATATATATATATATATATATATATATGTATGTATATATAGTGACATATATATATATATATGTATGTATATATAGTGACATATATATATATATATGTATGTATATATAGTGACATATATATATATATATATATATGTATGTATATATAGTGACATATATATGTATATGTATATATAGTGACATATATATATATATATGTATGTATATATAGTGACATATATATATATATATGTATGTATATATAGTGACATATATATATATATATATATATGTATGTATATATAGTGACATATATATGTATATATATGTATGTATATATAGTGACATATATATATATATATGTATGTATATATAGTGACATATATATATATATATGTATGTATATATAGTGACATATATATATATATATATATATATATGTATGTATATATAGTGACATATATATATATATATATGTATGTATATATAGTGACATATATATATATGTATGTATATATAGTGACATATATATATGTATGTATATATAGTGACATATATATATATGTGTATGTATATATAGTGACATATATATATATATATATATATGTATGTATATATAGTGACATATATATATATATATATATATATATATATATATATATATATATATGTATGTATATATAGTGACATATATATATATATATATGTATGTATATATAGTGACATATATATATATATATATGTATGTATATATAGTGACATATATATATATATATATATATATATATGTATGTATATATAGTGACATATATATATATATATATATATATATGTATGTATATATAGTGACATATATATGTATATATATATATATATATATATATATATATATATATATATACAATTTATTTTATTTTTTTATTATTAAAGAAGGGGCTTAAGAACTGACAATTTTCTTATTTTATACCAGCTTAATTACGTTAAAAGGTGGCGTGATTATTGTTATTGCCAAATAATCGGTTTATTGACCTGCTAATTATTGATGCAATATCAACGATTTATTACAGAAGCTGATCTTGCAATTTTACAATTATAAACTTAAAATTATTTATAGGGTTCGTTAACTCTTCCCCCCTTAAATCGATTGTCCTCAATCGGTATTACTATTTTAATGTTGAAATTTGGAGAAATGGTCCGCTTTTTGTATTTGGAACATATTCTGTGGTTAATTTTGGTTCAGGTGAAAAATATAATTTTTTTCTGAACTTACTGATATTAACAAGAATGAATATTATAATGATAATGGAAAATACAATCGATATATCTGAACTTAAGCTAATTACATGCATTTCTTTACTCTTATGAACTATCTCCTTAATATTATCTTCATATTTCATTTGCTTCAAATACAAATTTTAAATTTTCAGATCCAATTTCATATTTTTATTTTCTTTAATTTTTGTCATTAAGTTGGGTAAAACTAATGTTTCATGCATTTTTAGAATAACATTTGTATAATTCTTATTTAATACAATAATCTTACAATTTTCAAACTTTATTAGGAATGTACCTTTTTGTTTTATTTCAAATTTACCGCAATCATGGGTTATATTTCCTTCAAAATTTTTAAACAATTCCACTACTTCAGGTTTTTCTGAAATTTCCAGGTTGCATTGCGCTTCCTTAAACTGTAAAATATTTTTAATACATTCATTGTCCAAGGCGATTAGATTTCTTTTTAAATCGTCTTTCACATGAATTTCGTAAATTCAATCGAAACCATCAACTAGTATTTCCGATGTACTCAAAACAATGGATTTATTTAAAATATTTGGCAAAGGCTCGAATTTTATTTTGGTTAGTGCCTTTGTGGAAAATTGGGGAATAAGGAGTGTCAAGATTATGTTATTATCCTGAAAAAGTACTACAACTTTCGTTTTCGTATAACTGTCATAGTCGTTGATCAAATTAACTTCTTTTTGTGTCAAAATATCGGTGGGGATAACACCCAGTTTACAGGAAAAAATAATTTGTCCTACGTCATTTATATGGTCATTCAAGAGTGATATGTCATTGTTCATACTGTACGCCTGTTCAATAAATTGAACTTCGTCCTCCAATGTCTTGATTCGATTCTCCGTCATCCTTTTAAACTCATTAATGTATCTACTGACCGAAGTTTGTTGATTGTTTATATGCTCCGTAATATTTCTGATTTGTTCAGCCATGAAGTTATTTATATGCGTCAAATTGCTTAGTCCTGTATATGTAATTCTCTCGTTGCTATGTATTTCGTTTATGGCGTTTCGTATTTCCTGTTCATCGTCGCTGTCCATAGAACCCGCAACGTATTTTAGTCCTTTCCCTAAAATGTTTAATAGTCCTCGTTTTGTTTTAGAGTGAATGTGTAAGTTATTTATTCTTGCATTAAGTAAAATAAAATTTTTGTTTTCTGTGTCCAGGAGTCGTTTGTCCTCAAATGAAATTGCTGTTAGTGACTTAATATTGTGGGAAATAATGGAGGTTGTCTCTTCGTATGCAGTCAAGTTGATGAAGTGAAGAATTTTGTTGTAGTGACTGATTATTTTCAGTTCTCCTGTCTTAAATGATATATAACCATTGTTGTTGGTTAGGTCTTGTATGTCGAGATGCTGAGCAGTAACTGCCAGTATCCATGTCAAAAATGTGAATATTATCATCTTCTGTCCTTAATCCTTCTTCGTGGTGGCTGGATTCTTCAATTCTGTCTTCCTCTTCTCTTTTTGATTTTTCTTTCTCAAGGCTTTTTTCTTTAACAGGATTCCAAAAAAATTGTTGATATGTCACAGATTTTCTGGTTTTTTCTTTCTTTAATATTTCACAGATTTTATAGTTTTTTTTCTTTCTTTCTTAACAAAGTTCCAAAATTTCTTTGATATTTCACAGTTTTTTTCTTTCTTTCTTAATAAAGTTCGAAAATTTCTTTAATATTTCACAGTTTTATAGTTTTTTCCTTTTCACTTTCACTGCTTTTTTTTCCATATCCTTTACGGATTTTTTTTGTTATATCCTTTACGGATTTTTTTGTTATATCCTTTACGGATTTTTTTTGTTATATCCTTTACGGATTTTTTTTGTTATATCATTTACGGATTTTTTATATATTTTTTTCTTTAGGTCCTTCCGAAAGGCTGGCACATGATACCACCCATTTACTTGCGTTACTAAGGAGCCTATTCCGAAAAGGAGTCTCGCGAAACTTTCTCGGGCGCCAGTTAAGGATTTGTGCGTTACAAATTCTAAAAAAAAGTGTTATTTTATTTTTTATTATTAAATTTTTGGTCGGACGACCAACTTTATTCAAAAAGTTACAAAACAAGAAGGGGCTTAAGAACTAACAATTTTCTTATTTTATACCAGCTTAATTACGTTAAAAGGTGGCGTGATTATTGTTATTGCCAAATAATCAGTTTATTGACTTGCTAATTATTAATGCAATATCAACGATTTATTACAGAAGCTGATCTTGCAATTTTACAATTATAAACTTAAAATTATTTATAGGGTTCGTTAACTTGCTTGAGTTAACTTATATATAGTGACATATATATATATATATATATATATATATATATATATATATGTATATATATATATATATGTATATATATATATATATATATATATATGTATATATATATATATATATAAGTTAACTCAAGCAAGTTAACGAACCCTATAAATAATTTTAAGTTTATAATTGTAAAATTGCAAGATCAGCTTCTGTAATAAATCGTTGATATTGCATTAATAATTAGCAAGTCAATAAACTGATTATTTGGCAATAACAATAATCACATATACATATATATATATATATATATATATATATATATATATATATATATATATATATATATATATATATATTATATATATATTTAATTCAAAAGAATGTATATATGAATTCCATTAAATACTGAAGTCATATATATATATATATATAATTAAACATTAAAAATATGACAATTAAATGCTGAAGTCATATATTTTTTTAATTCCGCAAATAAATGTTTAAGACAGGCAGTTATTAAAAACAATATGTAAAAAAATAACTTATCTTGATTTTTATTTTCTTTTTCTATTCAAATTCTCTCAACCATTTATCTAAAACTTTCCCATATAAATCAGTGACAACATTACAAAGCAAATTATAAATGGTACTAAATAACCGCAAAAATATAAGTGGAGCCATTATTTTTGGCCTCTAACTGTTATATGTATGTGTGCACGTAGCATAAAATATTCCCATTTCTTTGAAGGAAAAATGAGGACTCAATGTTCCCAACTAAATTAATTGAAAGTTTTGGACTAATCCTTCCGCGAGTTCGATCGAATGGGCTCGCGAGTTCGAAAAAGGACTCCTTTTTCGAGTTTATTCATATTTTTTTCTAGATGTATATGATTGTGGATTTTCATAAGCTTTCCAAAGGTATATACAAATTTAAAAAATTATATATAGTTTTTTTTTTAATTAAAAAATTTCGGATAATTTTGGATCTGGCCTAAAATTACTGTTCACAGAATAACCCGGAAAAGGTCCATTTTATCCTTTGATAAAATCGCGAAAGGTAATGGCAGGACATACTTTTTGGGAAATGGTATCTATAAATTAAGTATTTTATTTTAGGTGATAACATCAGCAACCTTTTTAGGGCCATCCTAATGTACATATATGTATTGGAAAAAGTAAAATCAAAAGAACAATATTAGTATAAATTGTTTCTATTTTAAATATTGATACCAATTTTAACAGTTTCTCCAAATAACATACTTATTTATTATTATTATTTTTTTTCCTGTTATATAGATTGTAAAATATCAATGATTTTAAATATATATAAATGGATTTCCTTTTAAACGAAACTCACTCCCAAATTAAGATTACACCAATAAATATTAATGAAAGCATTTGAAGTTATTTAGTATATGACTTAATTTTTGTAAATACTGCCAGACATTTTTATTTTAAGTTATCACAACAAATAAACAAGTTTAATTATGAACTAATAATAACTTTGAAAATTTTATTCGGTCAGATTTTATACCCTACACCATTATACCTTTAAGTGTACAAATAGAATCAAAATCATAAACTAAATCGATTTAACGATGTCCGTTTTGTCTGTTCAAAGTATAAATGTTCATCCGTACAGTACGGTTGTAGTGCTTAGAAATGTTAGTACAATACCAATATAAAAATGATATGATGTATATATTCAAATCATCTCGAAAACACCTTAACTCTGTTTAAAATTTTATTTAGATATCTAAAGTTTTACAAGTTACAGAATTGTTAAAATAAAGAAGTTATTAATACAAAATATAAATATAAAATGTAACACAATTATGTTTTATTTAAATATAAAACACAATGAATTTTTTAAGGATCGCTCCAGCACCCAGCACGGCTTTTAGTATAAATCCCTTGTCAATAATTTTAATTCAACATAGTTAATACACAATGGTGTAGGGTATTTTACGGTCGGGATGGTACGACTATAACTTTATGGTTTAATACACGTGCTATATAGCATAGAAAATTGTTTGAAGGGCCAAATTTGGAAATTCGCAGATCGAACGAGGGTCAAAATATATTCAGCCTTATTTACAAGTGTTGTTCACGTGATGATTTTTTTGTCGAAATCAATCGTTTTCATTTAAAGGATTTATGGTTATCGAAAACTACAAAAATACGATTATGTTGAAAATTTTAGTACAATTTTCGGTACCATGAATATCGCAATTCATTGCTAAATCTATCAAAAACTTCGTTAAGGTTTTTAAGCACGAAAAAAATATTATTATTAGATAAAATGGATTTAAACAAAACGTAAGTATCATTTATATTTAAATTTAAATCTTTTGCTGTAATTAATTTCAATCTAATTATTTGTAATATAAAGCTTTAAAAAGGCCAAAATAACAATGTTACATAGCAATAATACCCGAGTTAAAAACTTAAACTAATACATAAAACTATATACAAAGGGGGAAAAAATAATAGAAACGAAATTATTTATTTTAATAACTTTCAATTTCTCAGTAAAGAAGCGTGTGATCCGGTTAAATTTTCTTCCCTTTAATTTAGTCCACTGTATTTCCAGCTTAAGAGATAAAGGTACCTCATTTCCTTGGAAAAAAATAATAGAAACAAATATAGTTATACTAATAGTTTCCAATATTTGGAAACTTACTCCGTACAAAATTACTTTGCAATAACTTAAAATTTATTTTTAAATAATATTTGGTAGAACCAACCATATTTTGTACCACTCCAGCACATCTGGGACCCATAGTTCATAAGTTTGTAGCAAATTCCTGGGGCAAGGAATATCACCATTCCTGGATCATTCTCACTGTTACTGCCTATTTTGTGGGTCGAGAAATATCGAATAATACAGGCCATAGATGCTTTATAAGATTCAGATCAAGTCACTGCGCTGACCACTCCATTATTTTCACTTCAGACGAAGGAGCGAAAATTTCGGTATTGTTATTTCTTCTATTACAAATGGAAGCATTTAGAATGCTATGGTTAGGAAAATATTTAAACATACGAGTAGATGGGAAAGGTAGAAAAGTCGGATAAAGGAAGCTAAACTATTACCAAGAAGCCCATAGTAAGTACCACTTCTATGCAACCTACATCGCAAACACTAAAAAAGTTTTATGGTCCGATGAAACCGAAAAAAAATTTGTTTGGTACAGCCGGCAAAACCTATGTTTGATGTCCCCTGAACTCGTTTCATGACCCAAAGTAAACGAGGAATACGGTCAATCATGGTGGTGGATCTATCATATTATGGGAATGCTCTTTCCCAGTGAAGGTATACGTTTCAAATTGACCATAATAAGCCTATTCTGTACTTTTGGTATTAATTTTATTTAAAATTAAATTACTAAATTGTATTACATTCAGTTAATATTACTGAATAAAATTACCTATATATAATTAATATAAATGCTATTAATATAAAACTATATGTATATTATATTTTACTGAATAATCTAAAGAAACAAAGTGATTCATCTCTTTGGTACCGATTTCCACAATAAAGTATTGTTTAAGTTTAGATGATAACTTACAGATGTGATCTTTTGTGAATCTTTTGTGTGCTGTTTCCAACAAAGATATAAGCATCCTGGGAGTTGCTTATTATAAATTTTACAAAATTCTTCTGTTATTGTCCTTTTTATTGTTCACATTAAATTGCCAGCCAACATTGTCTTGAACGAAAAAAAAAACAAAAATTGTTTTAATTACTCATTAACAAATAAAATCTATTTCTAAGACATTATTCCAAATGACTTAACATTTTTTAATTGTTTACTTTTTACATTATTTTGTTGAAGAACATCTTGTCGAACGCCGGAAGCAGCGTTCAAATCTTGGTCAATTTGTAATATATTTTTAATAAGTATTAAATTTAAATATTTATTATGTAAACACTTAAAAATAGAAAACCTCTTAGTTTCCGTATTTAGAACATTTTTGG
Source organism: Protocalliphora azurea (assembly GCA_932274085.1). NCBI lineage: Eukaryota > Metazoa > Arthropoda > Insecta > Diptera > Calliphoridae > Protocalliphora > Protocalliphora azurea. The sequence continues at coordinate 5,661,942 of OW026524.1, forward strand.
AAAAAATAGTACTTGGTTGGGGCTCTGCATCATGATTGTTTTATCTACATAAATACAAGTTAAATATTATATTTTAAAACATGTTTAAAAAAATAAACATTACTAAACTTACATGTTAAGAAATCCATCAATTGTTCCAAATTTCAGCTTACTGTTGCTCGTTTTCTCCTGTGTGAACATATATGTATATATGTACGTTTTTTAATAATTAAATTTTTAAAAATTAATAATTAAATATTATTGCTATTTTATTGCTTATTATTTGCAAACACTTTTGTTTAAAATGCGACATTCCTTGTTAAACGGGTTATTTTGGGTTATTTTCTTTTACTATATTTCCCATTATAAAATTAATATGATGAATTTAACATAATTAAACGAACTATTTCTTTGATTCAATGTACTTTTTCGTTGAGTAAAGCTTCTTTCTAAAATCAAAGAATTATTACTTTCAATAAACGAATTTTACGCTGAACCACTATTTTTATGTATACTATATTTTAAATACCTTTAACGAATAGTTCCAACGTACTGGTCGTTAAGTGCGTTGTGTATCAATAAATATTTCCTATGAAACAACGAACTCGTACGCTGAATCAAAGAATTCTTGGAAAAAATCAATGAATTTCATTCATCGTCCTTCATTCGTTGAAATTACAATTTTTCAGTGTAAATGATTCCATTTCAGATATGAAAAATGCCAATAAAACGGGAATTTATGCAGGACAATAACCTTAAGCTCCATTCCATCTTGTGAAGAACTCCTTCGTGTGGAATAAAGTGAAGATGATGTAATTGTCAACGCAGTGACTTGATCTGAATCGTACAAAGCATCTATGGCCTGTATTATTCGGTATTTTACGACCCACAAAATAAGCAGTAATAATCCAGGAAGGGTGATATACCATACCCCAGAAATTTCTTACAAACGTATGAACTTTATGGGTGCCAAATATATTGGAGTGGTACAAAATGATGCTTAAAGAAGGGAAGGAATTGAAATTGGAAACTCAAGAACCCTTCTTTACTGTTAATTTAAAACACGCTTCTTTACTGAGAAATAGAAAGTTATAATTTCGTTTCTAAAAGTAATAAATAAAGGTGCAATCAGCAGCATAAAAATAAAACGAAACAAAATCAAAATTAGAGTCAAATGTGTTAGATATCCTCCGAATGAGTTTTAAACGGAAAACGTTATTTGATTGGGAGAAAATACGCAGAAAATACGGTAACCGATTCCACTATCGCGCAATTCTCGCCAAAATGATTTTTCAAAAAGATAGATGAGAATAGTGTTAATTATTGAATTTTAATTAATTTTAGAATTAAAATTATCAATGCTAAACAATTTTAGAAGATGGTGGAGCTGTTAGAACTAAATCCGAATCTAGCATCAGGATTCCGTGGTGGTATTAACAAAGTAATGACCTAATTCTATAACTCAAACACTCGTTCTGTTAACGTTGATAACATGAATTTTCAAAAAAACGAAAGTTTGCTTTTAACATAAATTAGTTTATTATAACAGAAATTCATATTTTAAAACCAATGTTTCTCACATTGTTTCTAACATTGTCAATTTCAACGATAGCTATTGTGAAGATGATAATTTTATTGAATATCTCCCATATAAATCCTTCTTCATAAAACACTTTATCGTGTATAAATCCTATACCAAAATTAGTATGCAGATAATATTTAACACAAATAAGTAGTATATAAGTAGAAATCACAGTGTTAAATTTCATGAGGATTGGCGCATAATAAAGTGCATAAATCCCATATAAATGTTAGCATCAACATACATAAGTATGTTTTGTAGAAATATAGAAACACAATTAGCCCAGACACATACTCGAATTTTTATGCACATACACAGTGGTGTAAGGTATCATATAGCCGAGGTTGACCGACTATATACATATTTTTGCTTAAAGTATAGCAAAATTAATGAAATTTTGGGAAGCAAATGGTGTTCTTTATGCACGAATGTATAAAATCAATGAATATTATCTACACGAAATTATAATTAACGGTTACAAAAGATGTAATTTTGCAAAATTGTGAAAAAATTTTACTAGATTTAAGAAATTTATGAATGTTTTACTCCTATTCCAGGAATACATTTTGTGATATTCGTCTGGCTCTACTTCTTATCAAAAAAGTTTCTGAGACGATTGGTATACTTTAAGGTTGATGTTAATAATATTGTTTGTTTGTTTTGCGTTACAAACATCAGCATAAACTCATATACTCGAACCTATGGTGGTGTACGGATTCCCAAATGGGGGTCTGTAATAACTTATCAAAGAGAGGAATAAGAGATCGAAGCCGATCAAAGAACCAGCTGAGGTAATAAAATATCTAATAGTAACTAAATTCTTGCGTATATTGTATAGTACTCGTGAGTGTTTCCCGAGGAATAGAAGCCAGATTGAGAAGTTTTAGTTTATTGTTATTAATATTTTACTTCTAAGATAAGCGATGCGGAAAGCCATTATATTTTGGTGCTTTAGTTGAAACAACTTGTCGTGTGTGGTTTAGACGATTTAAAAGAGACGATTTCGATGGGCAAAAAAGTTTGAAAATAAAGAATTGAAGGTTTTGCTGGCTCATGAGTCATGCCAAATGTTAACATAATAATTGGGAGTAGATCAGGCAACATATACCGATATATTTTCTTGGATCTTGCAAACATTTTTATACTCATTTTGCATTTGTATTATTAAAGAATTCAAACATGTCTGGGAGTCCGCGGGATAATGAAAAAATCCTGAAAGAGTCCGCGTGTAGAGTATAATAATTTAGTAAATCCTAATTTTCGGTCAATTGTAAATGATTGGCAAAAACGAACGACTTCTGAAAATACAAAAGGCAGTGCCAATTCAAGTCACATTGGCAAGGAATAACAATAGAACTTATTGGAAAAGTGCATTTTATATTCGCGGTGTTATGTATGTACGTCCAAAGGACACCAGGTCCGAACACATTGTCATTATCATTGTGCAGGAGAATCATCGCCATACCCAAAAACAGATTTTTATGGGAGTTAATATGGATATGATCGACATGAAACTCCAGGAATCATAGAGAGAGTACACAATGGATATTAAACGGTTATTTTATTAATGTTAAACGTAACGAATGATACAGAATGTTTCATGCATATGTAACGCGAATTGTTCATCGAGGTTATTTGATTTCATTTGCCGTTTATTATGTGGTTTTCGGAAGTCGCTTCTTTTTCTAATTGTTTCGCGAACTGATCCTGTGTTGCTCAATATTAAATTGTCCTCGATATTTAGTATCGGTAAATAAATAATAAAATTTAATAAAATTAAAAGCATTTATTTGTTTTAATTTTTTTATTATTATTTTTTTTTAATAAAATATTTTATAAATATTTGAGTTAATAAAAATGACAATTGTCATTCAATTTAAATGTTGATATTGTTGCATTTAAATAATTAAGTTTTTTTAGAATGTAGCTTTCTTAGAATCAACTCTGAGTACTAAAAAATTTTAAAAATGACATAACATATTTTATTAATGTTAAACGTAACGAATGATACAGAATACCAAAAATTACTGTTAACGTTTTCGTTTCTGTTCATTAACAGAACAAACAAAAAGTTATAGAATATAGAAACAATAAAAAAATGCTTTCAATGGATTTTAATATTTTATTTATTCACGGATACCAAATATCGAGGTCAATTTAATATTGAGCAAAAATATAAATATAAAAATATTGTTCTAATGTAAAGTCGAAATTTTTTAGGAAACTAAAACTAGTGTTGAATATATACATGTACAATATCTTGTAAAAGCATTAATATTTGTTTCATTTTTAACATAATTTGGGTGTTGATTAAATAATTGCAGTCCTTTGTACAACAAATATCTTTTCATTTTGTTAGTTGCTAATATTTGTTTCATTTTTGACATAATTTGGGTGTTGATTAAATAATTGCAGTCCTTTATACAACAAATATTTTTTCATTTTGTTAGTTGCTACTGTTTGTATTCGAAACCATTTCCATTCCTCAAGTTACATGGCTGGCTTTTATTCACATATGATTTCTTGAGTCAAGTATTATCTTCATTTTGAAGATACGGATACATGTGTTAAGCTGGAGCCTTTGTCTGATACTTATCTATTTCAATGTTTCAAGCATACTGTTACGAAATTGTACTTGAATTCAAATATAACGGTATTAACGGCTAGTTTAAAGTTAAATAATGCTTTTCAATCTTTAAATTTATGTTAACAGCAGTTAACATATTTGTACAAATTATTAACAAACAACATTGAATACAAAGCTTTGGTTTATCCGTTAAGATCATTGCAGAAATAATGCTTTAGAGAAGCATCTAGATGGTAATGCAGTGTACATAAATTAGCCGTGAGAAGACCATTGAGTGAGTCTAATTTGAAGCATCGTTAAGTAAAGACAAATTAACTGCCTTGAAGTTGGCTGTATATTCTTGTACATTATTAAAGTGTGCTGCATAAAGTGTGTAATTTAAGTGTGTGTGTGTATTAGAACACATAGTGACTATTTAAACTGTTGTTGTTGTACATTTTAAATAAAATAAAGAGTTGTTACAACTTTTAAACTACTAAACTGCTTTTATTTGCAATCAGAAGTATCCGGTTTATTTAAAGTCACAATTTTTAAAAGGTAAAAACGTAACAATATATTGTATCGAAGTATATATACAACATTTTAAAATCGATCGCATAGCTTTATTTTGTAGTTTTTGTAACATTTCTGTTTGTATATTTGTGCAGCAAGTGTATAGTGAGGTTGACCCGAATTCAAAATGTGGTTTAATTATTGTATTATATATATTTATTGCAGTGATTGTTGATATTTTGTCTCTAATCCTTCTAAAAAAGCCTATCTTTTTTCCGATTTTTTACAAGTGTATTCTATATGATCATTAAAATTCATGTTTTTGTTGATTTTAAACCCTAAATAATTAATTTTGTTTACTTTTTTTATAATTTTGTTATTAGTTTTAAATTTTAATTTGGTATTTATATTTATTTCCATAATTTTTGTCTTATTTTCGTTCAGTTTAAGTTTATTCATTTTTAACCAATTATTTATATTTCCCATATCTTATACTAAGTTTTCCAGTCACTGCTCATCTGTATCCGCTATATTAAATGTTGGGGTATTGTCTGCATATAGTACTTTCTATCTATTACAGTTGTTATATCATTTACATAAATTATAAATAGCAAAGCTCCAAGAATTGATCCTTGTGGTACTACATATTTTTTTTAATTCACATTAGTTATTTGTTTTCTGTTTGTTAGATATGATTCAAGCCAATTTATTATCTTGTATTCCGTAGTAGCATAATTTTTGTAATAATATTTTTCTGTCTATTGCACAGTGGGGCAGAATCGGAGTGTACAATGTTAAGTTTGGAAGGGGGGCACAACAAACCCCTCAGGGGCGGATCTAAGGGTGCTCAAAGTTAGGTACCTCTGACATAAAAATTTTTAAATACTTGCTAAATTTTTGTTTCTCGTCCGATTTCAAATATTTTTTTATATTGTTGTAGGCCCTGATAAGACCTATAAAAGACATGCCTACATGTCCTATTTCTCTTAGTTTTCGAGTTATTTGCGTTTGAAATTTTAAGCACCATAATTTTGCATTATCTTGGTTCAGTTTTTTTCATATATATCCTAGTATTTCCGACCGCTTTTATTAGTTTTTTTCCTAACTAGTTGAAGAACAAAATTATCTATTGAATAAAAAAATTTGAAGTTGATATCTTTACCGATTCCAAAAAGAAACGATTTTGAAAATTGCAAAAAAGACGACTTTTTGTGTTTTTTTAGCCGAAAAAGTATCTACAATCTTTTTTTATCTAAAATAAAATTTTCTTCAGCAACATATAATAATTTTGCGCATTTCTGAAAGGTAACTTCACAGAGGAATATATTTTAAGAATCTTCAATATGTTGTTAAAAGTTCTAAATAAAAATTTGCGGAACTTCGGAAAAATGTGGATTCTATAGCGAAAAATTTAAAAAATCCCATTTTTGGGAATTTTCATTAGTTTTTTGGGAATTCAGGAAAACCCTACCCCTGATTGAAATTTGGTTAAGGCGCTTTTATTTGTATTAATAAGATCCACATTTGCAAAATTCATTAAGATATCTTTATAAACAAATATGTTATTACAATTAAAAAATTTGTATTTTCTCCAAAAACCCCAAATTGGGCTTTTTGTTTGGTTTATTTCTAAATAGCGAAAGAAATTTTAAAAATATGTATTCCAAATTAAGCTTATTTTAATAATAAAATTAAGCTTATTTTAATAATATCTATACACAAAATATTTTTATAAAAATAATTAATAAATATTTTTTATTTTTAATAGGGTTGCCACATTTCCAAAATTTAAGTAAATCTTTATCATTTTCTAAGCATTCATATATTTCTATTAATGAATTTAAAATAACAAAACAAACAAAAAATGTCTATTTTAACTTAATCAGTATTATTATTTTTGGTATTTATCATCTTCCTTAATAAATATTCTCTTTCTAATAAGATTTTTTATTACTTATTTACATTAAATTTATGCAGACAATTTTTCCAATATTTTAAACTAATACTACTTATTTTCTATAAAATAATCTGTTGTATCTGTATACATATCTAAAAGATAATAAAGGTCCTTCAAGTCTTCAGTATTTTGAGTTGATAAAGGTTCATAATAAATCCAACGTTTTCTCATTGATGATAGTACAGGGTCTGACGACAACAATATGCTATTAAAAATATCCCCGTTTTGTGACGTTCTGGAGCATTTCCTGGAGCTGAATAATTGAATGTGCTTAAAATCTCTGTTTCTTGCTTCTTGAGCCTCTTCTGTAAGCTCTCGAAGTGGAAGAATATTTCGTCCAATTATAATTTCGCCATGGCACAATATTTTATGTACTGTTGGTGTCATTTCTTTTAATGGATATAGAGAAACAAGTAGTTTAGATATTTCTGTTGCATATTCTTTAAATCGAGCATAGTTAATTTTGTGCTTACTATTAATTGCCATTAATAGTATGTTAGTCCCTTCAAGTAACTCTTTATTAATACCAGTTATTTTTGATGTAGCTTCGAAATTTTCGAAAAACCTTCTTGCTGTGTTTCCATCATTTGTATTACCACCAGTCGGCAGAGGTTTGTCGATGTTTAATCCCGACTCTTCTCTGAATTCATCTTGGAATCTACTTTTCTAGGATATTCTAAGTGTTTTTAAATCCTCGTTGTTTCTGGTAGGTTTTGTTAAATTTTCTGGCACACTTCTATACTTTAAATCATATGCTATGTGCAGAAAATGCTCCATGAACCGTATTCTGGCATGAAGTGGAGATATTCCGAAAGACAGAAATTCTTCATTAATACTCCTTGCTTTACCAATATACGAAAATTGTGATTTCGTCTCATCATATAGTGAGCATTTCTAAAAAGAAGATGTTTCCGTAATGGCATTACTAATCTTTCCATCAATCATTGTTGGACTAAGTTGAAATGATATGTCGAATGTGTATTGGTTTATGGTTATTGAAAGAGGTTGTAAATCATTTATTTCATCTTTAATATCACTAAATCCTTTGTTGATGTCTTCGACTCCCTTGTGTATTCGAACCAAATAGGTCTGTAAAAATGTTTTGATCCTGGAGTGGAGTTAATCTATATATCTTCAAATGAGTTTTTACACTTTGATGAAGATTACTTTAAGGAATAAGATCCATTCTTAATGGCACCAAAGATGCTATAAATACGCCTTTATAATCCGCCATTTTCTTACTTCCCCACTTACAGAGTAATACAACGTGGCTGTTATTTACTTTTTCCAACTGATCTGCAGAAAAATCTGCAACTATACTGGCAGCTGTATTCTCAAGCAAAGAAAATAGCTCTACACATGCTTCCTTTTCGGTAACACTTTCGGCAATCCGTATAAGACGTTTTGGTGATGCAGTTGGCAGTATTTCGGCAATATTAATTGCACTCTTAGGTTGCTTCTCTTTTTTTAACATTTCTTTGAATGTATCAGAAACTTCTTCATTCGGAATTATGGAAAGCTTATGGGCCAGTCTTTTCTTCTTAGACATTTCGCCAAATCATCATGTGTCTTGCAGGGTGCTCCACGCCGATATTTCTATATCAGTATCCATCCAATCGGAATGCTTACTTTTTAATCTGTTAGTACGCTGATTCAAGGACTTCATTTTTACGTCATACAACTTTAAAAATCTGTCTATCTGAGATTTACCAATGACGTCGACTTTTCCATGATATGTAGTTTTTATGAATTCCACTATAGCTTCTGAACGATTAAGATCATTTTTAGATAAACTCCACAGAACACAACACAATTGTTCATGTGTGAATTTTCTGTGAATTTTCATCAGGTAAAATATCTGAAAGAGTCAATTTTGGAGAGTACCTATACCGAATTCATTAATATTATATGTTGCTGTTAGGTATCACCGGAAAGGATATTACATGTGCATTGTCACTAGCTCATAAAAATATAGATTTTTAACCATCAGTAATAGATAAATGCTGCAGCTAGGTATCACCGGAAGGGATACCTATACATTGCCACTAGATCATAAATATAGAAATTTTTAACCATCACCAATAGATAAATACATTTGTTAAATTTAGGTAAACACCATAAATGTAAACTAATAAAATACTTATTGATTAAGTTAAAATAGACATTTTTTGTTTGTTTTGCTATTTTAAATTCATTAATAGAAATATATGAATGCTTAGAAAATGTGGCAAGCCTATTAAAAATAAAAAATATTTATTAATTATTTTTATAAAAATATTTTGTGTGTAGATATTATTAAAAGTATACAGAAATATTCATAATTTTCTAAGTAATTATTCACGCAAAACTAAAGGCAAAATTTTGGAAGTTTGTAAAAATATAGTCATATATACAATAAATTGGAAATATAAAAGATTAAAGCGCATATTTCTGAAATGAGGCATGATATTGACTTGAGTCTTTTTGCAAGAGATCGGAAATTATATATGCTAAAGGATAAGCTTAAATTGGAATACATATTTTTAAAATTTCTTTCGCTATTCAGAACTAAACCAAACAAAAGGCCCAATTTGGGGTTTTTGGAGAAAATACAATTTTTTTAATTGTAATAACATATTTGTTTATAAAGATATCTTAATGAATTTTGCAAATGTCGATCTTATTAATGTAAATAAAAACGCGTTAACCAAATTTCAATCAGGGGTAGGGTTTTCCTGAATTTCCAAAAAAACTAATGAAAATTCACAAAAATGGAATTTTTTAAATTTTTGGCTATAGAATCCACATTTTCCGAAGTCCCGTAGATTTTGATTTAAAACTTTTAACAACATATTGAAGATTTTTAAAATATATTTCGCTTGTCGATTCGATTCCAATTTTCGAATTCAAAATCGTTTAATTTTGGACTCGGTAAAGATATCGACTTCAATTTTTTTTGTTCAATAAATAATTTTGTTCTTTAACTAGTTAAGAAAAAAGCTAATCAAATCGGTCGGAAATACTGGGATATATACGAAAAAAACTGGACCAAGAACATGCAAAATTATGGTGCTTTAAAATTCAAACGCAAATAAGTTGAAAACTATAAGAGATAAATAGGACATGTAGGCATGTCTTTTATAGGTCTTATCAGGGCCTTCAACAATATAAAAAATATTTGAAATCGGACGAGAAACAAAAATTTGGCAAGTGATTAAAATTTTTTTATGTCAGAGGTACCTAACTTTGAGCCCCTGAGGTGTTTGTTGTGCCCCCTTCTAAACTCAACATTGTACACTCCTCTGCTACGCCTGTACTGTACATGAAAATCCAACTAGCCGATCAGAAGTTACAAATTTATTTCCAAAAAATTTCGATTCTGCCCCACTGTGCAATCTATATTAAAATCACCAGCAGTAATTATATCTGTATTTCTTTCACTTATTTCTTTTACGATTGCTTCAAATACTTCATAAAATTCTGCTTCTTGACTACTTGGTGATCGGTAAACGGCTGCTATTATAATTGATGAATTGTTGTATTTAACATTATATGCACTTATCCAATATTTGAAATCACACACTTTTTCGATTAATATGCCAGACCTTATTAACATATGGAATTTGATGGAGTTGAAAATTGACAATATTCTTCTAATAGTATTTCAGATTCATCAAATCTTTTAGTCAAATGTGTCTCCGATAATATTATGAACTTTGACTTATTAATATTAGCAATTGATGCCAGTCATTATTTGTATTTATTGTAAATAAATTTGCGCTAAATAAATAATAATAATAATATTAATAATAATAATAATAATAATAATAATAATAATAATAATAATAATAATTAATAGTTAAATCCTTCTCATTTAAAGCAACGTAATATTTGTGTACCATCAAAAACTCGACATTTCTCCCAACCGATATATAATCTTTGAGCCGAAATTACTATTGTATATTATACATTATCAAGCATTAAATATTGATCTGTTATTTCTCCTCGTTTCATATACTTTTATTATTTCTAGTGTACTATCACTTAGAATCTGATTTTTCAATAATATCGTTATCTCGATATTTAAATGTCATGTCCGTTACAATTATTGATAATTCAATCTTATTTGGAACTTTAATTTCGTACCCTTCACTCATTTCACTTTCAATTGCACTTTTTATTTTCTCTCTCTCATCAACATTCTCACTTTGTATGATTAGTTCCGTTTTTTTAATTTCAATGTTTATTATTGTAAAGTTTTTTTTGTTTAAATCTTCTTTTATTTTTCAATTCGTTGTTTGTCTTTCGTTTTTATTATTAATGGCACTTGATTTTTTAATTCTGGCATATTCTTTTTCAATGCATCTGAAAACGACATCTTACTCTGATTGTCTTTTGTTTCTTTTATCACTTTTTTTATTTCATTACTTATCTTCTCATTTTTTTGCTCTATGTTGCACATTTCTTTATTTTTGCTTTCATAGTCTTTAACATTTCCAAATAATTTTTTTATTTCATTAAAGTTTTTGTATCATATAACCGTTTTGCAAATGCATATTTGGTAAATTTCGTTGATCTATTGAAGTAGCTAGCACGCAACTAGTTTCCAGCTTCTGTCTCGTCGGCAATCGGGGATTTTCGATGCTATTTCAAATAGACATCAAGTAGACATGCACAGTAATATTATTTTATTTTGTGCGTGCTATATTTAAATGAGAGAAAAATAGAGGAAGAGAGCAAGAGATAGAAATAGGGGCAAAGAGAACACTAGCAGACACAGGAAAAAAAAACGGAAACGGATGTTTAGACTGTTGAACGACTGTGTATAGATGGTAACACTGTAGAATTCCCTTCCAACCATGATCATTCTAAGGAAAAGCAAAAATAATATTTGCAAAAGCCAATTTTTAAAATTTAATTTTTGAAAGAAAAAATAAAAATATACAATAAATAAATATCTGGTTCAAATGAGGATCGAACTCGAGTTCATAAAAAAATAATAAAAAAATGTTTATTTTTTTTAATACATAAAACATAAAAATTTGTAAAATAAAAAACAGGTTCAAGGGGTTAAAAATAATTAAAAATAAAAAAAATCAAAAAATAATAATTAAAAAAATATATATTTAATGGAAAAATATGAAAAAGATAAAAAAATGTTTTTCCCCAAGAAAATAAACAAATAAAAATAAAAAAATATTCGCTGGGGCACGCGGAACGGTAGGTAATCGGTTACAGCACTAGACCATTATAATTATCAACTGCAATAGGGTTAATAAATTAATTAAACTCTAAAGTAATAACATAAATTACTTCTTGTCAATTGCAACGTTAAAATTACAAAACAAGAAAAAAAAATATGTGAATATAACTGACTTTCTTCTTTGTTTTCTTTTACCATAAAATTTAATTTAAATATATTATTATTAAATTTAATTAATTTACCCTTATTTTAATGCATATTCGCCACAAAGTTTTTTTTGTTTTTATATTGATTTTTGAAATTACATTTTAGTTTTCTTGTAATGAATCGCGAAAAAAATGAAAAATTAAATAATTAAAAATTTAAATTAATAAAAAGATATAGTGAACAAAAAGTGATTTAAGAACAAAATATATGTAATGATTTTAATTTATTCAAATTTTATGAAAAATAAAAAAAATTAAACAGTGTTTCTTTTGTGTTTCATTTGTTCTTTTTTCAGATTTTTGTTTGTTCTTTTAATTTTTTTTTGTGTTTTTATACAGATTTTTATTTGAGTGATATTTTTATGTTTAAAAATAAACTTTTTAATAAACTTCTATTTCTAATTTCTAATCTATCCAATTTTTTCCAGAAAATGGACAATGTTTTGTGCGAATTTTTGATTTTCAAATTTTCGTGGCACTTTTACACTTCCACTTTTTTCTTTTGGAAATTACTCACCCGAAGATAGTTTCTGTGAGGAGTTTGTTCTGGTGTTTCTTCCGTGAAGGTTTCTGTTGAACGACGTTCAGGCACCCATGAATCCTTCCTAGTTTGGATTTTTAAGGCTGGCGTGTTTATGCTCAGGGTTGCCCGTTCCCGTGAAAAATATATAGTTTTTGGTGAAGAAAAAGAATTGTGATTTTGTAGATAAAAGTTTTTTTAATTTTTTTTTTAATTTTTTTGTTAATTTGTTTTTGTTAATTTTTATATATGTGTGTGTGGTTTTTGCTTCTTGTTTGTTACCTTTTTGTTATTATGCAAAGCTATCGTTCGCTGATCTCTCTTATAAAACTATATATATTTTTTTTACACTGCCGAAATAAATTGGATATTAATAGAAATGTTTAGTTTTTGTAAAATAATATATATAAAATGGGGAGTGCGCTCAGGATATTAAAAAAAAAAATAAAATAAATTAAAAACTTACTATTAATTTTTTTCCGGACAGAGTAACGACGTTTAAAATAAACTTGATGACAGCTATCAGCGAAAAAGGAATGATTTAGTGTAATGGCCGCTTTTTAAACCATAGTTTTTATGGAAACATTTGGAAAATTTCAGTTTTTTCAGCATAATACGAACGCACACATAATAAAATTTACAAATATCAAAATCTTGATCGAAAATATCGTCCTTTTATGTTTTTGACATTTGAACTTCATTACCATAAAAACAGGGTGTCTTTACGATCAAATGTCAATATGAAAATTTGAACGAAAAACCGTTAAATTCAAAAATAACTCCTCTCACGGTGGTGAATAAGAATAAATGAAATTGAAAAAGGTAAAACAATAAAAAGTATTAAAAAAATGTTTTTTGAGCTACTAGCGCCCCTACATAACCCCCCAACCAAAATCAGAATTGGGAGCTAAAGCAGCACAAAGTGATACCGCTTGTAGCGAGATTGCAAAAGAAAACAAAATTAAACCAAAAGAAGTGGAAATATCTGGAGTTATTGACGTATGTCCTTAGCATGATATATACCAATAGAACGACCATTTAAGTCTTCTAGCTCATAGTAAAAATTTCCGGTTTTCGCTCTTTTTCGAGCCTTGAGAAAAGGTGGAGAAAGTTTTGCATTATAGCCTTTCTCGAAATTGCTCTGACTGAAGTTCCTTCTGGAAACTTCTTGCCCTACAATGTAATTCACTTCACGGGATCGCAGATTATAAGATCTTTCGTTTCGTCCATTTTGTTGACTCATTTTCCTGATGGTTCTATCTCGTACAATATTCAAGGTATCCTTGCGATTGAATTTTACGTCCCTATCGTCAATCATTTCAAGTTTTCGGAGAAGTGCATAAGTATTACCGTTGGTATTCATATGCTGTCCGAACGCCATGTAATAGGGTGAAGTACCTATGGAAGTATGCATAGATGATCGTAAAGAACAACTAATGCTACTGAGGTACTCATCCCAATTACTTTGATCGTGTTTGATATATGCACTCAACTGATAGCACTGACCGATTGACATGTTCTGAGGCTTTGCTTGGGGCGAGTGTACCGCGGTATAAACGTGATTTATCCCGTAATTAGATAAAAGTTTGTTAAATTGTGACGATTTAAATTGTGAACAGTTATCGGAGACGACAGTTTCATTCGTACCAAAATGAAAATGAAAGATATCTTCTTCTATATATTTTACCACAACGTCTACTGTAAACTTTTTCATGGCTTTCAGGAAACAAAATTTAGAGAAATGATCCAAAATGATAAAAATACCGACGTTACCGGATTTAGAAAATCTACGTAAAGTTTTTGGGAAAACCTAGAAGTTTTCGGAGTTTTCCCCATTGGTGGACGCATAACGAAGTTAGGATGTTTAGTTCCCTTAAAAACGTCGAAAGTGTTGATGTACGATCTAACGTCGTTGACTAAATTAGGCCAAAAGCAAAATCTACAAATACGTTCCCTAACCATATCTTTGGATATCCAAACTTTCCAAGCAAGATCGTCCTGAATCTGTTCACCAGAACAATGTTCAGTCCGTCTGTACAATTATCCGTCCACAATTTTAAGGTCTGAAGTTTTATCAAGATTTTCCCTAACTCTGTCCAACAGTTGAGTGTAGTAAGTACTTTTGAATTTCTCGGATTGTAAATCCACGAAGACCAGACCCAGAGTCATCTAAAACAGACAAATTTAACTCGGACAATTCCTCAGTGTTGGTACGCGAAAGCGCATCAGGAACTACATTTTGGCTACCTTTACGATGTTCTATCTTGAAGCAAAATCCTTGAAGCTTTAAAGCCAACCTTGCCAAACGTGAATTGTGGTCTCTTTGGGACATGAGCCACTTTAATGATGCATGATCTGTGATCACGGTAAACTCATGCCCTTCAACATACGCTCTAAACTTTTTAATGCTGCTAAACATTCCTGTTCGGTAGCAGAATAGTTACGTTTGGTTTGGTTGAGTTTCTTAGACATAAATGCTATCGGAAACTCTTCACCCTCCGCATTTTTTTGTACCAAGATGCTTCCTATTCCAGTTTGACTAGCATCACAGTGTACATAGAATGGCTGTGAAAAATCTGGGCTATGTAACACTAGCGCAGTTCTCAATATGTGTTTCAACTCTTTAAAAGATTTTTGAGCTTCTTTACTCTACACAAATTTTCTTGTTGCTTTTAACAAATCTGTTAAAGGTGAAGTAACCGCAGCGTAGTTCTTAATGAACTTACGGTACCATCCGGACATTCCTAAAAATCATCGTAGTTGCCTTACAGACCACGGTGTCGAGAATTCAAGAATGGCCGATATTATCTCCGGGTCTGTCTGAATTACCCCATTACCCACTAAATGGCCAAGATATTGGACCTCTCGTATGCAAAACTTGGATTTTTCGAATTTGCTTTGAAATCTCTCGCAACACCTCCAAGTGCCTAGCAAACGTGTCTGACACGTTATGAACTCTGCTTTTGGCAAACGACTAATGATAACGGAGTTAACTCTCCGGCTATCTAAACAGAGCCTAACCTTTCCTGGCTTTTGAACAAGGACTATTGGGGATGACCAAGCGCTATCTGATTCTTCTATAACGTCATTTTCTAACTGAAGATACCGTCATTTCACTGCTGAAGATACCGGAAAGTGGCGTTGCTTAATTTGTGAAGCAGAACCTACGTCGATCATGTGAGAGATGATGCTGGTTCTATCTAAACCTTCTTTGGCAAACGACGGGAATATGTTTATGTCAATCTGAAGTTATTGTTTCTGTATTTCAGACAATGGTCTTTGTTCGGAAACTTCAGAAATAGAAGTCTTTAATGTATCTGTAGTCAAAAATGGAACTTAGTAACTTACGGCGCGTATGATTGATATCAGACAAAAGGTTTTCGTGAGCTTCGAAGACCTAGAGATAAATCATTAAAAATTCTGTCTCGGATGGAGTTATATTCGGCTAATCGAATATGGAATGGCTTAAAATATGTTGGTGGATGTTTTTTTTTTTGTCAGAGACAAGGAAGAAGCTATAATATTTTTAGAGCTATTGTAAAATGTAAAATGTAAACATCATTAGTAATGTTATAGTCTGTAGCAGATATTGTGGTATTAGAAACGAAAGAATTTCTATTTGATATATCAGGTAAATTATTTTGATCAATGGAATTGGGAACTGGTAGAGATTCATCTACAGATGGGTATTGGTAGATGTCGATCGGCACTTTTCAATGCACTGGAGCGCAAGTTTTTTGGACCGTTACAAGACGGACATCTTGGTTTACATGTGTTTGCTGCACCACAACTATAGCAAAACACGCCTCTACCATCAAGACAATCCTGGTATCGATGACCAGATTTCTGACAATTCCAGCAGACCAGTGAAATTGCAAAACTTCTTCTTCCGATGATTCGGAATCATCGCCAATCATTTCATGGACCTATCTACGTGGAAAGGAATGTTTGGGCAAACTATGTTTCTTAACTAGAATTTCTACTAACACGTTTTCGGGAAGAGCTAAGTTAAACGATCGGAAATGTCTATCAACGACTCATAAAAGGAATCAAAAGATTCTCCTACTCTTTGTTTCCTGTCGCGGATAATTTCGAAGAAGTCGTACGTGAATCACAGTATTGTTCACGAAGAGCATTACACAGTTCAGACCACCCAATTCTACGGGAAGATACCATAAGTATCTCCAGAACTGCACAGAGGCTTTTGACTCAAAAAGAGTAGAAATGTTTTCGCATAGGAGTTCAAAGTTTCCACCAGGAGTTTGTTTTGTCAGTGCCTTAACCCTATAAATGAAATTTTCAACATGCATTCCGTTTGAGTTTCCCGTAAACCGTATCTTCCAATTATGGATGATAAGTCCGACTTTGTCAGATCTAACTGTTAAAGTTAGAGGCAGTAACATGGGTATCACTTACATTGGAACTTGGACCAATGGCGTTACCACTATTTGACGGAAGACCTAACAATTGCTCTAAGGTTTGTTGCTCTACTCCAGGTAACGTTAAAATTTATGGATTTTGGTCTAAAACCAAACGTGGATTTTGTTCAGAGGAACGACTTACAGAGGCTGAACTATTCACATTTAAACTTTGGAAACTTGCCTGTATATTAGTCTCGATCAACTTTGCCAAATGTTGGGTAAGTGAAGTTTGATGAGTACTCACTGCTGCCGAAACCAAAGATTGTACTTGTTCTTGTTGACCTTGGGGAGAACTAGTAGACATAAACGAAACATTAGGATCTGTAGGTGGAACATTTCCGGGTGTAGGTGGTATCGTGTTTGATCTATTAGAATCAAAGTATAATGCTCTCTGAGACTGAGGTCTAGAACGTGTAACAATTGAAGGAGGTGGTATATTAACATTTGTTGTTGTCTTAGTTGTTTGAGTTATCAAAAGTTTGCCATTACAAACAGGAAAAATTTGTTTAGCAGTGGAAATTTTTCTGAAACAAGTTGTGTGTAAAGAATGATCACAAGGAAGAATATACATTGAGACTGACTCCAAAATGGCATCTTCACAAGAAACGCAAATGGGAAATGCACCACTGGTACTTTGAGTCTGAGACATGATAATAACATTTAAAAATAATAAAAAAAAAAATTTTAAAGAAAATAAACATTTCAATAAAAATAAAGTAATATTGCTAAATTGCAATAAAGCAAAAATAATAAAAATGTTGTTACACTTATTTGGTGGTTTTCAAAACAAAACAATTGTAAAAAAATATATATAATAAAGAAAATTTTCTAGAAAATTCAGGTTTTCTCCAGAAAATTAAAAATATGTAATTGCCAATTTGCAATAAAAAGATAAAAAAATAATATAAAAAATAAATACAATTAGTTTGCAAAATTCAAAAGCAAGCGATTAAAAAAATAAAATTATTTAATTTTAAAAACAGAAAAATTCAAAATCAATTCAGAGACAATTGCAGAATTGCAATTAAAAAAACAAAAATAAAATAAAATTTTGTTGTTAGAATAAAAAAGAATATGTTTTATTTTCAAAATAATTCAATTGCTAAATGCAACGAATTATAAAAAAAGCGCCAAAAATAATATATATAAAAACGGGAAAAAGAAAAAAAAAATTAAGTATAATCGATATATAACTATTAATAATTTTGGTTCCTGGCGATAGTTAAAAATAAAAAGTTCAACCAAACTAAACAAATGTAACCGAAGAAAGAGGAAATAATAAATGAAAGTAAAGAATAAAGAGAAAAATAAAAAAAAACTCACTGGAATGGCAGGTACTACCTTGAATGTAATCCATAGAGTCATTTCCATGCTAAACTAACACAAATTAGGGAGCATTATTGAAATAAAACCTAAACTTCAGGTCTGAAACTAGAACTGACTCCAGAACTCAGCAATTCCAGGAAATGGAGAAAAATATGACTATAACACTTCATTAACACAAGGGAATGATTTATATTACTGTCGGTTAACCTAATAGTTGGAACTATGTTAATTCCAGATAGTAAAAGAATCATATAAGGAAAATAGAAATACAGAAAATTAAAGAATGAAAAATAAGTAGAAAAAGTAAAAAGGGAAATTAAATGAAAATGACAAGCTGAAGAATAGAAATTTAAAAATCATTTAAGGGAATGGCAGGGCAGGTAGTACCAAAAATGTCATCCATGGAGTCATTTCCGCACCAGATAAACATATAATAGGGAGTGTTATCTCCTTCAAACTTTAACTTCTGGTCTGAATCTAGATCTAACTCCAGAAATCAGCATTTCCAGGAAAAGAAGAGAAAAGTAGATAGCACTGCGTTATCACAAAAGAATAAATATGAAGCGTAGCTGTCGCACAGTGGGGTCAAACGCAAATTTTTTGGTAATAAATCTGAATCTCCTAAACTACTGGTCGAATCAAATTGAAATGTACGGAAGAGTTGTAGAGGAGGACCTAAGCTTTCAGAAAAATCATCTTGTAGTCACCCTGTGATAACACGAGATAAGCTACAGGGTGTCAAAGTTGACTACCTCGAGTATGTAAAAGTTAAAAAAAATCGTAACGTACAAATGAAGTCCCATTTTAAAGATTTTTATATTTCTGGAAAGTGCTTGGCAAGATAAAGAAAAAATAAGCTTACTCATCTAAGTTATCTCTTACAGTTAAAAAGATATTCACGCTTGAATTTTGAATTTTTGATTTTTTGGCTCGACTTCCTTTCGTTTTTCGGGAATAAGTACGGAGATATATGAGGTAAAAATTTTTTAAAAATATTCTGTAATTTGCTACATATTTCAAAATAATATGCTGAAAGAATTTTTAGATTATCTCAATTCGTCTAGACGTGAAAAATATTCAAAGTCAGCACTCTGAAATTGGCATGAAAAATGGCTATTTTTTTTACAAAAATATAGTACAATTCATTCACTCTTTTCTCAAAGTTCCGTTAATAAAAAAATTTTTTCCTTATTAATTTCAAAAGATAAGGCTTCATAAATGGTTAATAAAGAAATTTTGAATTGATTTAAGTTTGCACCCTATATCCAGCATTGGCCGAAAATTGTCAATTTTAAAAAATAGTTTCATTTTTATCGATTAATAAAAAAAATGTCACGCGAGCTTTTTTAAACTTGGTACCCATATTTTTTATAGAAATAGATTTAGAATGATTTAACACTAAACTTTTATGTTAAAAGTCAGTTTTTTTAACGACTATTTTTAAAAGCATATTAAAAGCATATTAGCATAATATTTTTAATATTATTTCTTATG
The DNA here is from genome assembly GCA_932274085.1 of Protocalliphora azurea. Classification (NCBI taxonomy): domain Eukaryota; kingdom Metazoa; phylum Arthropoda; class Insecta; order Diptera; family Calliphoridae; genus Protocalliphora; species Protocalliphora azurea. The sequence goes on from OW026524.1 coordinate 5,681,688, forward strand.
TAATATATAAAACACAAATCAGGCTTTCATTTATAAAAAAATCAATAAAATAGCTCCAATAACCTATTTTTGGTAATTTTTCAAAAATAATTTTTTTTTTTAATAGCTGAAAATCCAAAAAAAATTAATTTTTTTAATACAACTCCACTAATTTTGCAAATACTTTAAAAATGAATATAAGAATATAATAAGAATATAATGAATATAAGAATATAAAAATAGACTTATTTACCAATTCAACGATATATAAAATGTTGATATAGGTCATTTAATAATAGTAATATAATGGCCTCAAAACTACCAAGTCACGTCAAAAGTTGCAAAATTCACTATTTTGTTCCGTATTTCCATACGTAACATTTTAGTTTTCTAATGTATTTTGTAGGTATATATTTGTTATTATAAAGTAGTAAATTCTTTATTTGAGTAATGTTTATTTAATTTGTTCTACATATTTACATACTTATTATACATATATCCCGTATATTTATTTTATCAAGAATATATTATCGAAGATATTATTAGAGATTTTCTTGAAATTAATCAGAAACATGAAACGTTAGCAAATTTCTAACTTCCTTAGCTTCGGAATCCTCTTTTTCTATTTCAAGAGTGATTTTTGGTAGCCATCGTGTTCTTATAGAATATATAACTGGATCTGATGATATTAATAAATATTCCATTAAGTCCATATTTTGCGCTATTTTCGAACATTTTCGGGTATTGAAGAGTCGGAAATGTTTAACATCTTTATTTCCGGCATCCTGTGCTTCCTCTGTTAGCTCTCCCAATGGCAAAATACTATTTTCTATTATTTCTTTACCATGAGCCAATACTTTGTGAATTGTTGGAGTCATTGATTTCCAGGGGTATGTAATGTTAAGTAGTTCTTTAGTGTCGTAAGCAAAAATTTTAAATTTGTCCGCATTAATTTGTTTTTTGCTATTAATGGCTGCCAATATAATCTTAAAACGCTTCAAAATATTTAAGTCAATGCCTGTGATTGAAGATGTGAGTTCCGGATTTTCAAAGAAACGTCTTGCTGTATTTCCATCATTTGAGCTTCCATAGCCATGTAGAGGTTTATCAATTATTAATCCGAGTTGTTCTTTGAATTCTAATTGAATTCCTTTCTTCTCCTCTTTTCGTAATTCGTCAAGTTCCAAATTGTTTTTTACTGTAGCATTTTCCTGCCCGGGAATATTTCTGTACTTCATATCATATGCAAGATGTAAGCAGAACTCCAAAAATCTTATCCTTGCGTGGAGTGATGATATTCCAAATTTTAAAGAATTTTTATTAACAAGGACTTCAGAATTATCCTGAAATTATAAACTTATTTTTCCACATATATTACATTTCCATGTAGATGTTGTATCTGTTATAGCGTTTGCAACTTTTCCATCAATCATCGTTAATTGTTGTTGAAATGTAACTTTAATAGTTCTGTTTGATACTTTTACATATATTGGGGGCAATGCTTTAATTTCTTCTACCAATTGGTTGACAATGCTGTTTATTGTAACCGTGGTTTCTTTTGTGTAATCGAAAAGGATTGGACGGCACAAAAATTTGGAACCTGGAGTTAAATTTATCCATATATCATCAAAAAGCGAGTCATTTCTTGTCGATGAGGAAGGCTTATTTAAGCGCATTCGAAGTGGTACCAGAGACGCTATAAACAGCGAGGAATAATTATTTCCAGAATTACTTCCATCCAGTTGTTTGTATTCCGAAAATCCTGATGTTCCATCGCAGCCCCTTTTGAATATTAAAATAAGTTCAGAGTCTTTGCATTTTTCAATGTTATCATTGCTGAAGGTAGATATAATTCTAGAGGCAGTATTTTCAAGTAATTGCAATATATTAACTTTAGCACTTTTAACAGAAGCATTAACCGGGTGCTCCATAGGCTGTAAAATATTACTTTTCGCTTCTCTCACTGATTTGCTACTGGGAAAGATATCATATCCTTTTTCGCTAACAGATTTCCTCAAAATCTCGTATTGGTTTCTTGATAATCCTAAATTTAATATTAGAGCTAAAGCATCTTCAGAGGTAAAGGACGATGTTGATTTCGGTGTCACTATGCTTTGGTTTATCCGATGTAATCGATTGGGAGAAGCTGTTGGTAACACATTTATAACTTTTTCTACTTCCTTTGGTTGCGTACGTGTTACTAAAGCTATAAATGTATCTTTTATTTCGGCATTCGTATGTGAATTTAGAATAGATTCCTGTTTGGTCCTCTTTGTTCTTAGCTGAACTTCATCGTAACTTTTTTTTGGTCGACCCTTTTTCTGCTTTCAGATGAAAATTGGTATTTCTCCCTCCAACCACTCTTCATTTTTCTTCATGAACTTTGGTATTGACCAATCTGAAACTTGCATCCTTTTTTCGTATGATTTATAAAAATTTTCGAGCTTTAAACTGTCTTCTGCAGTAAGAGTTAAACCAAAATATACCTCTGTATCAATGAGTTTTCTTATTTTTTCTGGACGATTTATAATATCAGATAGATTATCCCAGATTACTTTGCAAATAGAAAAGTGTTTTAATGTAATCTCCATAATGGCAAATTCACTAATAAATCTGCATATTTACAAGGATACTTATATATAGAAAAAGAATATTTATATCAGGTAAATGGTGACAGGCAAAAATGAATTAAAAAATTTAAATTTTTGCTCAAAACCCCCAATTTCATTCAGTTTATTTTTATGACCTGTAGTGTTAAACAGGTACGTCAAAAAATGTACCTATGCGATTGTAAAAAAATCATTTTTGGTATAATATATTAATTAAGTAGCTAGGTAAATTATTTAAAAACTAAAAAAAAAATGTAATAAAAAACGAAGGAAAATATATTTATTTATGTACTTAGGTAATTTTAAAAACCTTTTCAGTAGAAAAAAATTATAAACACTTGAAATAAATTCATTAATAAATATTATTATCTCGTAACAAAAATAAGCAATGCAGTTGAGTGTTACGTATACACACATATGGAAATACGGAACAAAATAGTGAATTTTGCAACTTTTGACGTGACTTGGTAGTTTTGAGGCCATTATATTACTATTATTAAATGACCTATATCAACATTTTATATATCGTTGAATTGGTAAATAAGTATATTTTTATATTCTTTTAACACTTTTAAAGTATTTGCAAAATTAGTGGAGTTGTATTAAAAAAATTAATTATTTTTGGATTTTCAGCTATTTAAAAAAAAAATTTATTTTTGAAAAATTACCAACAATAGGTTTTTGGAGCTATTTTATTGAAAGCTTGATTTGTGTTTTATATATTACATAAGAAATAATATTTAAAATATTATGCTAATATGCTTTTAATATGCTTTTAAAAATAGTCGTTAAAAAAACTGACTTAACATAAAATCTCCACTCCTGCATTAGTTTTTGGCCGGGCGGGAAGCAGTTTAGTGTTAAATCATTCTAAATCTATTTCTATAAAAAATATGGGTATCAAATTTAAAAAGGCTCGCTTGACATTTTTTTTATTAATCGATAAAAATGAAACTATTTTTTAAAATTGACAATTTTCGGCCAATGCTGGATATAGGGTGCAAACTTAAATCAATTCAAAATTTCTTTATTAACCATTTATGAAGCCTTATCTTTTGAAATTAATAAGGAAAAAAATTTTTATTAACGGAACTTTGAGAAAAAAGTGAATGAATTGTACTATATTTTTGTAAAAAAATAGCCATTTTTCATGCCAATTTCAGAGTGCTGACTTTGAATATTTTTCACGTCTAGACGAATTGAGATAGTCCAAAAATTCTTTCAGCATATTATTTTGAAATATATAGCAAATTACAAAATATTTTTAAAAAATTTTTACCTCATACATCTCCGTACTTATTCCCGAAAAACGAAAGAAAGACGAGCCATAAAAGCAAAAATTCAAAATTCAAGCGTAAATATTTTTTTAAGTGTAAGAGATAACTTAGATGAGTAAGCTTATTTTTTCTTTATCTTGCAAAGCTCTTTCCAGAAATATAAAAATCTTTAAAATCGGACTTCATTTGTACAAGTTACGATTTTTTTTAACTTTTACATACTCGAGGTAGTCAACTTTGACACCCTGTAGCTTATCTCGTGTTATCACAGGGTGACTACAGGCTGATTTTTCTGAAAGCTTAGGTCCTCCTCTACAACTCTTCCATACATTTCAATTTGATCCGACCAGTAGTTTAGGAGATTCAGATTTACTACCAAAAAAATTTGCGTTTGACCCCACTGTGCAACATGTAATTGACCAGGTAGAGAGATGGTCATTTAAATATGACAGGACGAAGGATCCAATGGGATTTTTGGAGCGAGTGGAGGAATTAGCTGAGGTATATGAACTACAACTGGACTAAATACCTCGTACTATGCCCGAGTAATGAGTACATGGAGTCATTTTAGGTGCGATTTCTTAAAATATTTCTTGCCCGCCTGTTATTTTGACAAATTAGAGGATGTGACACGAGTCAGAAAGCAGCAGCAAAACGAGTTATTCAAGGTTTATATGGTAATTTTACAGGATCTCATGAGGCAGGCAGGGTACAGTAAACAAAAGAAGCTAGAGAGGATTTATGAAAACATTTTGCCAAACTACAAATTATACATAAAAAGAAGAGATTTTAAAAATTTACAGGAGTTAACGGAACTAGCGGAAGATTTCGAGAATATTTCAACTAGACCTGTTCCGTCCGTTCAGGAAAATCCTACGCCAACCTCCAACACTAGGAATCAGATAACTCCAGGAAACTTATTGAGTCAACCGAATTCCCTCATTATCGACAATGTCGAAATCTAGCGATTACGTTTTGTTCGAATTGTGGACGAAGGAAAACACGGACAGTGGATTGTTGCAGGAGAACAGCGGGAAACGGTAAAGGGCCTCATCAATAAAGGAGGATGGGGTCCAAGGAGGAAATTCCTTAATATCAACAGACTTAATACCTGTGTTGAAACTAATTTACGTTAATCAAGGTCATCTGTTTATTAGGTTTACTATCGGAGGGGAAACTATGGAAGCTTTGATTGATACCGGGGCCTTAAATAGTTTTATTAGTCAAAGAAATGCGAGGAAAGTGAGCGGGGAGCAGGGATTCAGCAGGTAAACATCAAAATTGTCCTAGCAGATGGAACGATGTCAGTGGTAAGTGAAGCAGTGAATACAAATATTGTATGTTGAGAAAGGAGGGTGGAATGTCATTTCTCATTTTACCGAACGTATTGGATGGAGTGATTCTCGGAGTAGATTTTCTTTCCAGAATGCAAGCTACGCTGAGCCTGGGCGGTGCGGATTTCAAATTTGGAGCTAAGGAATCAGCACAAGAATTGGTTCTAGGTCAGTATTCTGGAAATTCTTGCGTGAACTCTGAAGACTAGATCAGATTGATAATTTCCTTAAGGACGAATTATCGGAGTTTGACGGAATAGCGGGCACTACTAATATCATCGAACATAGGATAGTAATGAAGAATGAGACTCTGTTCAAACATCGATATATGCCGAATAATCCAGCAAAGAAGAAAATCATCGGAGCATTAGTGGATGAGTTACTATTAAATGAATGTATATAACCTTCATGTAGCCCTTATATCTCGCCTATCGTACTGGTACCAAAGGAAAATGGTCAGTGGCGTCTCTGCTGTGATTTCCGACAGCTCAGCAATAGGTCCATAACGGACGCTTATCTCCTGCAGAGAACAAATTCAATTTTAGAAAGGTTACGAGATGCGAAATATTTCAGTAAGTTAGATTTAAGGAATGGTTATTTTCAGATTCCACTTGAGAAAAGTAGTAGGGTCATAGCTTTTACGGTTCCGGGTAGAATATTATATCAATGGAAAGTGATGGCTTTGGCTTACATTCCACTCCAGAATATTAGGTATGGCGTCCTGTTACCGTCGATTTGTTCCAGACTTCGCTAAATTAGTGACTCCTGTAACCAATCTACTCTAAAAGGGAAGGCGATTCAGATGGGGTGATGCAACAGCATTTGTGAAACTAAAAATTATTTAACCGAAACATCTACTTTTACCAGACAATTCATCCTTCAGACCGATGCTAGCGATTTTGGGTTGGGTGCAGTCTTAACACAGGATATCGACGGGAAAGAGCGCGTAATTTCCTACGCCACCCGACGTTGGAATACTGCCGAAATGAACTACACTGCAACGGAGAAGGAATGTTTAGCAATAGTGTAGGGAATAAGGAAAATGCGTCATTACGTTGAAGGTTACCATTTTAAGGTATTAACAGACCATTTATCTCTTAAATGGCTAAATAGCATAGAAAGTCCCAGTGGTAGAGTCACTAGATGGGCATTGGAGTTACAACAGTATTCATTCGACATAGAATATAGAAAGGGAAAGAATAACGTGGTAGCCGATGCACTTCCTCTGGAACCTGTAAATATACTGTGTACTATTAACGTAGAAGCGAAGGAACAGGAGTGTACATGGTTGAATCGTAAACAAAAGGAAATTCAAGAACAACCAGAAAAGTTTCCCGACTACACCATTGTGAACGACCAGTTATATCATCATATTTCTGGTAGGAATGGAGCCGAGGAGGGAATTCCTTGGAAATTACGTGCGCCAAAGAGAGCTAAAGTATTGGAGGAAAATCACGATAATCCCGCAACAGGTCACATGGGTATCAGGAAAACCATTGCACGAGTCTCAAACTGTTACTACTGGCCAGGAATGTTTACAGATATAGCCCGATACGTAAGGAAATGTGAGTCTTGCCAACGTTATAAAATAAACCAATACAAACCGGCGGGAATGATGCTTACTCAAATACCGAAGGAACCATGGGCTACAGTTTGCTCAGACTTCGTTGGACCACTCCCACGTTCCAAGCATGGAAATTCAATGTTATTGGTTTTTTTCGATAAATTCTCAAAATGTTCTGAATTAATTCCCGCAAGGAAAACAACTAGCAAGGTGGTACAAAAGGCACTGCGCGATCGAATCATGAGTAGATTTGGGGTACCCAAGCTTATAATTACCGACAATGGTACTCAATACACAAGTCGAAGTTTTATTAAGTTTTTAAAGGAGCTAGGAACTAAGCATCAACTTACAGCCCCTTATTCTCCTCAGGAAAACCCAATGGAACGTGCTAGCAGATCCATAAAAACTATCATCGCACAATTTGCTGGGGAAAACCAACGTACGTAGGACGAACATTTGCCGGAGCTTATGTAAGCCGTGAATTCTTCAACCGGTTATAGCCCAAGTTTCATAATTCAGGGAAGAGGTTACCGAAGGCTGTTTATGATGAGTTCACTGTAGGGACGGGTAGGCAACCCCAAGATATTGACCAGCACGCTCAGATGATACAGAAAGTATTTAGTTTAGTAAGAAGGAATTTAGAAGTAGCTGCTCAGGATCAACGTCGCTATTATAACCTTAGGAGAAGAGACTGGAAACCGAAAAAGAGTAATAAGGTGCTAGCGAAACAACATCATTTGTCTAAAGTCATCGAGGGATTCGCAGCCAAGTTAGCTCCTAAATATGACGGACCCTATACCGTAACAAAATTCATATCCCCCTAATAGTGGAGGTAGCAGCAGAAGGGAGGAAGAGCGCACATTGGAGAACTAAAACCTTTTAATGTTGAGTGTTGTCCGTAGGTTTGTATTTGGTGTCTCGAGCTGTTTGTGTGAAAAGAGTATATATATATATATATATATATATTTAAGAAAGGGGGAAGTGTGAGGAATAGTTTGCACACAAACTAGTGTCACGCAACAAATAAAACATAAATATTTCTTCATAAATAAGACACTAAAAACAAACATAGGATGCAAATTTTAGTAAACAAAGAGATTAGCGAATAACAACAAAATACATAGACTAAATATTTTTACTGTTACAAGCTGGTAGATCATACAATAACAATTAACTTATATTAGGAAAGTTGTAACAAAAGGGTTTATAACAACAAAATAGAAAGGAGAACTGTGTGTAAAAGGGCGACCAAAATTCTAAAAGGGAGTCTGATCAGAGCAACAGCGAAAGCAAAATCGAGGACAGGAGAAATATCAAGTAAGTTAGTTATATATATGTAGAGATACCTACAAGTATTTGTTCAAACGCGAAGTGGGTGAATTTAAACTGGAACTAGTGATTGCTTAGTCACAAAAATTCCTGTAGTAGAAGTAGTCGTTAAGTGATTTTTTAGTCACAAAACGAAGCAGTTATAGTCGTTAAGTGATTGTTTAGTCACGAAAATTTAGTAGTAATAGTCGCTAAGTGATTGTTTAGTCACAAAACAAAGTAGTAATAGCCGTTAAGTGATTGTTTAGTCACAAAACCAAGTAGTTATAGTCGTTAAGTGATTGTTTAGTCACGAAAATGGAGTAGTAATAGTCGCTAAGTGATTGTTTGGTCACAAAACAAAGTAATAATAGTCGTTAAGTGCTTGTTTAGTCACGAAAACGGAGTAGTAATAGTCGTTAACTGATTGTAGTAATAGGCGTTAAGTGTTTAGTCATGAAACGAAGTTGAAAGTATTAAAAATAACGTAGTTAAAGAATCGTTTAGTGATTTATCAGTCACAAAACTATTTAGAGTTTTAATAATTAGTCACAAAAACAGAATTAGTCTGCTCGCCTAGTGATTTGCTAGCCACGAAAGAGATCAGGCAGTCGATAATTGGGTAGTTAGACAATAATCGTTGTAATTACGGAGTAGTAACTGTTAGTTCAGGTCGACTAAGTGGCTAACTAATCACAAAGTGGTTTTATTAAATAACGCGCATAGTGAATCACGACGCGTATCAAGTCTCATCTGTGAATTACAGCTAAACAGTGGAACCTGGAATAACTTTCGGGTTGTGTTCACCTGCGATAGCACTGGAGGAGCTACACGTCCGGAGCTGGGAAGAACCAGAGGAAGAACGGTGCCGAAGGAAGGGAGCCGACATTGCAACTTGTATTAGATAAAGAAGGTCTTGTTTTTTCTTGTGGCGACCTGGAACATAGGCTGAGTGTACCCGAGGAGAAGTCTTTACAATAAAAAACTTATTATTTAATAATAATTCAAGTTGCTAAATATTCGAATTTTCATTTAATTCACCACAATTAAAATACTTATTCTTTACTAACACTTAGCTAGTGCTAAGTATGCAAATACAAATATAGTCTATTATAATTCCATATATTACAATTCAGTTAATGGTTATTTTAAATTCAAATGTAAAAAAAATTAATAAAAAATATATTAAATAATTTTTAGTATAAATCGTTTTTATACATGATTTTATACATGACTTTTGTTCAAACAGATTTTTGAAAATTTTGTTCGAACTTAACCGAAAAAAGTGGAATATAAGGAAATATAGCCAAGAACTTTCTCTATTATACACCGCTTACCGATTTTTGTCACATTGTTTGGACCCCATAGGTCGAACAATGTATTAAGTGCCTTTTGTACAATCAGTTTTTTGAAAATTTTGTCCGAACACATTACTTAACCTAAGAAACGGAATATAAGGAAATGTTGTAAAGACCTTCCTCTACCAAATCCCACTACCGATTTTTGTCACATTTTTTTTTTTTTGGATCATATAGGTCGAGCAATGTCTAAAGTGACTTTTGTGCAAACCGTTTTTTTTAATTTAGTTCGAACGCATTACTTAACCGAAAAACGGAACATAAGGGAATATGGCAAATTTTTTCCTCTATCAAACCCCACACACCTTTTTGTTTGAACCCCATAGGTCAAATAATGTCTTAAGTGACTTTTGTTCCAATAGTTTTTTAAAAATTTTATTCAAACAAATAACTTAATCGTAAAAAACGGAAATGTAGCCAAGACATTTTCTTGTTTGGACTCTATAGGTCGAATAATGTCTTACATGACTTTTGTTCAAACAGTTTTTCGAAAATTTTGTTCGACCACATAACTTAACCGTTGCCAAGATCTTTCTCTATCGGACCCCATTTACCGATTTTTGTGACATCTTTTTGTTTGAATCCAATAGGTCGAAAAATGTATTAAGTGACTTTTGTTTAAACAGTTTTTTTTTTTTAATTTTGTTCGAACACATAACTTAATCCAAAAAAAGGAATATGAGAAAATGTGGTCAAGACCTTCCTCTATTAAACCCCACTTTGTTTTGACCCCATAAGTCGAACAATGCCCTAAGTGAGTTTTGTTCAAACAGTTTTTTGAAAACTTTGTTCGACCACATAACTTAACCGGAAAGAACGGAATATGAGGAAATATACCAAGACCTTTCTGTATCATGCCAAACTTACCGATTTTGTGACATTTTCTTGTTTGACCCGAGTGACTTTTGTTCAAACAGTTTTTTGAAAATTTTGTTCGAATACATAACTTAAGCGGAAAAAACGAAATATGAGTAAATGATCAAAATACAATCACCGTTCTTTGTCAAATCGTTTTGTTTGGTCCCCATAGGTCCAACAATATCTTAACTGACTTTTATTCAAACAGTTTTTTGAATTTATTATACCATCTTTAGAATTTTCAATATACCCCCAAAAACGAGAGATTTTCGGAATTTTTGGTTTTAAACATTTTTATCTCGAATACCTGTTATCCAATTTATTTATTATTTCAAAGGCATTAGGAAAAGATAATATATATATGTAGTGATATTTCCGATCAGTATTTATACCTTAAAATCAAAGCCTAATCGCAAATTTAGCGGGCTATTACATTGAAAGCATCCGCAATTTAAATAGTTGGACAAAAAATGTACTTCCTTACGACCATAGGAACTCACATATTCCAAAAAATCAAATTATCGTATTTTGATTTGAAAGTTCTCAATGGATCATCCCAAATATTAAAACCCCCTTGAGACATTGTGCAACAATTAAGTACTAAGTCAAAAGTTTGAAAGATGGTTTTATTTAATATCAAATATGTTTTCAGTGTTCAAACACAGACCAAAGGTTTAAATTTTAAGCTTGAATTCTAATTAAGTGTCGCGGGTCCCCATTCGAGAACCATTGTTCTAAAGTGTGTAGTACATAAATTGGCCAAAAGCTATGTGAATTGAAACAGAGATTGTTTGAAAAATTTTAAATTAAATTTCTTTACAAAAAATAGGCTTAAAGAAAGAGGACTTGATAAAGCTAAAAAGTTCATTTCTGCGTACATACAATCTTTCTGCCAAATAAGTGCATCATATGAGTAGTTTTTACATAATGTCGTAACAAATATGTTTTATGGCAAATAAATTATAATAAATTTATGGCAAATAAATCACAAAACATACAAAAGTGTGCGGTAAAAAGTGCGTGACATTTAGGTAAATAGGCATTACATACCTACATACTATATGTGTATATGAACCGATTCACTGGTTGAGTAAAAAAATTAGAAAATTTGGCGAAAAAAGTGTCATGTAAAATAGGTCACATAAAACATAGTTCCTACCGAACTCTATTTATAACAAATTTTGTCTGCACCAATTCAGTGATGGTTGAGATAAAAATTTCAAAAATTTAGTAAAATCGTTTATTACAAAAAGTGGGCATAAAAAGGGCCGTGTTGTCCAATAAATAAATAGGTGCTGTTAACCGTATATTCTTCTGAACGATATGTGTGCCAAATTTCATGTGAATCCAGAGGATGGGCCAAAAAATGGGAATAATGAAGTCAGGTGAATCGTTAGATAAAGTGGACGTAACTTTTTATCGTATTCTATGGTTAATCGTATAAGTTATAGTTCATTCAGAACTATATGTGTGCCAAATTTCGTGTGAATTGATCCAATGGTTGATTCAAAATAATGAGCAAAATTAAGTAAAATAATTTGCCACAAAAAGTGGGCGTAAAAAGGGGAGTGACATCCAATAAATGAGTCTTATAAAATGGGAATAATGAAGTTATTGTTGAGCTATATGTTTTTCCAAGCTTAATATGAATCGATTCAGGAATGGGTCAAAAAATAAATAAAATTAAGCAAAATATCGTTTTTGCAAAAAGTGGGCGTAAAAAGGTGAATGGCATCCAATCAGGATCTGAGATAGCCTAAATTTCCTTCCGAGAAAGGCACTATATTTGTGCTAAATATCCTATAAATCGGTACAGTAATTTTGCCGTGAAAAAAACCAACTCTCTTTTTTTATATATGGGATAGGATATAAAAAGACAGAGAAGATAACTTGTTAAAAAGTTGGGCAAAAAGGGGGGCGTGGCATCCAGTAAATTGGTCACATAAGCTTAAGTTCTTTTTAAAAAATAAATGTGCCACATTGAATGTGAATTGATTTAAAGGAATTGCCAAAAAATAAATAAAAAATATATATATTGGGATAATACCTTTTTTTTAGTTTTTAGAAAAATATAGCTATTAAATACTTTGCTTTGTAATAAAATGTTAAAAAAATCGTAATGTAGACATAGTTATCTAAAATCAAAAATGTTTAAGTTATTACGAATTCCCCAGACCATTACAAACAAATATGTAATTTTTTAAGAAATGCTATTCTTGATTAAATTTGAACTATAATTACTGTTTTGTTTCTCCAAGATAATTCAAACCTCTTTTCATACTTGGTTAAAATAATCGATTTTTTAAAGACTGTTTCAAAACTCCAATTTCAAACTTTTAAAAATCTTGTTAAAGAAATTTCAAAAAAAGTTGGAATAAAACTATGGAGATAGCAATACAGGAATTTAAATTAAAAAAGAATTAAGTCAATACCTTGTCCTAACTGCGATTTTAATTTTCCTGATTTCGGCAAAAGGTAGTTTTTTGTTATAAAATCTATTTCTTTTTTTAACTGATATTTAGACTTAACAAAATTATTAAACAATAAGGTAAACCGTATCTCAGAAAATATATTCCGAAATTTTTAAGAAAATTGGACAAGGACTACCTTTAAAAGGTCAAAATTTTAAATATTTAAAATTTTTTAGAAAACGCAAACATATTGTTTTTATTTGGATTCCTCTCTGTGGGGAACTTTGATGTTTTAACATGACTTTACTTGTCAGAATGAGGTAATTAAACTATTATATCGATGATATTAACTACTTTACAAATATTTAAGAGGAGGTGCGTTAAAAAAATGCTGACCCCAAGCTCACTTGAGTACTAAATTTGCCTTTTTTCTACTCGTGTAATCTTTCAATTATATTTCCATAAAATTTTATCGAAATCAAGACAAAAATAAATAAGTTTTCATTATATATTTCTTAAAACTTTCAAATATTCCAAATTCTTGTCCAATTATCCTAAAAACTTCAGTGTGTATTTTTTGAGACATGTTTTATCTTATTCTGTAATAATTATGTTTAGTCTGAATACCACTTCTAAACAAAATAATTTATAATTAAAACACTGCAAAAAATGTCTTTTTGGGGAAATGCGCAAAATTCAAATCGCAGTTAAGGCTTAGTCATACAATGTATTCTTTTTCTATTTCCTGTGGTGTTGCTTACAAACATCCATAGTTTTATTCCAACTTTTTTGAAATTTGTTTAACAACATTTTTAAAAACTTGAAATTGAAGTTTTGAAATAGTCTCAAAAAAATCGAATTTTTTTAATAAAACATGGAAAGGGGTTTAAATTATTCTGGAGCAAAAGGACATATTTTCAGTAATTATGGTTCAAATTTAATTAAAAATAGCATTTCATTTAAGCATTTCTTAAAAAATTGAAAATTTGTTTGTACACTCTCTACGCAAGTGGTCTAAAACACATTAAAGGTCTGGAGAATTCATAATAACTTAAACATTTTTTTAACCGATTTCTTCTTTTTATATTTTATTTTTTCCCTTTAAATTAATTAAATGGGCTGTTAAATTTTTTTGTTTTTAAAAATTCGAAATTAGGTACAAGATTTTAATGTCTAAAAATTGAAGTTGATAAGTGACGACCAAATTTTTTTGTATCGCCAAAAAACTTAATATTTTACTTCATTATTCTTTTTAGTTTTTGAAATACAAACAAAAATTATTATGAATCTATGGTTCGTATTCAGGGAAGACTGAATAGATTTTAATAATTTAAGGCGTGGTTTTATTTTGTTGTTATCCTTTAAAGCATTTCAAGCAAATAAATACATTTCAATGAAATTAATTAAAATGCATGACTTGAAAAATGCGAAAGGTTGAGTTATGTAAGTTTTGATACTTAGATGCAAAAATAAGAAATTGTAAGAAAAACAACAAATTTGTCATACGCGAAAAATTAACAAATTTTCAAAAATTGGGAATACCCTATAAATTTTGAGATATTTCGGTTTGATAATAGGTGCACTAAAGACTTCGTAGCTAGCTAAATTTCAAGTTAATTCTGAATTTAATTGAATGAAGAAAGCGAAAGAACGTAACTTTTAAACTTTATTTAAATCTTGTATATTTACTACAAATAAGAAATAATTTATTAAATTTTCTTTTAATTAAATTTGCTTTTCTATTTCAAAATATCACTAAAGTTATCAATTTTTAAATGCTATTTTATTTACAATAAAATGAAACGACAATCTTTCAAATTGTTTATATACTCAAACAATTATTTGAAAATTTCAAAGCTTTATCAAATTATTTTTAATATATTTTTAAGCAAATCACTTTATGCTTTACAAAATTACGTAAATCATTCTATATAAAATAGAATAAGTTCTAAAATTTTTGTCCAATTCAAAGGAAATAAAACTTGTTATGCTTTCAAGAAAAGCATAGCCCTTTGTAGAAAAATTTATAATAAATTGCATTAGAACTTGAGAAATTAATTTTTTTTAAAGTTGTTTAAAAATTTGCTTTCAATATTTGAGCAAGAAATATACAAATGTATATGGATAACAAGCTTGATTATTCTACCTTCCAAAATAATATCCAGGAACTTACCAATAAAATGTTTTTTTTTAGCATAATTCAAATTTTTTAATAATTTTTGGTTAAAAATTATGCATATTTTTAATTAACCTTTTTTTAAGATTTTACTTGAAAAATTACCATTTTTAGACATTTATCGTTAATGATTTATGTGCAAATATTTTTATTTAGCTTCCAATATAAAATTGTGTCAAAATTCGCGAAATTTTGATTACGTATAATTTAATAATATCTAGGATAAATATTATATTTTATATGAAAAAATTTGGGGAAATTTTTTCCCGTGAATCCCCGCCGGTACTAACAATAATAAACTTTTTAAATATTTTAGTTAAAAAAGTACAAAAAAATAAAAAAAATAAAAATAAGAAAAAATAATAGGATTTTCAACAAATTAAATCTTTTATATCTTATAATATTTTTTTTATAATAAAGTGTGCCTTCATATTTTCGCATCTATACAGAAATAATTTACTCCTTTTTTCCAAACTACAAAAATGTAAACAGAAAATTAAACTATCATAGCAAACGTTGCTTCTTAAAAAAAAAAAAAAAATGACAACTCTGATAGCTTCTGATGACTACTCAATTTATATACATAAGTTTGTATGTAGATACAAGCTTATACAAAAAACAAGTAAGAAAGATATAGTCGGTCAAGCCCGACCATATGATACCCCACACCATGTCCATCAAAATTCGTGGATGGGTCTTATATTACACACGTGGACAATTGTGGACCGATACTTTTACTAAGTGTAAAATAAAATGAATCATGAATCAGTCAGTCACGTTATATATATATATATATATATTTATATATATATATTTATATATATGTGTGTGTAGTTCAGCCGGCAGCTATAGCCGTTTGCTTTCGATTTGATATCAATTCACAATTTTAGAACGTGTTTTTCTCTGTATGTATAATTAACACACACTCAAACGGTTTTAGGTTTCAAATTTAATTTATTTATTTGTTATGTTCTATGAATATGTAATTTTATTGAATGAATCTTATTTTGTTTGTTCATAATATAAATTATCCATTATCTTGGTTATTTTGGCGCAAATTGATAGAGGCGCTATTAGTGTCTGCAGATTCAGGAGTGTATACTTGCGTTGACACTGGTGCATGGTGGCTGGACGATGGTGTTTGTGAAATTTCATTAGTGTAATAGTTTTGAGATTTTTGTACTGCTTGTTGTTGTTGAAGATGTAAATAAACTTGTTGAGTGGCTGGAAATGACGGCGTTATACTATTTTGTTGATGCTGTTGTTGTTGATGGTGCTGCTCTACAGGTGATAAAAGAAACTGCTGCTGACGATAGTAAAACGTTGGCAACCGATTTAATTGCTGATGATTATGTTGTTGCTGATGTACTTTAGGGCTTTGTTCATAAGTAATTGGACGTTGCATACATAATCTTGCCATTTGCCAAAATTCATTGCTGTTGGCATTATTTATATTACTATTGTTTACTTTGTTGTTATTGTTTGTGTAGTTGTTTTTATATGCGGTGTTGTTATTGTTATAATAAGTTAGATCATATTTCTGTGTCAATGCTTCCATTAGTTGAACTTCCTTGGTATTGGGTTCAAGAGATTTCTTTTTGTATTTTGTGCTTGAATCCACAGCATTTCCAACATGACTTCGTACATTTTCATCTGCAATACTGTTCTCCTCTGAATATATCCAATTTGCTTTATCGATTTCGTCATGGGCAAATTTCTCACAAGGACGTTTGCGGAGATTTTTCGTAGGCTTCTGAAAAAAGATTGAAAGTATTTTTTTAAAGTTGGTAAATTCATTTTTTAAGAAACACGCATTGAAAAATATTGTTTTATTGTACTCGTATCTATTTACAAAGAAAAAATAAAAAATGCAGTTGCGAACTACTTCTATCTGATTTAGCTTTCTATAAGACCGATCATGCCAGAAAAACTGCCCTATTATAACAACAAAAAATTAATTGACAAAACCTACAAAAGAATTTTGCAAAATTCTAGTAAAAATTACACTGGTCTGTAAAAAAATCTTTCTTTAAACAAAAATAAGTGGAATAAGATGATTTCGATGTGTTGAATCTGTTCTCAGTTTTCTATTACATACAGATTTTTTATGGATTGACTAATATACTGAAAAAAAGGAATTTCAACGAATGAAGTACGTTGAATGAAATTTGTTGATTTTTTTTCCAAGATTTCTCTGATTCATCGTACGAGTTCATTATTTCAAAGAAAGCATTTGTTGAAATTCAATGAAATATTCAACGCACTGAAAACGTTGAAAACATTCGTTAAATTTATTACGTAATAAAATAAGTAACTCAGTTGTTCGGTTTAATGTATAGTATTTTAAGCAAATGTTTTGTGTAAAAATAAAAACAATGATATATACATGTGTTATACAATGTCTTGGACCTGAGCAATTAAAAGTGGTTTCTGAGATCAATTGGGACTATAAATTTGAATCTTCATTTTATTTTTTCAAAATTGGTTTTAGTTTTCGAGATATCAATATATATACATATATATATATATATATACTAGTATATATATGTATACGAGTATATATATATATTCTTTTTTTTGCTATATTTGAGATTCTGTGAAATTGAATCAGTCATATTATTTGAGATCTGTGTCATATATTGCACAGTGGGGCAGAATCGAAATTTTTTGGAAATAAATCTGTAACTTCTGATCGGCTAGTTGCATTTTCATGAAATTTGGTATAGGCGTAGCGAAGGAGTGTACAATGTTAAGTTTGGAAGGGGGGAACAACAAACCCCTCAGGGGCGGAGCTAAGGGGGCTCAAAGTTAGGTATATCTGACATAAAAAATTTTTAATCGCTTGCCAAATTTTTGTTTCTCTCTTTATAAACAAATATGTTATTACAATTAAAAAATTTGTATTTTCTCCAAAAACCCCAAATTGGGCCTTTTGTTTGGTTTATTTCTAAATAGCGAAAGAAATTTTAAAAATATGTTTTCCAAATTAAGCTTAGCAGATATAATTTCCGATCTTTTGCAAAAAGATTCAAGTCAATATCATGCCTCATTTCAGAAATATGCGCATTTAAACTTTTATATCTCCAATTTATTGTATATATGACTATATTTTTAAAAACTTGCAACTTTTGCCTTTAGTTTTGCGTGAATAACTACTTAGAAAATTATGAATATTTCTGTATACTTTTAATAATATCTATACACAAAATATTTTTATAAAAATAATTAATAAAATTTTTTTGTTTTTAATAGCGTTGCCACATTTCCCAAATTTAAGTCAATCTTTATCCTTTTCTAAGCATTCATATATTTCTAGTAATGAATTTACTATAACAAAACAAACAAAAAATGTCTATTTTAACTTAATCAATATTATTAGTTTTGGTATTTATCATCTTCCTTAATAAATATTCTATTTCTGCAAATATATCAACTGGAGCACCCTGCAAGACATATGATGATTTAAGTACAAGATCTAAGAAGAAAATACTGGCCCATAAGGATTTAGTGGAATATATTAAAGATGAAATAAATGATTTACAACCTATTCATAATAACCATAAACCAATACACATTCGACATATCCTTTCAACTTAGTCTAACAATGATTGATGAAAAGGTTAGTAATGCCATTACGGAGACATCTTCTTTTTGGAAATGCTCACTATGTGATGAGATGAAATCACAATTCTCGGATATTGGTAAAGTATTAATGAAGAATTTTTGTCTTTAGGAATATCTCAGAATACGGTTCATGGAGCATTTTCTGCACATAGCATATGATTTAAAGTATAGAAGTGTGCCAGAAAATTTAATAAAACTTACCAGAAACAACGAGGATTTAAAAACAATTAGAATATCCTAGAAAAGTAGAATCCAGGATGAATTCAGAGAAGAGTCGGGATTAAACATCGACAAACCTCTGCCGACTGGTGGTAGTACAAATGATGGAAACACAGCAAGAAGGTTTTTCGGAAATAATAAAGAGTTACTTGAAAGGACATACTATTAATGGCAATTGATAGTAAGCACAAAATTAACTATGCTCGATTTAAAGAATATGCGACTTGTTTCTCTATATCCATGGAAAGAAATGACATCAACAGTACATAAAATATTGTGCCATGGCGAAATTATAATTGAACGAAATATTCTTCCACTTCGAGAGCTTACAGAAGAGGCTCAAGAAGCAAGAAACAGAGATTTTAAGCACGTTTAATTATTCAGCTGCAGGAAATGCTCCAGAACGTCACAAAAAGAGGATATTTTTAATAGCCCATTGTTATCATCAGACCCTGTACTATCATCCATGAGAAAACGTTGGATTTGTTATGAGCCTTTATCAACTCAAAATACTGAAGACTTGAAGTACCTTTATTATCTTTTAGATATGTATACAGATACAACAGATTATTTTACAGAAAATAAGTAGTATAAGTTTAAAATATTGAAAAAATTGTCTGCATAAATTTAATGTAAATAAGTAATAAAAAATCGTATTAGAAATATAATATTTATTAAGGAAGATGATAAATACCAAAACTAATAATATTGATTAAGTTAAAATAGACATTTTTTGTTTGTTTTGTTATTTTAAATTTCAAAAAAAGTTGGAATAAAACTATGGAGATAGCAATACAGGAATTTAAATTAAAAAAGAATTAAGTCAATACCTTGTCCTAACTGCGATTTTAATTTTCCTGATTTCGGCAAAAGGTAGTTTTTTGTTATAAAATCTATTTCTTTTTTTAACTGATATTTAGACTTAACAAAATTATTAAACAATAAGGTAAACCGTATCTCAGAAAATATATTCCGAAATTTTTAAGAAAATTGGACAAGGACTACCTTTAAAAGGTCAAAATTTTAAATATTTAAAATTTTTTAGAAAACGCAAACATATTGTTTTTATTTGGATTCCTCTCTGTGGGGAACTTTGATGTTTTAACATGACTTTACTTGTCAGAATGAGGTAATTAAACTATTATATCGATGATATTAACTACTTTACAAATATTTAAGAGGAGGTGCGTTAAAAAAATGCTGACCCCAAGCTCACTTGAGTACTAAATTTGCCTTTTTTCTACTCGTGTAATCTTTCAATTATATTTCCATAAAATTTTATCGAAATCAAGACAAAAATAAATAAGTTTTCATTATATATTTCTTAAAACTTTCAAATATTCCAAATTCTTGTCCAATTATCCTAAAAACTTCAGTGTGTATTTTTTGAGACATGTTTTATCTTATTCTGTAATAATTATGTTTAGTCTGAATACCACTTCTAAACAAAATAATTTATAATTAAAACACTGCAAAAAATGTCTTTTTGGGGAAATGCGCAAAATTCAAATCGCAGTTAAGGCTTAGTCATACAATGTATTCTTTTTCTATTTCCTGTGGTGTTGCTTACAAACATCCATAGTTTTATTCCAACTTTTTTGAAATTTGTTTAACAACATTTTTAAAAACTTGAAATTGAAGTTTTGAAATAGTCTCAAAAAAATCGAATTTTTTTAATAAAACATGGAAAGGGGTTTAAATTATTCTGGAGCAAAAGGACATATTTTCAGTAATTATGGTTCAAATTTAATTAAAAATAGCATTTCATTTAAGCATTTCTTAAAAAATTGAAAATTTGTTTGTACACTCTCTACGCAAGTGGTCTAAAACACATTAAAGGTCTGGAGAATTCATAATAACTTAAACATTTTTTTAACCGATTTCTTCTTTTTATATTTTATTTTTTCCCTTTAAATTAATTAAATGGGCTGTTAAATTTTTTTGTTTTTAAAAATTCGAAATTAGGTACAAGATTTTAATGTCTAAAAATTGAAGTTGATAAGTGACGACCAAATTTTTTTGTATCGCCAAAAAACTTAATATTTTACTTCATTATTCTTTTTAGTTTTTGAAATACAAACAAAAATTATTATGAATCTATGGTTCGTATTCAGGGAAGACTGAATAGATTTTAATAATTTAAGGCGTGGTTTTATTTTGTTGTTATCCTTTAAAGCATTTCAAGCAAATAAATACATTTCAATGAAATTAATTAAAATGCATGACTTGAAAAATGCGAAAGGTTGAGTTATGTAAGTTTTGATACTTAGATGCAAAAATAAGAAATTGTAAGAAAAACAACAAATTTGTCATACGCGAAAAATTAACAAATTTTCAAAAATTGGGAATACCCTATAAATTTTGAGATATTTCGGTTTGATAATAGGTGCACTAAAGACTTCGTAGCTAGCTAAATTTCAAGTTAATTCTGAATTTAATTGAATGAAGAAAGCGAAAGAACGTAACTTTTAAACTTTATTTAAATCTTGTATATTTACTACAAATAAGAAATAATTTATTAAATTTTCTTTTAATTAAATTTGCTTTTCTATTTCAAAATATCACTAAAGTTATCAATTTTTAAATGCTATTTTATTTACAATAAAATGAAACGACAATCTTTCAAATTGTTTATATACTCAAACAATTATTTGAAAATTTCAAAGCTTTATCAAATTATTTTTAATATATTTTTAAGCAAATCACTTTATGCTTTACAAAATTACGTAAATCATTCTATATAAAATAGAATAAGTTCTAAAATTTTTGTCCAATTCAAAGGAAATAAAACTTGTTATGCTTTCAAGAAAAGCATAGCCCTTTGTAGAAAAATTTATAATAAATTGCATTAGAACTTGAGAAATTAATTTTTTTTAAAGTTGTTTAAAAATTTGCTTTCAATATTTGAGCAAGAAATATACAAATGTATATGGATAACAAGCTTGATTATTCTACCTTCCAAAATAATATCCAGGAACTTACCAATAAAATGTTTTTTTTTAGCATAATTCAAATTTTTTAATAATTTTTGGTTAAAAATTATGCATATTTTTAATTAACCTTTTTTTAAGATTTTACTTGAAAAATTACCATTTTTAGACATTTATCGTTAATGATTTATGTGCAAATATTTTTATTTAGCTTCCAATATAAAATTGTGTCAAAATTCGCGAAATTTTGATTACGTATAATTTAATAATATCTAGGATAAATATTATATTTTATATGAAAAAATTTGGGGAAATTTTTTCCCGTGAATCCCCGCCGGTACTAACAATAATAAACTTTTTAAATATTTTAGTTAAAAAAGTACAAAAAAATAAAAAAAAATAAAAATAAGAAAAAATAATAGGATTTTCAACAAATTAAATCTTTTATATCTTATAATATTTTTTTTATAATAAAGTGTGCCTTCATATTTTCGCATCTATACAGAAATAATTTACTCCTTTTTTCCAAACTACAAAAATGTAAACAGAAAATTAAACTATCATAGCAAACGTTGCTTCTTAAAAAAAAAAAAAAAATGACAACTCTGATAGCTTCTGATGACTACTCAATTTATATACATAAGTTTGTATGTAGATACAAGCTTATACAAAAAACAAGTAAGAAAGATATAGTCGGTCAAGCCCGACCATATGATACCCCACACCATGTCCATCAAAATTCGTGGATGGGTCTTATATTACACACGTGGACAATTGTGGACCGATACTTTTACTAAGTGTAAAATAAAATGAATCATGAATCAGTCAGTCACGTTATATATATATATATATATATTTATATATATATATTTATATATATGTGTGTGTAGTTCAGCCGGCAGCTATAGCCGTTTGCTTTCGATTTGATATCAATTCACAATTTTAGAACGTGTTTTTCTCTGTATGTATAATTAACACACACTCAAACGGTTTTAGGTTTCAAATTTAATTTATTTATTTGTTATGTTCTATGAATATGTAATTTTATTGAATGAATCTTATTTTGTTTGTTCATAATATAAATTATCCATTATCTTGGTTATTTTGGCGCAAATTGATAGAGGCGCTATTAGTGTCTGCAGATTCAGGAGTGTATACTTGCGTTGACACTGGTGCATGGTGGCTGGACGATGGTGTTTGTGAAATTTCATTAGTGTAATAGTTTTGAGATTTTTGTACTGCTTGTTGTTGTTGAAGATGTAAATAAACTTGTTGAGTGGCTGGAAATGACGGCGTTATACTATTTTGTTGATGCTGTTGTTGTTGATGGTGCTGCTCTACAGGTGATAAAAGAAACTGCTGCTGACGATAGTAAAACGTTGGCAACCGATTTAATTGCTGATGATTATGTTGTTGCTGATGTACTTTAGGGCTTTGTTCATAAGTAATTGGACGTTGCATACATAATCTTGCCATTTGCCAAAATTCATTGCTGTTGGCATTATTTATATTACTATTGTTTACTTTGTTGTTATTGTTTGTGTAGTTGTTTTTATATGCGGTGTTGTTATTGTTATAATAAGTTAGATCATATTTCTGTGTCAATGCTTCCATTAGTTGAACTTCCTTGGTATTGGGTTCAAGAGATTTCTTTTTGTATTTTGTGCTTGAATCCACAGCATTTCCAACATGACTTCGTACATTTTCATCTGCAATACTGTTCTCCTCTGAATATATCCAATTTGCTTTATCGATTTCGTCATGGGCAAATTTCTCACAAGGACGTTTGCGGAGATTTTTCGTAGGCTTCTGAAAAAAGATTGAAAGTATTTTTTTAAAGTTGGTAAATTCATTTTTTAAGAAACACGCATTGAAAAATATTGTTTTATTGTACTCGTATCTATTTACAAAGAAAAAATAAAAAATGCAGTTGCGAACTACTTCTATCTGATTTAGCTTTCTATAAGACCGATCATGCCAGAAAAACTGCCCTATTATAACAACAAAAAATTAATTGACAAAACCTACAAAAGAATTTTGCAAAATTCTAGTAAAAATTACACTGGTCTGTAAAAAAATCTTTCTTTAAACAAAAATAAGTGGAATAAGATGATTTCGATGTGTTGAATCTGTTCTCAGTTTTCTATTACATACAGATTTTTTATGGATTGACTAATATACTGAAAAAAAGGAATTTCAACGAATGAAGTACGTTGAATGAAATTTGTTGATTTTTTTTCCAAGATTTCTCTGATTCATCGTACGAGTTCATTATTTCAAAGAAAGCATTTGTTGAAATTCAATGAAATATTCAACGCACTGAAAACGTTGAAAACATTCGTTAAATTTATTACGTAATAAAATAAGTAACTCAGTTGTTCGGTTTAATGTATAGTATTTTAAGCAAATGTTTTGTGTAAAAATAAAAACAATGATATATACATGTGTTATACAATGTCTTGGACCTGAGCAATTAAAAGTGGTTTCTGAGATCAATTGGGACTATAAATTTGAATCTTCATTTTATTTTTTCAAAATTGGTTTTAGTTTTCGAGATATCAATATATATACATATATATATATATATATACTAGTATATATATGTATACGAGTATATATATATATTCTTTTTTTTGCTATATTTGAGATTCTGTGAAATTGAATCAGTCATATTATTTGAGATCTGTGTCATATATTGCACAGTGGGGCAGAATCGAAATTTTTTGGAAATAAATCTGTAACTTCTGATCGGCTAGTTGCATTTTCATGAAATTTGGTATAGGCGTAGCGAAGGAGTGTACAATGTTAAGTTTGGAAGGGGGGAACAACAAACCCCTCAGGGGCGGAGCTAAGGGGGCTCAAAGTTAGGTATATCTGACATAAAAAATTTTTAATCGCTTGCCAAATTTTTGTTTCTCTCTTTATAAACAAATATGTTATTACAATTAAAAAATTTGTATTTTCTCCAAAAACCCCAAATTGGGCCTTTTGTTTGGTTTATTTCTAAATAGCGAAAGAAATTTTAAAAATATGTTTTCCAAATTAAGCTTAGCAGATATAATTTCCGATCTTTTGCAAAAAGATTCAAGTCAATATCATGCCTCATTTCAGAAATATGCGCATTTAAACTTTTATATCTCCAATTTATTGTATATATGACTATATTTTTAAAAACTTGCAACTTTTGCCTTTAGTTTTGCGTGAATAACTACTTAGAAAATTATGAATATTTCTGTATACTTTTAATAATATCTATACACAAAATATTTTTATAAAAATAATTAATAAAATTTTTTTGTTTTTAATAGCGTTGCCACATTTCCCAAATTTAAGTCAATCTTTATCCTTTTCTAAGCATTCATATATTTCTAGTAATGAATTTACTATAACAAAACAAACAAAAAATGTCTATTTTAACTTAATCAATATTATTAGTTTTGGTATTTATCATCTTCCTTAATAAATATTCTATTTCTGCAAATATATCAACTGGAGCACCCTGCAAGACATATGATGATTTAAGTACAAGATCTAAGAAGAAAATACTGGCCCATAAGGATTTAGTGGAATATATTAAAGATGAAATAAATGATTTACAACCTATTCATAATAACCATAAACCAATACACATTCGACATATCCTTTCAACTTAGTCTAACAATGATTGATGAAAAGGTTAGTAATGCCATTACGGAGACATCTTCTTTTTGGAAATGCTCACTATGTGATGAGATGAAATCACAATTCTCGGATATTGGTAAAGTATTAATGAAGAATTTTTGTCTTTAGGAATATCTCAGAATACGGTTCATGGAGCATTTTCTGCACATAGCATATGATTTAAAGTATAGAAGTGTGCCAGAAAATTTAATAAAACTTACCAGAAACAACGAGGATTTAAAAACAATTAGAATATCCTAGAAAAGTAGAATCCAGGATGAATTCAGAGAAGAGTCGGGATTAAACATCGACAAACCTCTGCCGACTGGTGGTAGTACAAATGATGGAAACACAGCAAGAAGGTTTTTCGGAAATAATAAAGAGTTACTTGAAAGGACATACTATTAATGGCAATTGATAGTAAGCACAAAATTAACTATGCTCGATTTAAAGAATATGCGACTTGTTTCTCTATATCCATGGAAAGAAATGACATCAACAGTACATAAAATATTGTGCCATGGCGAAATTATAATTGAACGAAATATTCTTCCACTTCGAGAGCTTACAGAAGAGGCTCAAGAAGCAAGAAACAGAGATTTTAAGCACGTTTAATTATTCAGCTGCAGGAAATGCTCCAGAACGTCACAAAAAGAGGATATTTTTAATAGCCCATTGTTATCATCAGACCCTGTACTATCATCCATGAGAAAACGTTGGATTTGTTATGAGCCTTTATCAACTCAAAATACTGAAGACTTGAAGTACCTTTATTATCTTTTAGATATGTATACAGATACAACAGATTATTTTACAGAAAATAAGTAGTATAAGTTTAAAATATTGAAAAAATTGTCTGCATAAATTTAATGTAAATAAGTAATAAAAAATCGTATTAGAAATATAATATTTATTAAGGAAGATGATAAATACCAAAACTAATAATATTGATTAAGTTAAAATAGACATTTTTTGTTTGTTTTGTTATTTTAAATTCATTAATAGAAATATATGAATGCTTAGAAAAGGATAAAGATTTACTTAAATTTGGGATATGTGGCAACCTTATTAAAAATAGAAGATATTTGTTAATTATTTTTATAAAAATATTTTGTGCATAGATATTAGTAAAAGTATACAGAAATATTCATAATTTTCTAAGTAATTATTCACGCAAAACTAAAGGCAAAAGTTACAAGTTTGTAAAAATATTATATGACTATATTTTTACAAACTTGTAACTTTACAATAAATTGAAAATATAAAAGTTTAAACGCGCATATTTCTGAAATGAGGCATGATATTGACTTGAATCTTTTTGCAAAAAATCGGAAATTATATATGCTAATGGATAAGCTTAATTTGGAATACATATTTTTAATATTTCTTTCGATATTTAGAAATAAACCAAACAAAAGGCCCAATTTGGGGTTTTTGGAGAAAATACAATTTTTTTAATTGTAATAACATATTTGTTTATAAAGATATCTTAATGAAATTTGCAAGAAATGTGGATCTTATTAATGTAAATAAAAGCAAGTTAACCAAATTTCAATCAGGGGTAGGGTTTTTCTGAATTCCCAAAAAAACTAATCAAAATTCCCAAAAATGGGATTTTTTACATTTATGGCTATATAATCCACATTTTTCCGAAGGCCCGTAGGTTTTGATTTAAAACTTTTAACAACATATTGAGGATTCTTAAAATATATTCCGCTTGTCGATTCGTGCTTTGGGATTTGAGAAAAAATGGTCTAAAGTCAAAACTTTCATATAAAATGGGTCGAATTCGGGAGGGTGAGCAATTGAGTTATTGGGCTTGTTTTTTATCTTAAAGTCATCTCTGTGAAGTTGCCTTTCAGAAAAGTGTAAAATTATTATATATTGCTAAAGAAAATTTTATTTTAGATAAAAAAGAGTGTAGATACTTTTTTCGGCTAAAAAAACACAAAAAGTCGTCTTTTTTGGAATTTTCAAATTCAAAATCGTTTGTTTTTGGACTCGGTAAAGATATCGACTTTAGTTTCTTTTATTCAATAGATAATTTTGTTCTTTAACTAGATAGGAAAAAGCTAATAAAATCGGTCGGAAATGCTATGATATATATAAAAAAAACTGGACCAAGAACATACAAAATTATGGTGCTTAAAAATTCAAACGCAAATAACTTGAAAACTATAAGAGATAAATAGGACATGTAAGCATGTTTTTTATAGGTCTTATCAGGGCCTACAACAATATATAAAAA
The DNA here is from genome assembly GCA_932274085.1 of Protocalliphora azurea. Taxonomy (NCBI): domain Eukaryota; kingdom Metazoa; phylum Arthropoda; class Insecta; order Diptera; family Calliphoridae; genus Protocalliphora; species Protocalliphora azurea. Next base: position 5,709,243 of record OW026524.1, read on the forward strand.
TATTTGAAATCGGACGAGAAACAAAAATTTGGCAAGCGATTAAAAATTTTTTCTGTCAGAGGTACCTAACTTTGAGCCCCCTTAGCTCCGCCCCTGAGGGGTTGGGGGGTTGTCGTAGCCCCCTTCCAAACTTAATATTTTACACTCCTCCGCTACGCTTCTACCAAATTTCATGAAAATCCAACCAGCCGATCAGAACTTACAGATTTATTTCCAAAAAATTTCGATTCTGCCCCACTGTGTATTGGAGTTTAAAAGTATGAACTCAACATGCCTGCATCCCAAACTCCTTGGTAATATTTTTTCGTTTTTCGCTAAATTTTATAACATTTGCTCTTCTTTCTCGCAACTTGCACCACCAAACTTTTAAGTAAAAAATCGAATAAAGAAAGTTAATCTTGTGATATTTTTGCAACAAGCTCTCCATTATTTGCTGCAAAAAAGGGGATTTGCGATTACCGATAATGTTCTGAACACGATTGTCTAATTATCCCTCCGATGGCAGTTAGTTAGACGTAAAAATTTTTTTAAATAATCCGTTGGTTTCTGATATTAGATTTTTGAAATATACCTTGTTTAATGTTTGTCCTTTGCGGAAAAGTGCTTTGAAGATATTCTTGATAGGGTTCTATATGAAGATCTGGCTATGAGCTTGGTAGTGGTGAAAACGAGACATTTAATTTTCCGCCGCAAATGATGTGACATCATGTATTCATGAAATCAAATAAATCACTGTTATCGTCACTGTAGTATATGTATACTTCTCTTGAGAATCGGGAATAGTGAATAATTGTTAAACTCGTTTACGTTAACGATTGTTAGAGGGTCCAAAATTTTTTACCCCTGCCACCATTATGTAATCAACTCTGCCAACTGTGTTAGTAAATTCAAACATCAAGATGAATCAAGTAATTCAGTTCTGTTAGTGAAACATATAAACCAAGGTAATGAAATTACTCACCTCTGAGCATTTAACATAATTTTGACAAATGCTTGAAATCGTCTATGTATTGTCTTTTTTACATTTTTATGTGATCTGGAATAAAATCCAAAATGAATAATATGATTAAAATTAATTTTCATACAACGTCAACATCAAAAAGTCGTTATGAAAGCTGATTTCTCGAATACGCGATAACTCGAAAAATAGTTCCAATCTTGAAAAGTGAATTTCATATTTGAATCCAGCGACATAAACTACATTCGTATTAGTTCCCATCTGTTCGATTCTATTACTGATAAATGCCGGGTTGAAGATTCAGTTCCCTCGGGTACTATGCAGCAGGCCGGATCGTTTATGATACTTAGAGATATCTTGTGAATACTGATTTAAATAATACAATTCCTTAAAACTAGAAACAGTCCACCGAAGTTGCTGTGCCAAAACAGTCAACTGAAGTTGCTGTGCCAAAACAGTCAACCGAAGCTGCTGTGCCAAAACAGTCAACCGATGTTGCTGTGCCAAAACAGTCAACCGGATTTGCTGTGCCAAAACAGTCAACTGAAGTTGCTGTACCAAAAAAGTCAACCGAAGTTGCTGTGCCAAAACAGTCAACCGAAGTAGCTGTATCAAAACAGTCAACTGAAGTTGCTGTGCCAAAACAGTCAACCGAAGTTGCTATGCCAAAACAGTCAACCGAAGTTGCTGCGCCAAAACAGTCAACCGAAGTTGCTGTACCAAAACAGTCAACTGAAGTTGCTGTGCCAAAACAGTCAACTGAAGTTGCTGTGCCAAAACAGTCAACTGAAGTTGCTGTGCCAAAACAGTCAACGGAAGTTGCTGTTCCAAAAGGGATGACCGAAGTCGCTGTGCCAAAACAGTCAGAACAAAGCCGTTGTGTCCGAAACAGTCAACCGAAATCACTGTGCAAGGTATCCGCTTGACGCTCGGACTTGATCCGAGTACCAGAGGAACAGTGGCTGGTTTCACAATATCAGATGTCTTGGAAATAAGGCAGATTATATTGTAAGATCAGCTGTCTTGGTTTTTGGCATATTCTTCTATCGCTCGAATCGCAACTACTTCATCCAACCGTAGAATATTTATGTGAAAAATTCCATAAACTGAGTGAGAATTATTAATATGCTAAGGTAAATACTTTCATGTATTAGTATAAAATAATGTAGATACAGGCGAGCAAAGGAGTGGAATGTTAATGGAATACAGACGTGTAAAAGAATGTAATGAGTATAAATATTATACTTATGTACAAGTTTAACTAGCCATTAAACTTTGTTACATCTTATAATATTCATGTTTTTATTATTACAAATATTTAATTACTCGTGCGGAGTTGACAGACCTCCCATCGAGCGTGTCCCCAGGTGGCGGTTGAGGGGAGCTTTGTCATTACTGAGGCTTGACATAACATACTGTCAGTCCTAAGTAATGACACGATCTCAGACCGTGTCTAGTCACTGCCCGCGGACTAAAACTGTCACCACTTGTAAGGTTAAGGTGGCTGTGCCGAGAATCTGAATGGCTAACCCATTACGAGCACACTTGTGGGAACAAAAATTGAATGGAAAAAGATAAAAATAAAAACATGAAGAATGAGAATATGAATGAGAAGAAGAAGAAGGAAGACGAAAGAAATACAGCAGGAGGTGGCAAGTCCACCAAATACGCAAAACCGGCTTCCGATTCTGGAAGCAGAAGCAGCAAGGTGCCTCTGAGTTTTGCTCCAAGCACCTCAAGAGCTGCTCTCGCCAGCAAAAGACCGGCGAAACTCCCTGCTTCGGGGACTGCATGTCCGAACCCAATTCGCGCGGCAGCAACCCCATTGCCTACTGCAACGAAGGGAGTTGCGAACAAGTTTTCGGGCTCCCAAGCGTTACCCCCCCGTCAGTGGAAGGAATGCGAACCAGTTTTCGGTTTCTGGAACTGAGCCTCCTGCTCGAAAGAGCACAAATTCGTCAAAAAAGGCACATTACTCCCCTCAGAAGGGCCTTTCTAAGACGGCGTGCTGCCGAAAGATTTATTGAACGGTTGGGTAAAAAGCCTGCCGAGTCCCTTACCCCCGAGGAATTTCTTCCCCTCAACTGGCCCTAATCACTGTTGGCCGAATTGCAGCGTAACCCTCCCCCCACGTTGAAGGACGGGCCTAAACGGTAACGTTTGGAGGAGGAGGCTCAGCCGCAAAACCAACAGCCCGGGACCAAGCGTCCAAAGCCCTACAATCCGGTGAACAGGTCGTACAGTGAAATTGCCAAAGGCCATCTTATACGAGCTGTCATCGATAGGCGCGATTCAGATTGCACTATATCCCACACAAACTGGGATATAGTGCGTAAGAAGCTGACGGGAGTCTCCTGGACGGTTCTGAAAGAGAACCCCGGACCCTCCCCACAGTGTTATGATGTAGGATGGTACCGTAACCGTGTAAAGTTAATGGCCTGCTCAAATGAATGCTCCTGAAACAGGCGATCGCTCTTTTGGATGGCCTATGGAAAGGTGCTAGACTGGACGTGGTTTCCACAGAAAAGATCCCACGTTGGCCTAGTGCCATGGCCCGAGTGCCAGACGTACCATCCAAAAAGGAGGAAATATTGGAACTTATTCGGGTCGGAAACCTTGAGATCCCTACAGGCGACTGGAAGGAGACCAAAATTTCCGAAACCGACGGAGCATCCAGGAAGGTTGTGACAGTTATGAACAAGGAGTCACTGGGAAGATCTACTATGGTTTTGAGTCGATCTTCCTACAGGTCAGAGACAGACCGGTTTAGATCGATGATGATCAAACTCCGGAAGTTATGTCTTGTGAGAAGACTACTAGTTCTCTTACTCAAGAGGACACTCACTCAAACTCTGAGTTTGTGGGTGAATTTTTCGAGCGGGTGGACGAAGTAGTTGACGAGATCACCCTCTTGGACTCCGACCAAGATGACGTCAACGTTACAATCAACCCAAAGGACACACATGGTGAAGATAACGCAAGTTAATCTTCACCATTGTAAAGCAGTCTCTGCTGCGTTGCTCTTCCGAATGGTAGAAAGAAGAGTGAAGCTAGCACTAGTCCAGGAACCATGGATCGTTGGCGATAAGGTTTGTGGACTACATGCGGACAAATTTAAGATGCTACACGCTACGGGATCAGGTAAAATACGATAGTAGCAAGGAAGAAACTCAGTATCTTCATTCTTTCTGATTACACTGTAGCAGCGGCCTGGGAGACAACCTCTGGAACTATCTACATCGTCTTCAGTTATATGGGCCATGAGCAATGCGAACCACCACCAACTAAGGTTCATTAGATTACAAAGGCGGCTAGAACAAGAAACATATATTTGGGGAAACATATATCCGGTAGAAATACAAGGGGTGAGTCTTTATATGGTCAGATGAGATGGGCTCTGAAGAGCTTCGCCCCATTTAAATCTCCGGGCCCCGATGACATTATACCTGCTGCCCTGTAGTATAATGCGGATTTAATAGTTCCCTGGCTAACTCGGATTTACTCAGCATGCTTGCATGTGCGTATATCTCCGAGTCATGGAGTAGATATAAAGTGGTCTTTATCCCTAAAGGGGGTAAAACCTCACACACAAGGCCGAAGGACTTCAAACCTATCAGTCTGTCGTCCTTCCTCTTAAAGACACTGGAAAGGTTAATCGACCTACACCTACGTAGAATGATCAACCCTTGCCTATTATCAGCGTCTCAACATACCTATATGAAGGGCAAATCTGTTGAGACTGCATTACATTAGTTCGTAGGGTATATTGAAAAAGCTTTCGAGTAAAAGGAGTATGCATTAGTGGCCTTCCTTGATATAGAAGGGGCCTTTAATAATGTGACTTCGGAGGCAAATTGTCCCTGGAAAGACTGGACATTCATCAGTCGATTATTAGCCTGATATGGAGACTTCTAACCAATAGGTTTATAATATCCAGTATGGGTGCATCTACCATCTACAGGGTAACAAACAGGGGTGCTCCGTAAGGAGGAGTTTTATCTCCACTCCTTTGGAATATCACCATTAACTCATTGCTCTGGGAACTTGATTCACTGAAGTTTAAAAGTGTTGCTTATGCGGACGATGTTGCGGTGGCTGTATCTGGAAAATATCTGGATACTATGTCTCACCGCCTGCAAACTGTTGTGGGTATAATTAGTACATGGAGTACAGTTAGTGGCCTTAGCGTGGATCCAGAAAAACGGAACTTGTCCTCTTTTCTGGAAGATACAAGGTTCCATCTTTTCCACTACCACGCCTTAAGGGTGTTGAAGTAAAGGAGTCGGATAGTGCGAAGTACCTAGGGATTACTCCAAACTATCCTGGCTCCAAAATACACGGGCAAGACCCTCAAAGGCCGGTATGGTGGAATGCTATTTAGAAATCCACCTTCATCGGAATCTTTGATAGGATTCTGCGTAGTTCAACGCTACTATGGAATAAATACGAAATGGCTCTTCGACACGGTGATTAAGCCCATAATTATGTATGGAGCGATAGTATGGTGGAATGCTATTTAGAAATCCACCTACATCGGAATCTTTGATAGGATTCTGCCTAGTTCAGCGCTACTCAAAACAGGAGCGCTCTATCGAAAGCCTTATTTGTTCTAATGAACTGACTCTCGGTGGATCTTATGGCCAAACAGATCGCCATTATGACGGCGACAAGGTTCGAGACTATAGGTGCATGGAACGGTAGCAGTTTCGGCCATCCGACCATTCTGGGATTCCTTAATAGCATTCCTAGCAATATCGATTATTGTATCCCCACACCTTTCTTGGCAGAGACTTCTCAGTATCAATATCAACTACCCCAGAATTGAGGGCGGGTTCAGTTGAGGTTTATACTGATGGGACAAATCTGATGGAGTTGGGGGATGGGGGTGTCTAAAATATTTTCTTTAAATTGCCAGATTACTGCAACATTCTTCAATTAGAGATCTCGGCCATAATGAGGGCGGTGAAGTGGTTAATGTACTATAGGGTATTCGGAGCGGATATCAAAATCTGTACAAATGCTCTCGGGTGTCTTTTCGACATCCAGAATGATACATGAATGCCGAACATCTCTGAACAAGATGGCGAGACATTCTAACCTGGAGCTGGTTCGGATTAGGGGTCATTCAAGAACCCCGGGTAATTTTATTGCGGATGCACTAGCCAGAGATGGATCCAACCGGTCGGAGTACCGCTTTCGGCCCGCAGATAAATAATTCTCCTTAACTTATCGAAGATTGCACAGCGTATGTGGACAAATAAATTCACATGTTCAACCTCGAGGCAAATATGGCACCATTATGATGAATGTTGATATAACTTCATCATGGGACTATCGAGCCATCGGCTGAGAACTCTGGTAGCCATGGAAACAGGGCATTGGATTGCTGGTGCGCATGTTAGGAGACTAGGGCTCCCTTTCAACGACTTTTGTAGAAGTTGTCGGGATGAGGAAGAGGAGCATGCGGTGGAGCATCTTTTACGTCACTGTCCCACTCTTGTGGGGATTAGGACTTCCAATTTTGGAAGTCCGTTTATGCATGTGTTGTCAGATCTCTCTGATATCGATGTCAGATGGATCATTTCTTTCATACATGCGTCGGGTTGATTCGCTTCGGACGTTGGAATGGACATGAGAGTTAGAAATACATGATCCGTCAGGGTTTCACAACGGGACCAAATTGGACACAAGTGTGCTGTCTCTGGATAGTTGTCCTAATAACGTACTAACCTAACCTATGTTATGATTGCAGACTCCAATTTCGATTGTCGAATTATCTGCATTATTGAGGCTTTTTTCTGGTTCAGTTTTATTAAATATATATATATCACTTATTAAATATGTGAAACACATAGGGTATCAATTTTTCGTCTAATAAGATTCCATATTTTAAATTTTTCAACAATTTTCAGTTTATATCAAAAATAAATGTGTTTTTTTTTACTTAAGAACAAAAATGAAATGAATGAATTCAACTGCAATTAATTCTTATATCATAATTACATTATAATTCTTATTGTATTTTCCAAATTACTACTACTAAAATTTTAATAAAAAACAACTTTTTGTTATTCAATCCGGATTACAGAGCATAGAATAAGTTAGGAAATGTTTTTAAGTTTATCGATTTTATACTATATTCATAAAATTGCTAATTTCCAATGAAATTTTCTCTTTATACGACCCAAATTCAAATAATATTAAAAAATAATTTTAACTAAATAAACAGACTTCTACTTAAAAACCAATATTTAGCAAAAAATTAAATTCTCGAAAAGTTTGTTTCTTCTACAAGAGATATTACTTTTTTAAATTTGTTCTTCATACAATTTTTCAAAAAGTAAAATAATAGCAGTGATTTGAATTGGGTAATAAGTTTTGTAATTGTGTATAAATAATTTAATTTTCAGGTAGATTCGAAATTATTTAAAATTTTGTTTTAGTTTAAAAATTAATAAATTATCTTATCATTATTATTCATTACAAAAAATAATCATAGTTTATTTAACTGTCAAAGTTTTATTTGACAGTAAGGTTTGCTATTTGCAATTTTATTGGTTTTTATAAAGTTTACACACTCTTTATAATAATGTCTATATAATACAAAAGTCAAATGTTTATCAGGATAAAAATTTGTCTAATGTAGACTGAATTTGTCAGACATCGCTTGAGCTCTGACAACTTTGCCTTGGTGTTGCTTGATAAAAGACACCATTTGTATTCTTGTTGGTACTTTTTTGTTACGACATATGTTTTCTCCTATAATTGATAGAGATATAAAAATTATCTGCAATTCAGACAAATATTTAATGTTTGTCTTGATACAAATTTCTCTTGTATAGACTCGACGTAAAGATTACATTAGTTATCATCACTTAAAAGACCATATTTTAGCTGCAGTTTTATTAAAAAAAAACCCGACTGATAATGTTTTTATAGTACAAAACTACAAATAATAAATAAATAATAAAAAGATGTGCAAATTAGTACATTTTGGACAATGACAAAAACAATTCGAAAGGTGGCTAGAAAAAGTGTTAGATTTAGTACTAAAAATGATAAATTGGAAACACTGTAGTTAATTAATAATAAAAGATATTAAATTAAGGAATATGTGGAAATAGAATAGTGGAAAAAATCATATTTTTAAGGGTTATTTTAAGATTTACATAAATTCTGTACAGGATAAATTTATCGCTTTATTAGAGCTTGTACGTCAGCTCGCGTAATTAAAAAAAAAAAAAATAAAGAAAAATAATTTATATGTAATAAAGAATAATACTAAAGTAGATTTTAAAAATAAAAGAATGAAATTTTAAACAATTTTATAGGAGAATATACTGAATTGAAATGTTATTAAATAATATGTAGATGTCACTTTCAAAATTACAATATTAAATTGTTGCAAATAATTTTTCTTAACAACAGTTGCTTCACGGAAGATTTGCTAATATTTTCCTTAGTTTCATAATTTTGATCCTGATCCCGTATTTTTCAACAGACGTTGATATACATAAATAAACTGTGTTCACGTATAAATGAAGTTAATTTTTCCTCCAACAGATTACTCTAATATACACTTACGTACATTAGACTGCAGCAGAATTCACCGACTTATAAATTTTGACCGCAACTCCCCCTAAAATCGCTCTTTGGGTTGTAAAAAGTGATTAAAAAGGCCAATTTTTTTGAAACCCAATGAACGATTCTAGGGGGAATTATAGTCAAAATTCAAAAGTCGGTAAATTTTGGTGCAGTCAAATATACATATATTAGACTGCATACATAATATACATATATTACACTGCTCTAAAAAATCCGACTTTCGAATTTCGATTATAGTTCCCTCTAGGATTATTCTTTTTGATGTATAAACATATATATAATAGTGTGCAAAATGTGGAGGGATCACATGTCGCTAACACGTGCCGCATCGACCCTGAATTTTGTAAGATGCAATTATATGGGAAGATTTTGAAATTTTCAGTTTGTTTATTTGGTTATTATGAACACCTAATAATAAAGAGAGTGAAAGTCGATTAGAAAAATATTAATGTTATTAAAATTCCCCCGACTATTAACGTGTTTTCGACCAACTTAAGCATTTTTTTGTTTGTTTTTTCAAATAAAATGCTATGTTTAGTAAAATTACAACCATAATTACTAAAAAAAATTGATACCTGCAGGATAATATACTTGATTGAGAAACGTTGATTTTTATTATGGCTGTTTCAAAACTGTTTCAACATTTAGAAAAAAATAAATCTTAGTAGGCTTCAAACGAGTTTATTTTGGTAGTTTTTTTTAATTGTGGTAGGATGAACATTTTTTATTTTCGGCATGTTTTTTGTATTCCAATTTGACACCATTATTTGAAAAATTAAGTGACCGATTTTAATGTTTAGTGGTTTTGTATAATAGGTTCACTCTTTTACTTTTCCAGTAAAATCCAGTAAACTGAGTATTTACTGACATAATTTACGATTTTACTCTCAAAAACACTTGTAAACAAAAAATTGCGGGAACGGAAAATTTGTAAAATCCAGTAAAATAACCACGACAACCGGTTGTAAACAAATAAACATAAAACACAAAAAAAGAGTTTTTATAGAAATATGAATAAAAACTTTATTGTTCCATTTGTTATGAGTATATTAACTGTTTTTAAATGCGCTTCTATTAAAACGTGAATGCAACTTTTAAATTTTAATTTTTCGAACATTTTACTTTCATTGTTACTTTCTGTTTTGTTTTCTTTAAGCAAACATATGATCGTACTGGATTTTCAAGCAGAAATAAAACTAGTAAAATTAGTACTCAGTTTATAAATTGTAATTTTTCTCAATTTGTTCACTCTTTTTGGATTTTGGGTACGCGAACGTAAATTCAGTAAAAGTCTTTACTGGAAAATACAAATTTTGATTTTCTTGGAATTTTCACAGTATCATTCTGTGAACCCCAGAATTAAAATAGGTTATTTTATTTTTCGATAGCAGCAGGCGAAGTGGTACCCCCATACAAATAAAATATTAATTATTAAATACTTAAATACTATTGCAGCAAAAATCTTACAAAATGGATAGGATAGGGTGAATAGTATTCTCCATACAATAAAAATACTAATTATTGTAGAACTTATATATTATTGCAGTAAAAGGCTTAAAACTTACGCAAATACCTTCCTCATCAACCTCTAAACTTATAATGAAATTGGGATGGATAGAACTAGGGACCGTTTTCCCTTTCCTTATTAACATAAATAAAAGCTGAATGTTCCAAAGTTCGTCCTGTCTTTTTTGCAGATATTAATTCTTAATCAATTCTTTTTTTGTTTGTTTTGCTCCAATTCTTCCATCCAGCTCAATCCATTATTCCATTCTTTATCTCAGCATTTGGTCCCATTCGAACTGGGTTGGAAGTAAACAAAAATTCAGAGATTTCTACATTGGGTTCCCGTTTGGTCAGATACAAAATACAAATCTACATATTTACTTTTTTTTCTCCATAACGAAAAATGTACGTTTTGTTTTTTTGCTTGTGCAGTAAATCTTCTTAGAAGTGCATTACCTGGGAGTACACAAGAACTGGCTCCTAGTGTTAGCGTTGTTTTTCTTTTTTCTATTTTCTTCTACCTCGTATAACTAACATAAAGTAACTAAATTTGTTCATATTGAAATAAAAAACAATAAAAATTGACAAAACACAAGAAGAAAAGAAAGGAGTTATAATTATCTAAAAGGGAAACATAAAACCTGATTAAAACAGCAAAAAGTAACTTAAAATGCAAAGAAAAACATGGTTCCAAAATGCTCACGGAAAAAATTGTTTGTATGAAATTGAAAACCAATGAATTTGTTTTTGTAATTTTTTCTTGTATATGCATTAATAGGAGGAAAAATTGTTTTGCATTTTATGAAATTGAAAACTGTATGTAATTATGTTAAAAGTACGTACAAACAATTTAACAGAGAGACAATTTTTTATTTTTTTTTGCACTTTTAATTGTTATGAAATTAAAAACTGATGACTTGTATAAATAACGTTTGAGTATTTTTGGTTTATTCATCTACATACTTTTATACGGTTATTTTTGTTTTTGTAAGATGGAAAATAAACTTGAGAATTGTTTTATTTATATGAAAAAAAAAATAACCTTGTGTAAGGTTTTTGACATTAATGAAGTTATATTTTATGTTGTTGAGTATGGTCATGATTAATTTTGAATATTCTAATAACAAATTAAGGGGAAGTATTTTTTATTCACATTAAACATTTTTCATATCTAAAATTCGTTTAAAATTAGTTTATGGCTCAATATTTATGTATTTATAATATTTTCTCAATTTGAAATATTAAGAGATATACCCAAATTACTCTTCTTTGGAGATAAATTAGGTTAGACATAAATATAATTGTCTGAAGTAAAATTATTTCAATCAGTTAATAAACTTTTTAAAAGGCGGAACAAAAATGGAATCAAATAAAATTACAAATACTGATATTGTTACGGCTTTCAATAAATTAAAAACAAGACCATATCTAGCAGCAAAGGATTTACTACCATCAAAGCCATATAAGGTATTAAGTATATTCCGCCATAAGAATAAATATGGAAATGTGGTGATGGCAGAGCTTGAAGAGGGAATGTTATATCTTCCTAAACGATATAATAATTTGGAAGATAAAGTAATAGAAGGAGTTAATAATGAACAATTTACTTTAAGGAGGAAGTTAGATAATTGTTTATATGTTTTGGAATTTGAAGAGGTAGTCAGTGAAAACTCCGCTGGAAAAGACGAAGTGGGAGAGTTTTTCATCCTAATTTCTCAACCATATTTCAGTTGGGAAAATAGTAAAATTCTAAGAAATTCTTTATAAAGAAAATTAGTTAATTAGTATATAAGTATAATTGTTTTTAAACACTAACTAATTGTATAAAGAAAGCTTTATAATATAGATGTCACATATAAAAATTAAAAAATTTCTTCAAGATTTTGATGGTTTAATTTTTGTTAAAGTGTAGTGGACGAGTATTTGGCACTTATTAATAAAACTGGGAATTATAATGAAAAACCTATATCATCTAAATATGGATTACACTTCAAAAGCTGTTCATGGTCGGATGATAAAGTAAACGTTGGTCCTGATACTTGTAACTGTAGAAAGCATATACAACTTATAAACAAAATAGAGGATTTTATAAAAAGATATTATTTATTATCTAAACGTCTAAAATAAGTAAATATGGAAAATATTTTTAAATGCAAATATGTTAATTTTAAAGAAAAAAAAAAATAATAAATAAATAAAAAAATAATACAACTTTAAAGAAATTTTTGTTTTTTTCTTTACAATAACTTCTTGCAATTTTGAACTTGGTAAGAGCCTTATGAATTTTGAATTTTAGAAATAATTTTAGTAAATAATTAACTATCAATCAAGAACAACATATACAGAATAATGGATACATCCAACAACACTAAAATTGGATCAAATTATACTTCAAACAAGGGTCAAATTGAAATTCAAGAAATCTTAATACTTCCGCCTATAGACATTCCGCTATTCCTCGCATTGCATGATGGTCGTTATAAAATTCTCCTTTAAGTTTTACTAAATGTGGAAAAAGAACTTGGAATAAAAACAAAATAATATATATTTTTCTTATTTATTTATTTATTTTTATTTTCTATAAAAACAAATAAAAGTATTTAAATAAACTTAAGACTAACATATCATTTTCTTGAAAATTAAAATAATTAAAAATATTTAAAATTTTATTAAAAGTTAAATTTTTACATCTTAAATAAATAAAAATGCAATAATAAATACCACAAAACACTTCACTTTGAATTCGCATTTTATTGTAGACAAATGTTTTATAATTTCGGTTTAGAAATAAAATAAATGGTTTTATTGGAGGTTGGCCTGCAGAGCAAAAAAATTTTGCTGGTTTATTTTCAGGGAAATAAAAAGCGACCCAATGCTGTCCAGGCTTATTAGATGGATCAGTGTTTGCTATGAAAAATTATGGTTTTGTAACAGGTGTCTTGGGTAATTTATTACACGCAAAAACTCCTTTAAATTTATATTTTGTATAATTATTTGAATTCAAAGTATTTATAATATTTATTGAGTTCATAGCGTTTGAATTATAGTGCGAGATTTATCAATTTCTATTATACTGTCAAATTCACAATATACTAAGCAGGTAATTGCCTCCGCAATTGGTTTCCCAAAACGTCCTTCTATTCGAATAATTCCTTGATTTATTAAATTTCTACAATTAGAATTATTATTGTGGTCTGGTGTTAAATCAAAAGCTAGTAAAAAAAATCCGCTATCAAAAAGTTCCTTTGTAATTTGATGACCTTTATCAAAATGATGGATTCCGGTACCTTTAAATAGGGTTTGAAAACCACGAGTGCTTAATATTCTTCCATTGCTGTAGTTAAACGCTATTGGCTGTGCTGGAAATTGTACTCCATTAACAACCAAATTAAATCTTTGTAAATTAAACTGTTGAAGGTTGTATGGATTTTCTTTTCTATCTTCAGTTTGTTAGACACCATTAAAAAAATTAAGAAATTTGGTAATTGTCCAAGTATAACATTATCTAGAGATAATAAATGGTTTCGTGGATGTATAGTGAAGGTCTTAATTTCTACTCTCTTATATAGGTAAATTGCATTTTTGCTTTGTAAAACATTATGATGTGCCATTAATATACTACTATAGATAGTAAGATGATTTATATATAAATTAGCTTCATGTATTCTTAGATGAGATTCATTTCTATCCCCACCTTCTAAAATATAAAATTCTGTACAATTCCTAAATATGGAATGCAACAAGTTATTAACAACGCCTCCAGTTCCTTTGAATTCAAGCACTAGTCTGAGATAAATACTATTAAGATCTCTATGTGTTTCACCATTTCCCAATGATACAAATTCAATAGTACTAGAGTTGTCCAATGAAGCAATTGGATTATAACATATTTCTTCTGTTTTAATTACACTAGTTTGACTTGGGGAAGATTCAAATAAATCCAATTCACTTTTCATACATTCTATAAATCCCGACATTTTAAATTTCCAAAAATATCGTTGAAGTTCTTTCCTCTACAACGTTTGAAATTATTATGCGGTTTTTGTTTTAAGCGTTTTAGTTTTATATGCTTCCCTTTATCCATCTGCATTGTTTTTATTTCTTTAATAGTAGCTTCTTTAATATTATTCATAATTTATCTTTTACAGGTTTTGTTCCGATTGCCTCCAAAATCTCTTTTCCAGTGTCTAATGACTTATTTTTTAAATAATTTAATCCTGTTTTCAAGAATGGTTTCAGGTGTGAAAACAGTGATGCAATACCACGTCCATATTGCACAAACCTTGGTGTATGATATATTTCACCAATATTTTGAACATTATTTCCAGACTGATTATTATAATAATTTGTATACACCACATCCATGGTTATTACAAAAATGATTTAAAATTTTACTAAACATTTATTTTATATATTTTTTAAAGTGTAGAGTACAATAAACTGGTATGAATTCATTCAAACTTATTATTCCTCCTTCATCATTTCGAATTATTATAGATATATTATTAATGTTATAAGATTCAATAGGAAAATATTCAATTCTATTAAAATGAATATAATTTTTCAATGTGGATATTGAAAATATTTTCAAACATTTAGTTTTTTTATTACCTACATGTCGTGGTTTAATTATATCAGTGTAAATAAATACAATTTCATTTATATCTGGTGAAAAGACTTTAGTAAAATAATTTGTCATATTATCTGAAAATTTGGTTAAAGATTTGTGCAGAATGTGGTTTGTTGATGTTAAAATGGAATCCTTTTCAGCGTTTTCTAATTCATCTCTACTAGTATAAGAATCAAATTCGTTGTCTTTCTTTTATGCTGCTAAATTTGTGAACTTTAACTTATTTAAAGTATCTGATTTTTTATCATTTAAATCTTTTTTTTTCTGTGGATACATTATCATTTAATTTATTCAAAAGTTTTGTTTTATTATTCAGACTGGGGTTTGTTATCATAAAATTATTAGAGCTTTCGAAGAGTTCGTGAAATTTTAACTTAATGTCTTCATATTCATTATTTGCACTATACTTTGATATTTTTGTTTTTCCATGTACTATAGCTTGTGTGTCCACATTTGAAATTGTATTTCCTTTTCTACGTTTAACAATATTTTGATTATTTCTTTCCAGTAATGAAAATGAAATATCTGATAATCCAACTACCCAGTGATCATCAAAATTTAGATATTGTGTTAGCAAATTTGTAAAAGTATTTGGAGTATTTTTATAAATATCCATTGAATTATTACTTAATAAAGTAACATAAATATTTTCTTCTTGTGTACTTGAAGCCATCTTTAAAAAGAATGATTAATATAACATGTTGTTTGTTATACATATATTATTTACTAATATCGTTTTGATGAATTCATGAATTGTATTCTTTTCCAAAACCAAGCCATTTTACCAATAGTTTTTCTCATTTTCGCTTTAAAATTTTTTCTACCAAAAAAATTTTTGGGGCTTTTGTTTTTAATAATTCTTCTTCATAAAATCCACCTTTAATTATATTTCCATTAAAATCTACAAGTTGATATGTTATAGGATTGGTTGCGTAAATTTTGTTTATCTTAAAAACCTCTGTAGACCAATTTGGTGTATATCCTTTCTCAAATTGATTTTTATATTTACTAATGCGAACTAAATCATTTAATTTATATTTTCCTCCTTTGAAAACCTTTAAATTACTGTATATAGTATTAAGAAGCTTCTGTTCACTTTTCTTATTAACTGAATTGGGTGTTGTTTTTATAGAACGATGATATGAAGAATTATATTCTTTCAATAATTTATTTAATATATCTATCGATTTATAATTTCCCTGCATTCTAAATTATTTCCACATTTAATTTTTTAAAGTTCTATTAATGCGTTCAACTATTGATGCCTTCATACTTGAAAAAGTGTGGTAATGGTTAATTTTATATTTTTTCATAAGAGTTTTAAAGTAGATATTATAAAATTCTTTTACTTGATCAGAATGGATATTTTTTGGAGATTTTCCTTTGTTTAATTTTATAATATGTTTTAATGCTTTCGAAATTTCTATTCCTGTTTTAGTTTTTAGTGGTATTGCGTATACATACTTTGAAAATATATAAATTACAATAAGGATATATTTAAAACCTTTATTAAATTTTGCATACGGTATCATTTCCACTCTTTCTTCTTTTACTCATATTTATATTTATAGAATGTTAATGCTTCTCTTCATTTAAATGTCATGTACTAAAGTGTAAAAATGTTTCAACAGTTTATATATCCATTCACTACAATGATTTTTGGTCCCTCTGATTGTGGGAAATCCACATTTATTATGAATTTGATAAAAAATCAACATTTAATATCTAAAAGCATAGATCGTGTTATTTGGTGTTTTGCAGAAAAAAAATTCTCTTCCGATAATTAACAATGTAGAGTTTATACAAGGTATTCCAGATTATTTTGCTACTGCAGAAAATGAATCGGCTTTAATAATATTGGATGATTTAATGCTTGAATCATCTAATAAAAAGTGTGTGAACTTTTTACTAAGGAATCTCATCATAGAAATTTAGCTGTGATTTAGTAACACAAAACATTTTTCATAAAGGTGCTTATTCCAGAGATATTTCTTTAAACTCTAAATATATAGTTATGTTTAAAAATCCTAGGGATAAGTTACAATTTCAATATTTAGCTCGCCAAGTATAATCAGAAAACTCAAAAGCTTTGGTTGATGTATATAATAACTGTACGCAACAGGCTCATGGTTATTTATTAATTGATCTCACTCAACAAATACATACGCATTAAGATTTAGAACGGATATTTTCAATAAAAGTCACTAATTAATATTTGCAAATATAAACAATGACCTCGAACCTAAAACTGTACGTTCTTAAGAAAGCAGATCATAAACTACGAAATGCAATACTGAAACATATTGATGATGTTGTTATTAAAACAATAAATGAAATACTTTTTAATATAATTTGTGAGAACCATAAAATCAATAAATCAGTTCTTGACAAAATAAACCTATATAAAATACGATCAGAAAAGTTTGTTCACCAGAAATTTCAATGAAGCAAAAGAGGAAACGTCTAATTAAAAAAGGAGGATTTCTACCAATTATTATTTCATCCGTTTTAAGTGGAGTAATTTTAAAAATTTTAGATAATGTCAAATAATTTATCCAAAGTAAAAGTTCTTAATCCATCAACTTACGATAAATTTAAAATTAAATATTCTGATTCTAATTTTCTACATCGAAAACTAATACCAAAATATAGTTCACACACACTAAAAGATATTAATAAATGGTATTATATTAAACAAGAATTAGCCAAATATTTAATTGGAAGCCAAATATCATGTTCTCATCAAACTAAAAGTTCTAAATTGAGTAACCTACGTGATAATGAAACACAAACTAGGAAAATATATAAGAAACATATTGAAACTCAAACAATGCAACCAGAGTCAAGTAGTGTAGGAACACAATCTAATATAAATTTACCTAAGAAAATTTATACTAATAAAAATTATGATGAAATTGATATGGATACAACAGTACAAAAACTTAATCCTACTTCTGCCTCTTCAGCAGCTAAACGACTTAAACATTTTTCAAGTAATGGGACACCAAAGATAAGAATATTGTCAAAGGATGAAAATCACAAAAATTTGAAGCAATCAACTTTACCATATCAATATTCTCCTCGACTAACTAGAAATCGTAAAAAGTTAGATTACGAAATAGAAAATGTACAATGGAAAAATATTTAAAAATAAAACACATTTATTATATAATAAAAGACATATATTTATTATTGTTTCATTGTGATAACATAAATATCAGTGTCATTTTCATTAAAAAATATATTTTTTATAATATCTTAAGGAGTTAACTCTATTCAATAGAAATATATACATTTGAAGTTTTACTTATGTAAACTATAAATAAAATTAGAAAATATGAAAGTATTTAAATTATTAAATGTACAACTTAAACATCTACATTCATTAAATATTCATCATCTGATGAATCTTTTAAAAATTCTATATACTCACTATCAATATTCAAGAAAATATCGTCATCTATCTCTGTAAAAAAGTTAACAAAGTCACTTTGAAGCTAAAATGTCCTCGCGCATAAGTATTTATTTAGTCAGAAGCAATAATTCTTTTATCATTCGCATAACTCAAAACAACTTTATGTAATTTCTGTGTATACAACGGATGAAACTTCGATGTAAATGTATGCATTGTATCATAAATTATTTTTCTTTCAAATAATGATGTTGTATTTTTCTATTATTGATAAATTTTGTATACACGATTTTTTAACACCTTTAGACTTCTTTACTTCCTCCATGTCAACTGTTTTAAATGAATACATTTTTGATCGAAATCCCACAAATTCTTTCATAATTTCCCGCTATTCTCGTCTTTTATCATGCATAGAACTTTCTTATTAAATATTGGAAGTTTAAATATGTTATTGGGATGATACTCTGATGTATCAAACCTTAAGGCAATATCCTCACGAATATCACTATAAAAATCATCTTTTTTTTTTAAATTTGACTGAAATTTTGGTTTCATGTATTGATAATGAAAATCATACATTTTCCATTTTGAGAGTTCCAACACAGCAAAGCCAAAATAAATTGGTTTGTTGTAAGCTATTTGCACAATCTTGAACTGAACTGCAAACATGTTTTCTGAAAATTGAGTTATACTCAAAAAATTAGGCTTTGAAATTAATGCTCTAGCTGCTAAATGATTACGCCTTGTTGTTTCCCAATCTGTAACAATTTTTATATCTTTACGTTTATGAACATTTTCCATAGTTTTTCCATATACAGAATTATTTAATAATTTAAAAAAATCTTTTTCAAAAGCATTTTTTGCTTTTGAAATAGATTTGTGGTATGTATTCAAATCTATATATGTTTTCAACAATGCAGATTGTCGAAATTTTAATGCTCCGTGTATTTTTTTTAATATCAGTCCATTCTTTAAACATTGTTTAAGAACTCTATAATGGATCTGATATTTTGTTTTTGGTGTTAGGTCTGCAATCAATTTCCTACATTTAGATTAACCAACAAATTTATTTTCTGGGCAAAAGGGTAAATCATTATGAAATTCATGTAAATAAATCTACCTCCAAAAAATATCCAATATCAGATGTATCCGATATAGTAGTTACATCAATAAAGCCGCATCATCATAAATCCACTCGAATTCTCCATATGGGAGATATTCTGATATGGCCCAACCAATATTCTGAAGGCTTATTACTATCAAAGTCTTCTAAATATTTATTATTTGCTCTAGAAATCTCTTTGAACATTGTACTAGTGCTCCTCTAATACCGTCTTGTATAAAATTATACATATTGACGTCACTTAAAAGTTCTAACCTTATATTAGTTGTTCTTAACATTGTATCCCACGACAAACCTGGAGCAGTATAATATTGGCATGGATCAAGTTTGTATATACTTTTACAGATACTTCTAACATTTTGAAAAATATCTGTTTTTAAATATAATTTAGTGTAATCTAACAAGTTATTACATTTAAAAGTTGTCCAAACCGATTTAGCATGATCATAAGCTTCATCAGTGCAATGCGAATTATTTGAAATATTATAAAATTTTTCTTTAGCAGGAAGACTAGTTTCATTAAAACGCTTCATCGAATTAATATAAGAATAAGGAAATATTCCTTTACTTCTGAGTCAATCAAATTGTAGTTTTTTATTATAAGTTTTATTTAGAATTAGAATAGAATCCCGTACTTTGTCCGCTCCTAAAATTTGTTTAAATATGTGACAAGTTGTTGAGAGATTACACAAAATTGTTTCATCATTGGAGAGTGCTGTCATTGGTACAACCTTATTTAAATAGTTTCCGTAAATTTTCTACGAATATTGTGGAGCATCATTACCAAAATTAAACTTATCTAAGTTATCATTAAAACTACACTTAATATAATAACTAAAGGCACAAGCTATATGTTTTTGTATATTTACTTGCTTGTTATCAATTTTTTCAAAATATGTCTCAAAATCAGCATATACAACGAACAGTACATCTAACTGCTTCTGATAGTTTTTAAAATATAGGATGTTATCATCACCCTCTGGCAGTTTCGGTACCACTTTTTTGCAGTTAAGATCATGGTCTTACGTTATCTTCTCATTTGGAGAGTACCAATTCCCTACTACTACAATTATAAAAAATTTTAGCCGGTGGCAATTAAAATTTCACCTCCAAGGAAAGTAATATTTTTATTTATACTAAATAATAACCATGAACGATACAAATATAAATATTAATAAATTATCAAAGAGGAGATTTTCTGCAATTGCCGAAATCAAGGTTCCACTATTTGAGTTTCATTTTGCTGAGGAAAAAAATATGACAATAAACGAGATCCTCGGAGTAAAGCGTTAACGATCAAAATTAAGATTGGAAGAATTTTTCGGTGAGTACAATACAAATCAGTATACATATTAAGGTGATCGATTATTCGACATTTTGGAGAAACCGGTTTTCGAATAATTGGTATTTTGAAAAAAAAAGTTTAATTTTTTGAAATTTTTATCAAAAACCAATATTTCCTTAAAGAATGAAATCAATAAATCTCATAATATTCAAGTTAGCATTTATTAATTATAATTACTTTGAAAAATCAAAGCAAGAAAATAATCATCAAAAATTTAACTAAGTTTTATATAGTGTAAATAGAAACTATGGCTTAATGTAAAAAAAGCGTGTCTCATTTTTTTTCAAATCGGTAGACCTCTTTCAAATACAACTCCTTTAAAAAATGAAATAAGTTATTACCAAAAATATTGAGCTAAAAATAACTTACAGAATTAAATTCAAGTGAACCTTGAACTACATATATTTATAAAACAAAACATGAAATTAGACTTTATAAATATTTATCAGTAAAAAAATATTCCTAAATTTCCATTCAAATATTAGTATTTGTTAAATTTTTTTCAATAAAAAGTTATTTTTAAAACTGGTTTTTTGTGTTTAAAAAATCCGGTCTATTCGACATTCGAAAAATGGTCATTTTGAAAAAACAGACAGCACTTCAATCGAAAAACTCGGTTTTAAAACCGGTGGGAAAACCGAGTCGATCACCCTAACACATATGTATGTATATATGATATATATATAAGTGCGGACAAATCAATAATAAAACATTTACTTCTTTTAAATTTTTTTAGGTGTGTGGTGCACAATAAAGATAGATGGATTGATTACCTTAAATGCAAATGGTCTGCATCCAGTGAATTCTGTAGCATTTAAAATTTTTGGACATAAATTTATTGTTTGCAAATTTATATTTCAAATAAAATATAAGATTACATTTTAACAATATATACTGTATTATGATTGCAGGTATTATAAAATTAAAAATATGGATAATGTTATGTTAATGCAGTATAGTTGTGAGAACCAAAACATAAAAAATGTTATGTTATGATCGTAATATATTAACATTGAGCACAATAATAAGTTTATCTATTCGGATCATATTGTGTTCCCAAGAGGGTAATATGTTATATGATTTGTTTCAAGCTTAAAATCCATTTCCATTTTCCCCTTATTCCTTACTCTTGAGTTTTTCATTTTATATGTACATATGTACTCAAAAATGTCATTCGAACAGAAATTATTCGATATTCGAAGAACAATTATTTTATTCTTTTCGAACGAATAAAATTTTTAAATTTAGAATAAAAAGTTATTTGATCAATTTTTAACAATTAATCGAATAACATTTCAAAATGAGTTTTTGTTAAATTATTATGACTTATTGAAATTATAATTGTAAAAGTTTTGTTAAAAATTGTTAATAATTTTGTTAGCATATATCTACATATAAATGTGTAAATCACGTTTTAATAGATTTCGGGTTAAAGTCTTTCACGGACACTGAAGTCTCAGTGTTATTTGGCAAAAAAAAAAAAAATAGAATAGAATAGAATAGAATAGAATAGAATAGCTTTTAAAAACGTCTTAAAGTTAGAATAATCGGGAAATTTTGTAGCGCATATTAATTTTTTAAATATTCAACAAAAAGTGAAATAAATGTTTTAATTTTTAGAATTTTTCATGTATTTATTGCATTCATTCATTCATTTATTTATTTATTTTGATTATTCGAGTGATGTGGAAAGAAGAATCTTAAATGTATAACGAAGGTTTGTTAACTAAACTCCATCAATCAATCAATAAATAATATCAAAAATTAAAAAAAAAGTTTTTAGCAATATTGGTGATCATTGATGTAGGAGCACTCTTAATATAAAATATTTTTTACTTAATACTATATGGAAACATATTAGGTTTTCATTTTCTAATTGTTAAATTTATTAATCTTATTAGCTTTCAATAATTTTCATAATAATTTTTAATTTCAATCTGTTAATAATTATACAAAAAAAATCATAATTATTTAATAAATATATAAAATCAAATTCAAAAAGCTAATTTATTCCTACAAAATATTGGCAATAATGCTCTTTGAATACAATGGATGAAAATAAAACAAGAAATCCTACAATTTGAATATCTTCACAAACGAGTTTAAGAAAATATTTTCAAGATCAATATCAAATATACAGATCCCGTTCAAAATAAACATCATCTAAAAGTACATTTTATTTTCATCAGTTCAGTTCAAACCTTTAATTAACAAAAATAAGACTCAAATCGAAACAAACATCTTGGAAAAGATAAATTGTTCATCAAATTTAAATTTTCAACAAGATAAGTCAGTCAGTACATGAGTAAGCGTTTATGTTATAAATTTTATTTGTTACTTTTATTTGTTTAATTTATGTTCTTAAATGTTAAATATCTAACTAGACGTAGACATTTTTAAGTATAGAACATTTAAATCCATACAATATAGATTTTTACTTTAAATTGATTTTGTAAACTCTCCCTCATAAAATGACTTCTAGCTCTCCTACGCGTTCTAATATGCAAACACAGGATTTAACATATTAAGGACTATTTTTCAGTTACATTAGACAACAATTTAAACTAAAATTTGAGTAGTAATTAGTCGACCGATAGGGTAAAATGCTACAATTAGATTTCGACATATGTGCAGCATGGTTTGTACATGCTGAAATGCAATTTGTTATAATAAAAGTATTAGATACTATTCAGAATTCAACTCCAAGCGATCGATATCTTCATCTAAAAAAGGTAATGGTTGAACGTCACTCTTTAAGCGAAAATTCGAAATTAGATAAAATACTCTCAGATAGTGATATGGGACATAAAAACCCATCAGAATATTATATCGGTTCTAACTTAGGTCAGGATATGTTAACAAAACTTTGGCTGCGTAAGCTTCCAAAATCATTAAATGTTACTTTAACTGGGTCAAATATTAGTCACCATAACGAATTGATTCAATTAGCTGACAGATTGTGTGAAATTATTTACAATGGGGAAATTTGTAGTTTCAGACCGTCCAGAACTTCAAATATAAAACAAGTAGTACAACATTTAACATCTAATTTATGTGAAAATATTATTAAATTAACCCTTGAAGTAAGCTCTCTTAGAAAAGAACTAGAAAATAGGACTTCACGTCCACCGTATAGTAGATATAACAGAAGTAATTCAAGATCTCATGGTCGTCCCCAAATAGAAACTCGTTACACAGATTTGGTAACTAAGCTAGGAAATGTGAACAACCTTGCTCTTTCAATAATGAAAATTCAACCAACTGAAATCATCTACTGTTGCAGCTACGAACAGTAGAATTGTTGATTATTCTTCAAGTCGCCTTTTCATTTTTGATAAAAACAATAAAATTAAGTTTTTAATTGATAGTGGAGCTGAACTTTCCGTTTTACCATCTTCAAAATTCAGAAGTAATAACAAGAAATCTGATATAATTTTAAGCGCAGCAATCGGCTCAAATATTGAAACATTTGGAAAGAAATTAATTAATGTAGATTTAGGTCTTCGGCGCGAGTTTCCCTTCGTTTTTCTAATAGCAGATATTTCCAAACCTATTACTTGAGCTGATTTTCTCTGCAAGTACGGCATTTTGATAGACATTAAACATAAGTGTTTAATTGATGCACTTACTAAATTGTCTGTAAATGCATATCCATGTTCTTGCGAAATTACGCTTCCAAAATTGTTCTAGGTAGGTAGGTAGGTAAAGAAGGGTTGCACAGCACTCATAAGAGTTCTTGTGCATCCACTCGGAGACCATGAGGTCCATTGTGAGTCCCTTCGTGAAGAAAAAATAGAAATAAACTACAGATAGGATATAGAAAGGAGCAAGAGGGAAAATAGTGGAGAAAGAGCCGAGACCAGACAAGACATCCATACGTCAGAATTGGCCTCACCACCGAGGTGTAAATCCAATTTACTACCATCGGTTTGAGTCCCCAACTCTTACCTATGGAGTTCCTGCATGTGTAATAGGCGTTGAGACCTCTCTTAAGCCTCTCCTGAGTGTTCCTCTTCCAAGATAATTTACTATCAAGGAACACACCAAGATATTTTGCCTCCTTCCTCAATCCTAGTTCTGTCCCCCCTAGTACCGGTAGCCTAAATTGCTCAATCCTGTACCTTCTGGTGAAAAGAACTAGCTCCGTCTTCCCCGGGTTGACCCCCAAACCCTTACTAGTGGCCCATGAGGACAGTTCGTTAAGTTCATACTGCATGACGTCGCTGATCGTGGAAAGAAATTTACCCGTGATCAGTATAACCACGTCATCAGCATAGGCAACGATTTTCCGCCCTCTTGCGTCAAATTGTCGTAGAATGACATTGACGGCTAAGAGCCATAGTAAGGGCGAGAGAACTCCTCCTTGCGGAGTTCCTCTAGTCACTATCTTCCTTACGCATGCATCTCCCAAGTTCGAATTAATTATTCGGCTATTCAGCATCAAAATAATCCATTCGATTAGGAAGCTTTGAATGCCTAATGATTCTAGTGATTCCCTAATAGCCTCAATCTTAATGTTATTGAAAGCTCCTTCTATATCAAGGAACGCTGCCAATGTATACTCCCTATACTGCAGGCCGCGTTCAATGTAACTCACCACATCATGTAGCGCACTCTCAACAGATTTACCCCTTAGATAAGCGTGTTGAGCCCCACTGATGATATGGTTGTCCATTGTCGTCCTCAGATAAAGATCGATCAATCTCTCTAATGTCTTCAAAAGAAAAGACGATAGGCTGATCGGTCTAAAATCCTTAGGTTTCGAGTGGCCAGACTTACCCGCCTTAGGTATGAAAATTACCCTAACCTCTCTCCACCTCCTTGGAATATATCTTCTAATAAGACACACACTAAAAAGCTCAGTGAGAAGTTTTAGTGCCGTGTCACTGATGTTCTGCAGCATGGCTGGAAAGACACCGTCTGGACCTGGTGACTTGTAAGGTTCAAAGGTGTTTACCGCCCATGCTACCTTATCCATCGAGACTATGTCACCAACTACTTCACTAAGTTCCCTATCAGATACACATTCCGAGAATCCCAATATCCGTCCCGCCTGTGCATCTGCCTCTAAGTTCCTACAGCCCGGAAAATGAGTTTCCATAAGTAAACTCAGGGACTCAGAGCAAGACTCCGTCCATGTGTTATCCGCACGCTGAATATATCCAGGAGCACTAGGATCCTTGGATAAAATTCGCCTGAATCTGGATAACTCATTAACGGAGTCAATGGACTCACAGTAATTCCTCCATGAGTCCCTTTTTGCCCTCTTAATGTCCGCCTTATACCTATTAAAACTTTCCCTATAGCTGTTCCAATCCTCACACTTGCGTGTCAGTTTCGCCCTATTGAACAACTTCCTAACGGTTGACCTTTGGTTCCTAAGTTCCTTAGTCCACCATTTAGGCTGTTCTCTCTTTCCCGGAAATATTACCGGACAAGTTAGTTCATAGCTTCTCCTAACTTTCCCTGTGAAGTCCTCCACTAAACTCTCAACTCCCTCTGATGACAATTGCCATCCTGGAGCGGCGTTCAGTTCCCTATCCATAATGGCCCTAAAGGAGTCCCAATCGGTCCTTCTGGAGTTTCTATATGGTTCTCCCCTTGGCCTCGCGAAATCTAAACTGAAGGATATCCTGCTATGATCCGAAAAGGAACATTCACTGTCCACCCTCTAGTTCTTGACGTATTCGCCCCTAAAGTTCGTCAGTGTTATATCTATAACTGCCTCTCTATCTTTAGTTCTGAATGTGGGCACATTACCCAAGTTACAGATAAAAAGATTGTTAGTAGTTATAAAATTGAAAACTAACTCACCTCTCTCGTTGATATCGGCGCTACCCCACTGGCAGTGATGTGCGTTAGCATCGCAACCGAGTACCAAATATATGCCTCTTCTCTTTGCATACTCTGTTAGTCTGTACACCATATCACCCGGTGGGTTGGCCCCATCGTAGGGCATATAAACGGAGGCGAGTGCGAGTTTCCTCCCGTCTCTATCCTCTCTATTCACGACCGTTAGGTCTCCATTGCTGAAAAATGAAAGTTCATAAAATTTAACTCATTCCTAGCCAGTATACACGTTCTTACCTTATCCCCAGTGGATGGTACAAAAAGTGTATACCCCTTGACACTTAATCCACATACCCTGGTGTTGTTGATCCAGGGCTCTTGGATTAAGGCCACATCTACTTTGGAGTCGACAAGGTTCATCGCTAATTCGATAGAGGCTGCTTCACAGTGATGCAAATTAATTTGCACCACTTGCAGCCTTATTGGTACTGTCAGGTTTAGGATACCGGAACCTGATAGTGCCCAGACCGAAATTAGCGATTCCCCCCATAGACTCCAATTTCCTGAGAGACTCCTGGTCTATAGCAAACCTGAAGTCTCTTCCGAGGTTCTCTTTACAAGTCAGAGAAGCTAACAACTTCCACTGACTTGTATCCAGACCCTCATTCTGGTTGACCAGTACTGTCAGTATAGTTTCCACCGGTTTTATGGGTGGTGGAATCCACACTGTCACTACTAGTCTCAGGGGCAACTCAGATGCTAGTATCACATCCAGTTTCGCCTCTGGACAAAGGCTGCCACACTTGGCAATTGTGGCCTTGAGAAATTCAAGTGATTTCTCATTACCACAATTGACAGTTTTGACACCTT